>SRMA01025950.1:64829-235885 GCA_007224835.1 Danionella cerebrum
GATATTAAGCGCAGCGGAACCATGTTCCTAGGCGAGTTTCCGCACGGACGCTATTGAGGGACGTGCAGCTCTACTCTGCGACACTCAATAGCGTCCGTGCGGAAAATCGCCTTTGGCTTCCCTGTTCAAATACATAATGGGGATAGACGAGTGGATAAATTTAAAGTTGAATGCCGACATTGTTCCACGGAGATCGGGCAGGCTAACATTTTCTACTTCTGGAGATATTGTCACTGCAACCAGATCTGTGCTCTCTTCAGAAAATGTGGATAGGTTAATCTTTTTAGCCTAAAACTTGAATAGTTAGTTTTGTTTATATACAAGCTGAAGCTGTTGCTACTGTTAAAATTTTTCAGGTCCTAACTAGTTGCAGTATTTCATTTTTTATTTAAAAAAATGTGTTTTTCTTTATAAAGAGTGCAATTTATTTAAAATATCACCCAAATGTGTCACTTTTATTTATTTTATGCAAGAATTCTATTGTGTATTGGCAGCTTTTCAAAATAAAGATTATGTAAGTTCTTATTTTTTTATACCCAACCGAATTAACCGAACCAAACTCTCCAAGACACTGTACCGAACCAAATACGATTTTAGCGTACCGTTACACCCCTAATATATATAAAACATATTTCTTATTACTTCCAAATATTCAATTTGGCCTCTACACACCTATCCAAATTATGCCTCGATCGAAAACCAGGTGCGCAAACAAGTGCTCACACAAATGACAGGTACTAACTACAAAAAACAAAAGTTTCACAATGCCACATCAGACCTGTTTTTCTTACCGAGAACGACCAATGAAAGTTGGCTGTTTTGGCGAAGTGACTATGATGTAAATGAGGCACTCAACTCAGGAAACAGGAAAGAAAGGAGGATTGCCACCAATCCTCTCTTTTCTACACATTTAACAGCTCTCTGGGATCAGCCACCACTTGTATAAACCACTTCTTTCCTCAGGTGCCGTGGAATGCATCTGTTGTATGGCAAATGCCGTCTTCAGACCAGGAGCATCATTGCATCATTGCAATATTTCCTCGACCCAGAAGAAAGAGCACCCTACTCAAAAGCCATCTGAAGTTTCGTGCGAATCTCAACTCAGATTGGTGTGTAGAGGCCTTAATGCAGGATTTTTAGATGTCACAGAGCAATGTGATTTATTTAGAATCATATGATTTATTAAAAAAAACACTGAATGATTTAATGCAGCAGTGAACTGTGGTTGTACTGGAAGGCAATCGTTTCCTTGACCAAATCAAATGTGAACAAAAAATCTACAGTAAGTGCAAACACAACTGCCTTGCATTTAGGAGAAAAAAAAATAACGTTTGCCCGGAATCGTTTTCATCCCACGTCCTTCACAGAAAAGTTTGAGAAGCATTTGCATTAGCTTCTGTTTAGGAATATAGAGTCTGCTGTCTTAATAATATAGAAAGGAATTCCGCATTGATACAGCCACTTTAAAATTAATTGTCTGGATCCCCCTAATGTTCAGCCCTTATTATTGGTTTAAAAGATGCAGAGAAGCATAATTGAACATTGTGGAAGGTTTGTTCATGTTTGCATTTCTTTAGCCTGGTACCATGCAATGTTACCTCCACAGGTGTGCGCAGCTCACCCTGGACTCTCTCTCCGGATGCACTAGATCCTTTTGGGAAGGATTAGGATCGCTGAACAAGACCGAATCTGAAATTCCAACCAGTCCATGATAGCTTTCAACTTTAACCTAGTCGAAAGAGCAACAGCAGGAAGACAAGGATGCCAGTCTCTCTGCCTCAACAAATGCCTTTCATTGCTCTCTGCTTCATATCTTATTAGTTTAGCTAATCGTAATTAACATAAACATCCCCACAAGAGCCATTCACCCTGCAAACATGTTACCAGACAGGTCTCAGGAGCCGTGGAGGCTGCATTCCTTCCCGAGTTATAGGTTCCTTCCTGTACTGATTCACTCGCATTGCCAAACTGGATCACATCCCAGGGTAGTACCATGTCCTCACTTAATTAAACTAAACAGAACGGATTGAGCTGTGGAACAGATAATGAGACGCGGTGTTTAACGGGTGTGTTGGTGTTGTGATGGGAGATCAAAGATATGTTTTGTGATTGTTGAATTAAAGGCATGTGTGCGATGTTATCATGTGAAGGAAATAGTTCAGACAATATCATTTTTCAACTACTTTTATCATCAAAATCTTAACATTGTGCAGTCTTTAATGGGCTCGGTTCTCCTGTTAGATTCATTTATTGGCTCATTGTACATTTTCTCCACTGCAGATTGAGACAGATGGGAAATGGTGAGATGCAGATGGACGTTTTAAAGCTAAAATAATTTTAGACCATTTCTTGCCCAATGTGCAACTCTGTTTGTTTGTATTGTGTAGATTTTAAACTGCCTTGTCCTCTTCGTGGAGCACATCTGACCGAAATCTGGTTCAACAATTTCATAAATTGAAAAACATGAATCTCAAATTTTCTAGGAAAAGCTTTCTTGTAACTATATGTATATATTGTAGCGGGGTGAAGAATCACGCAACAAGGAATTAAGTGATAAGGTGCCCGGAGGGTGGTTTTATTAGCAAGTCTGGTGCAGTGTTCTTCGGTGGTGGTGATGATTTCCTTGTGCTTGTTCCCGTGTGTGCTCGTGCTCTGGTCCCTTGACTGGTTTGGGTCTCTTCTCTCTCTTATATAGCTCCGCCAATTGCCGGCAGCTGAGGCTAGGTGGCGGTTGATTGCGGGGTTCAGGTGTGTGTAGTTTGCGCCAGGACAGCGATGAATGGAATGGACTCCCGTCACAATATTGGGACATTTGAATCAATTTAAGGCCAATGAAGGGCAATAAGGTAAAAAAAAATAAAGAAACCGTTACAATAACATACAAAATGGACGTTGAATCTAGCGGCTGATTCCAAAAGAGATCAGTTAAACAGTGTCAGAACCCACACACAGAGTCCTCGTCCCCCAGTCTCTCCTTAATTTTTGTGGAATGATTATAAAGCTATTCAAAACTTTAACTCCAAATAACAACCAGCATTTTTCCACATCTTCAGCATCTCATCTTCTTTGCGCTGTGCTTGGTTTAATGGACTTATAGCAGTTTTTGAAGAAATAAGTTTGGAAAGAAACAAACGAACCAGGACTGCATTACACAGCAAGTTTTCTGTTTTTTGGAAATTTGATAATGGGGTTTTCAAATATTAAAACAATATACTTCAGATTTGTTTTTGGGGTTTTTTTTTTTGTTGTTTTTTTTTTTCTTCAAATGGTATTTATCAAGTTTTGGAACCAAACTCCTCATTTGAACTATGGTTTTAAGAGAGTGTTCTGACTACAGTAGAGTGGCCAATCTCTGGATCACTTTTGTGCTGTTTTTGGAAATGTTTACTGTTGAAACTTGGAGAATAATTGATTTTGTGTGGTTGGGTGATTCACTCATCATAGATTATCTGATTATTTTATTTTGAAGGTCTCTTATCAAAATCAAAGTGTCTTATTGCCCGCATATGTATAAAAATGGGGGAATAATAATTAAAGAATAGCTGCATTACCACCTTTACAACCAATCAGAAAAATGGACCACGCTGCAGGAAAGAGGTCACTTCCTCTCTCTGCACATGTAAATGTTTTAATAGGAGGTTTCAGGGTGTGCCAGAGCTTGAGTATTTTCAAATGCCCCAGTAGCACTGTAAATCTATCAGCTGCCTTGAAATTAGAAACAAGAAGATGATCACTGCTTCGGTGGCCAGTGTGTAATGAATACTCTGCTGATTACTCCTTTTTATTGCTTGCGGATCAACTTCCATTGGCTTTGAGGTGTGGGAGACGCATCTTGTTTTTCACAATTAGTGTCACTTTAGTATTTCGCTCCTGATCTAGAATGAATATACCTTTTATTACAAAACACTTGAAAGGTTAGGGCTAGGGTTAAGAAGCCATCTTCATTTGATTTTTGTTCATTAGAATTTCTATTTAATCAGAAAGATTTTCCAGGTAACATTTTTCTTTAGAGTAACCCTACCTTTTAACAGTCAACTCCACAAATAGATTGACTAATACTACCCCCAAATAGAGGAATGAGTACAGCCAGCATGGATTTAATCTTTATCATCCATTACCTTAGTTTTATGCACTCATTACAAAATGCTAAACTCATTAAACTTCCTGGTCACGTAAAGAATGAAAAAGAAACAGAAAGCTACTCGAATAGAATAATGGAACAATGCACAGAATAGAATAGTAAACATTTAAATGAACGTGTTCATGCATTACACATGGATTGTTAAGGCTATCATTAAAGTTTACTTAAAGAGCTTTCTACGTAAATACTGTTTTTCACATTGTTACAGTCCTGGAAGTACTAAAATAGCTTCATTTGCGTATCACGATTCACCAGTATTCTTCATTTGCGTATCACGATTCACCAGTATTCTTCATTTGCGTATCACGATTCACCAGTATTCTTCATTTGCGTATGACGATTCACCAGTATTCTTCATTTGCATATCACTATTCACCAGTATTCTTCATTTGTTTGAGCTGGAAATAAAGACATTTCTGCAAATGATAACTTTTTAGAGAATTTTAGCCCGCCCTAGAAACAATAGAACACAATTGTTTAACTGTTTAGGTGGAGTAGAAAGACGTCAAACTTTAAAATAACTGCTGGAAAAACCATTGCTGTGTAACAAGAGAAACATGAATTATTGCTGTTCTGATTTTCAAAGATTTTGAAGCGTTTACAGTTTCAGCTGGATCTCTTGGGAACACAATTTCATTTTATGCAGGCGTCATGGTAAAACAAACTATTACTTTTGAATCACGTCAGAACGACCAGACAGGCAGTTCCTTTGAGGGACATTTGAAATGTATGCGGTGCATGTTTTTTATTTCTGTTAGCATTCATTATGGCACTATATATTTTTAAGGTCTCTTTAGCCTGCTTCCTCTTTGATTTCTCTAAGTGTGCGAGAGAGTGGCTCTGGCAGGGGTGGGGTGCTGAGGCGGAGCTGTTGCTTTGTGCGGAGCAGGGCCAAGTGAAGCTGGCAAAGCTCCCGGAGGAGAAGCACTTTGCTGATCAGATGCTCTCAAGCTCACTACAATGCTCCTGTCTTTTTTTATTTCTCCTGCAGTGTTTCTGCAGTGTTGCATGCTCTCTACTGCCTTTTTATTGATTAACTAGATTTTGTGCCCTTGTGACTTTCACAAGCTCACTTGCTCATACTGTCAGTATTTTTTAAATGTATGAATACATTTTATGAAAAATAAACATAAAACATAATTTCAGTGTCATTCCTATACCTCTTCCAATGTGCAGGGCA
Source organism: Danionella cerebrum (assembly GCA_007224835.1). Lineage (NCBI taxonomy): Eukaryota > Metazoa > Chordata > Actinopteri > Cypriniformes > Danionidae > Danionella > Danionella cerebrum. The sequence continues at coordinate 70,151 of SRMA01025950.1, forward strand.
CTCAGCTCTCATGTATAACATTTCAGCTCTTTTTACCCATTAAACAAAACTTGTTATGGGCCTGTGCCTTTCTTCTTTCCACATCTGTGGTTGATGTCAACATGTGTACATTAAAGGGAACACAGGAGTGGCACAATAAGGTGCTCTGACTTAGCCAGTGTGACCTTGAAACTCTTTGGAGGGAGCTGAAGGTTCGAGTTACAGCATGTCAACTTTAATGACTTAGAAAGATCTGAAAAAAGTAAAGTGGGTGAAAATCCTTCCTGAGGTATGTAAAAACCTGGTGGGAAGCTGCAGGCCACCTCTGGCCTCTTTGATTGACAACATGGCTTTTTCAGGGAAATCCCCAGATAAGTCAAAATCGCTTTTTAAAAGCAGCGTTTATCAATATTTCTCTCACTGTTGGAATATACATATCATTACAAGTATGGGCAAACCGGTTCTTTGTCTGTGGAGAAATGGTCAAAATGGCCAAAACATACTTTTTAAATTAGGTTGCATTTTTTTTACATTTGAATGATTTGTATACTCCTGTTTTATTCCTAAGACATAACAATAGTTCACTCTATGAGATATTTCAAGACTTGTCAGTGTGTATAGTCGCCCTACATACAGGGTGATTGTCTGTCCTATCCTGTCTTGTCTGCCAGTTTGGTTTGAGTCCACATGCTCAGTGCCACCCTCACTGAGATTTCATTAAACCCACAATAGGCAATTAAGTGAAAGAATGCGTTGAGTGCGTTCCTGAGGCAGCTGACCTGAGCTAGGCTGCTCTGGGATTCCTTGTCTGGAGAACTCATGGGGAACGGTGCTCATAGATTTCAGGGCTGAATTAATAAGGCTGATATGCATGTGTCTGCCAGGCAAACCCTATGGATGTTAATCCCTAATGACTCCTGGGATCTGGTTAATGAGGGATGTAATTACATATAGAGTGCAATGTGATTAGAACTCGCATGCAGATGCGGAACTGGGTTGGTGAGGTAGACCTCTTGCAGGTGGTTGTATGCATTTGTGTGACCGTGACGTCTATGATTGGGCTTTCATAGCCCTGTTTTATGAGAGTGTCTGTGAGGATAAATTAAGTTTGCTCTTGGGTCACAGCAGGTTCAGCGCAAGAAATTATGAGAAATGAGATTCGTGTTTGAGTTTTATTTAAAGTCCGTGGAGAACTTTTGATTAAATTACCGTGATTCCTGGATTACTGATTACATTCTGAATATAAGCCGTACCAGCTGAATTTAAATACATATATGCCAAACGCAGCTATATGCCTCTTGCGTCCACATTTTAACATGAAATATTGACCCCAGAAAGATTCTAAGCAGAAGGATTTTTTTTTTTAAATCTGGAGCACCACAGTGGTAGAATAGTCACCTAGCTTAAATGTCATACAACAGTGTGCTTCACGCAGTTCAGTGCCTGTGTATGCTAACACAATCTTGTGCTGTTTGCGTGAAATAAAGTTAATGAACAAAGTTTGCGTGTATTTCATGCAAATATTGTAGGAGTTTGAAATCTGGAATATTTTATTTTTTTTAATGGTGATTCAGTGCTATTCTGCACTTCTGCTCAGGCAGCGCATCCAATCTGCATAGGGATGAGCTGTATAAGAGATTAATCTGATTGGTCAGTGGGCGGAGGTAAGAACTAAGGGCGTTGCAAGGAACATCGAGCTGTTTTCAATTCCCAAAAAGGAATAGAGGATTACACAAACATGCATAAAGGTTCTGAATGAAACTTGAGGCATGTTTTTGATGGGGGAACGAAAGATGCTTGGAATGTCGGAAAAGTTTACTTTGCATAATATGGCTCCTTTAATGTTATTGCCCCCGAGACCCGGCCCCGTATAAGCAGGAGAAGATAGATGGGTGGCTCCTGTAATGCTGTTGAAATGCCCCTCCAGTGAACACAGCTGCAGATTCTCAGAACTATTAACTCTGTTCATCTTAGTGGAATTAATGCGACTCATTGAAGACTCTGTTTTAAAAATAAAGATCACTCTTTAATAATTCTTAGAACAATCAAGCAGCTAGCAAACATGTGATCAATATCCAACTCAAAGTTACCGAAGAGAATGAGATTTTAATCACAGAAAAGAAAGATGGAGAATGGAAGCGTGTTCATTAATGGGGTCCCTCCGGATGCAGATCTATAGCAGCTCTGCACCGTGGGGAAGCATGACTGTAATGATGATGATTGTTTTATTGGCTCTCATTTCACAACTCTGTGTTTTTGATGTGCCACATACACAAAAAAAAAGGATTTTAAATGTACTTTAATTAGTAAAATTTTCTGAACTTAAATTTTTTGAGAGAAAGTTGGTTAGAAAAACTTTAAGCACTTAAAAAAAACTGCAAGAAATTAGATTTAAAAGGTTGACCTTTTTTGTTATATCTTTCTATTCAATGCACAATTTGGGATTAAGACAAAATACAGTAACTCATAGGTCATCATTTTCGCAGGTTTGTTTTTATGTATTTAATGTAAAATGCTGTATGTTCCATTTAAAAAAACACATTATAATTCCGAAGATGAATCATGGTGAATGTTTTGGTATAAATGTGCAATTTAAATGAATTATATATAATTGAAACATTGCTTTCCTTGTCTATTGTCCTCTGTGAATGAGTCCTTTTTGAAGACATCTCCATTTCTAGCTGAGTTCTGCATGATTCCGAATCAGTGGACTTGATTTCCAGTGATCCTGCAAAATAACTGAGGTTGTCGTTTTACACTCGCGGTTTATCTCATTTTTGCAGTAACCGGCTGGTTTATCACCGCCGGCTTTCACTGTGAAGTCGATGGGAAGGATGTGAAGGGACATGAAAAAGCATGTGGAACCACTGGTTGTAAGATGTTTGTAGTCGTGTGGGCAGCTCATGCAGAGCTCGGTGGCCTGCTGTGGAGCTCAGATGTTTTATTCACTGCTTGTGATCTGCTTATTGCTCAACGAAGCTGAGCAGGCTTCATGGAAAGAGAGTTTTACGTGCGACCTGCCATTTCACCATTTTCCTCAACTAGCATTTAAAATGTTAATATGAATTCAAAGTCAATTTAAATCATTGCATGATCCTGCTTTTTTTTCCTCTAAATTATTACACTACCATAGCAGACATCACCATAGCAGATTCTAACTGGAAAGTAGAGAAGCAAAAGCACCATCAATTTGAGTTTAATTATTTGTATTACACCAATGCACCAAACTTTATCATCAAAATGTGGGTTTACGAGCTTTATCAAATATTCTGGGAACCAATCATTGCATCTTGTGAAGTTTACACATTTAAAATACTCATAATAACTTGGGATATCGGAAGCGACTCAGTGGATGTCAAACATACAATGTTTTTTACTTTAATGTTAAGAATAGGGAGGCAACAGTATTAAGGTGATGGACGTAGGCAACCCCTTTCAATTTGGCACCAATGTCACCTTTCTGTGATACAAAAGATGGCATTGTCAGTTTCTCATTCCAAGTTCATCAGCCATGAATACACCAATCAACTCCACTGCTTTAGCTTGAGTACCAGATGACACTGACACCAAGACATCTCCCTCACCATTTGCACTCAGCACAAGTCCATGTGACCTGACAAAATGCAACAGTTGTATTGCTGTCCTGTTCAGTGCCGTGATGAGTGTCTGGTCACCTTTCACAGAAATGATGGTCGTCTTGTTGATTGTTGATTTCGCAAATGGCGAAAACACCCAATACTGACAATAGCCGCATTTCCTTTTTATGTGCATTTTGGACTATCATGTAAAAACGCCTGGATGGAAACACCAAGATGCATATACAGTTTGAAAATGTTATCTTTTTAACTGATAAGAAAAAAATGTGCATAAACTTAGAAGGAAACACATTTACTGAATAAATTCAAATGGAATACTGGGGCACACTGGGGCACCATTAGTGGACTAACCAGTGGAGTGATTTCATTGCACAATATCTAAAATGTTGTTTTGGCCATTCAAAAGTTCCTTAGCCAAAGTCTGTAATGTGGTTTGGGAACTGCCTTGACAGTCTCCCGCCATCAAAAGCTAGATGAGATGACTCCATGTGTTCTAAGTAAGCTATTATATTTGAAAAAAGGCCTTCTCTTATCACTGCAACTTAAATTTTTCATTTGATTTTAGGCCCCACTTTATCAGGAAGTGATTATTTGATTCTGTTGGACTCATTAGATGGAAATGGTGCTTTATTAGCAAATATTCCAGTTTCGCGCATGCATTTAACTCACATATTTGGATGGAAACATGGCTAAATGATCAATATTGGTATTTTGGGGTTACCCTTGTTTCAGACCAAATAGAGATACTACATATTCCAATATCCCTACTTATTGTGAGTTGTGTATCTCTGTTGTCGGGTAAGATTTGTTTTAACAATATTTAACAAATGGGCAAATACAAATGAATATATTACATTTATACACTTCTTTATAAATAATGCATTTGAAAACCAAAAAGTAGGGTTTTGATTTAATAAATTCCACCTTCTATAATTTTTTTTGCATTAGTTTACTGCAGCATGAGTACAAGCACTGCACTTTTCTAACTGTATTCTCAAAATGATGCCTGACCTGTTTGTTCTTTATAAACCCCTGCTTGTAAATCAGAAATCTTCAGAAGTCTATTTTTTGCAGCCCTAGTTCTGTCTGCCACTACTTCTCCAGCATGTAAACAAGCACAGCCATCAATATGATGCTTCCACGCTATAAATCTGTCCTCTGAACTCTAGCTCTTTGTTCACACACTGACAGTTCAAGAAAGACCTCTCAGGTCTGTGTCAGCTTCAGCGTAAACAGAGAACAGCTGTGGTTTATTCTACATTCAAACTAATTTGCTTAGTAATTGATGATGAACAATAATTCATCCGTTCGTGTAGTTGTGTACTCTTGGTGTAGTGGGAGTTAGGAAAGTGAAGGAAGGATTGTGAAGGAATAATGGGAAATGTTGTATTTGAAAAAAATCATTGTGTTTAATCATTTCTCTCTCTCTCTCTCTCTCTCTCTCTCTCTCTCTCTCTCTCTCTCTCTCTCTCCTCCCCGATCTCTCTCGGTCTATGCTGTGGATTATTTGATATGTCCCAGATGAGTTCTTGGATAAACGCCAGACTTGTTGCAGACTTGTAAATAACCCTGTACAGGTTTTAAATCTGTGAAAGTGTTTATGTCGCCAATGTTTTTGTCAATAAAAGGAGAAGGGAAAATTTAGAGTGTCATTAAAGGGATGGACATTTTACTGTTCTTCATTAAAATAATATATTTAGACTTTTGGGTCCAACAATTATTCAATGAGAAGCATTTTTTATCAAAGTGAAGTATTTAGGGAGTCTTTAGGTTAAATGTTTCATCTCAGCTGAACATGTATGTAATAAAATCACAACTCTGTGGTTTAAAGCAACCTTCTCTTTGTTGTGAGGTAACCAAGAAAGAAGAGAATGGGATGATGAAGAGTTGTTTCACTTGGTTTTTTCTTTCTTTCTCCTTTTCAAAAATATCTTTCCTTGTTTAGATCACTAGATGGGCATTAGAGTTTATTTTTTGTTCTGGTACATTTGTCTGGCCAGGTTAGAATGCTCAATTGAACTTGAGTGCCATACTAAAAGCACATCAGGACCGGTTTGAAGGGGATTTTTGTACGCTTCCTAGTGAACACTGGAAATGATCTGACCTAGATGTTTCAAACAAGGCAGTTTAATCCAAACCATCTTCCATCGCCAGCCTTGTGCTTTTCATTGGATTTTCATTGAAGTGAATCATACAAAATGTATAATAACTGATTACAGTCAGCCGGAGTTGCCATTGTCTGCTCTGAAAACGTCTTGTAATCTCCCTGTTTTCTCTCATCCCATTGTTTACTTATAGGACTTTAGATGAATTTTCTCAAGTGTTTAACGTGTAAGGGAATCCATCAATAGCTTATCTGACCAACGAGTTTTGCCATACAATGTAACTCTAAAAGAGGCAAGTTTTAAATAGAATAATGTGGTGGACATACTTAAACTCTTTTACCATTTTTAAGTAAAATGCTACAGGTGTAATTTGGGGCTAAGCGATATGCAAGTGAAAATCCATTCAAACCATTTAGATTTAAATCCATTTTTTCACCCCTATTTAAAATCAGTCTGCAGGTAACAAATGTTCAAAACGTAATATATTTTCAACTCTCTTTGAAACAGTTAATTTATTAATGTCCTTTAAGTTTAGGGCGTGTAGTAACGTTTAAAAATACATAGAACGTATAAGTTTGATTTGGAGCTTTATTAAAATACTATTGTGATTTCATGGCAAACATGCATTCCATGTTAGTGTTCGGCAGGTAAATCTTACGGGGCAGCGAAACATACAGATCTGTCACAGGGGCGCGATACTGGTTCCACAGATGTCACCACAGACTGACATCAATAAATCTGTAATCCATGTTCGAGAGCAAGATGTCGAGTCACTCTGTTAAAACTGCTGCTGCAAACGGGAGTGATGGAAAGTGAGCCACCCACATTCTTATGGAAGCTTGGAGAGCGAGCGCACCTTCTACGAAAATAGGGCAGCATGTACATATTACATCAAAGATAAAATATATTTTCATTCAAGTACATTGATGTACACCACAGAGTCGAGTTAATCGATAAAATCAATGTATCGTCCAGCTCTAAGACTAATAGATCTCAATGATATATGCTATAAAAGTAAAAAAAAAAAAAAAAACAGAACTTCTTATATTGAGGAGATAACATGACAAGCAAGCTGCTTTAACATGGAAGTGGCATAGTGAAGAGATAGCTGTTTTAAATATATTTTGTCAAAAGAAACTTTCCTTCACATATGAAATACGTTTCTCTGGGAATTCTCTTGATCCTTAGGTGGGTTTCAGTTACTGCAGTGGTCCTGTGTGGATCAGTAGGCGACTGCTCAGTCATTTAGGTGATGGAGGCACATTTCTTAGCTCATCTGTTTAAATGACGGCGTGTTGAGAGAGGAAGGCATAGTAGCATGACGTTTACAAAAGCCGGGTGGAATGAGAGCCAGAGGCTTCAGAGAATCTCCCAGCCGTGACTGTTTGCCTGAGATAGCCAGCGCTACAGAAACTCCGACCAACCTTACACAGAGAGCCACTGCCTCTCTCTCTGTCAGAATGTGGGGTGCTATTAGCAGCATTCCGAGTGTGAAACCAGAGTCCTGGAAAGAGCTGAGGAAGAATGAGAGCCATTGAAAAGCACGGCTTCATCATTGTCCTTCAGCGTCGCTCATCTCCTCCGGCGTTCTCCCTCTCTGTGTGGCTCAGGTGCACAATCTCCACATTACTCACCCATCATTACACTTTTTTTGTTTCTTAGCCAATCTGTCTATCTCCAATTACTGATGTATTTTTCTCTTTCCAACTAATCTGTAACACTGGAGTGAATCTTGAGGTTGAAGCAAAAATGAACACACACCCGCAACAAAACTACTTCATCTAGTATTTTGTTTAAGCACCGTGATTTTTAAGGGCAACTCCAGGTCTTCTTGCCAAGGAATGGAGAGCGATGCTCAACTTGTTTGTTCAGAAGGTGTTCTATAGCCATAGGTGTTCTATCGGGTTCAGATCAGGAGACATTTAATCACCTTCAAATAGGGATGCACCAAAATTTCGGCCGCCGAAAATTTTCGACCGAAATAGCATTATTGGTTTTCGTAAAAAAAGCGCCGAAAATAAAAACAGAAAGTGTCGCCACGCCACCCCCATCCTCCCGTCTCTTTCTTCCTGTCATAAGGCATCAAACACGCAGTATGTTGGCGGTTTGGAAGCACTTCAAAGTTTCAGATGAGGAAAGCAAATTGCAGTATTTTTGCAATAATTTTTTTTCTGTTTGTGCACTGTTGTTTAGTACAGTCATTTAAAATTGAAGTAATAAAAGCAGCTAGAATTTTTTTTGCACAATTTTGTTACAGAAAGAAATTTTTTTTTGTTGTGTAATTATTATTTATTATCAAGTTTGGTTGCTAAATTTATCTGTAGTTTTTTTAATGCAAACAAAAAGAAAATATTTTAAACATATTTAAATATTTAAAGCCATTTTTGGTTTCTGTAACGGTTTTTGGCCAAGAGCATCCAAATTTTTTACAAGGTCGCATTAATCGTAAGAGGTTCAAGCTGAAGTTATTTATTTATTTATTTTTTTCATTATTAAGTTAAGTTAGTAAGTGCCATAAACACTCATCACTCTAGAGTCCACTTCAGGCGTGCTTTAATTATGTGTGGGCTTTAGGAGAGGCTTGATTCCCGGACAATACCCATGCATGATATTTATTGATGTAAAGCTTTGCTGATCTTTTTGTATAGGTCACATTTATTGTGTAAAGAAATTATGTCATTTTTCATATATTGTAACATATTTCTTCCATGAGGAGCCATTGTGGACAGCATGAGATTTTCTTTGTTAATCAAAAGAAAATAATACCATCTAAAAGATAAATACAATAGATACAAAAGAAGGCTGATTTATAAAAATGCTACATTGCGAAATAAGTAAATATTACATATTTTTATTGGACTAAATATTTATTCTTGTACAATGCAAATTGTTAAATTCCTATGCGAATGCTTGTATATGTTATTTAATGTCAGAGATATGTTGTTTTTTGTTTATTTAACTGTTAACAACATCATTTGTCTGAAGTTGTGCATCTACTGTTCAATTAGTATTTTAATTAAGTTTTTAGTCAGGTTTTTTGTCTAATATTGCTATACAGCACAAACATGACATTATTTTATTTGCCTGTAATTCCATGTCTACAATCACCTTAAATTGTGTGATGGAACTCAAGTACTTGTAGAAATGTTTTTCTTTTAAGTGTTCAATGATTTTGGAAGTTTCACAATAGTTGGTATAATGCTACATCCTTGTCTCGTGGTTTTGACTTAGTTGTGTCTCTTAGCACGGTTACCTTTATATTGTATGCTTTCCTTCTATATGTTTACTTTTTTTCTTTTTTTTGACAATACTGCCTTTAAGTTTGGTCACGGTATCTAAGAGCGCTTTCTGGCAAGCAGCTTGACTCACAGGTGTTTGGCCACAGGTGCTCGCTGTCTGATGCTTAATTGAGCCCTTTTGTAATAAAAGCCACTGAAGTAATGCTATCTCCTAGCACCTTTCTCTGCTATCCTTCAATCCTTCTCACTGCCATCTTTTTTTGTTACCTCCAACCCTCTCTTTCAATCTCATTGTTCAGTCAACTGAGGAATTAGAATCAAGTGTTGTACCAATAGATTTAAATAATGTTTGGAATATGGTCAGTCAAGCATTCACTATCTTTACTCCTGAACAGGGTTAGACCCACAATAGACCACTGTCACACTTTTCTGTTTGTCTCTTCTGGTTAAGATGGTCGCAGTGTAAACAAAGTTCCGGTGTTAACATTAGCGATGGCCAGAAACAAATCATTTTGTAGTTAGATTTGCAATTCCACCATTCAAGCTTTACTGAAAATTAAGCAAGGTAGACTGTGACAAAACAAAAGCCATTGCGAGGGCACAGAATTCTGGTGGCAAGAGTGATACAAAGAGAGAAAGAGCACATCTCCGGTCTGGTATAACTAATGCTTTATGATCAATTTACATGAGCTACAATCAAAAGAACGATGAAAACGTCACACTGCTGTGATTAGAACACAATGATTAGTGTTCATTATGGTTATAGATAAGAAAAATATATTTTAACTATGGACTAAAATTGACATCATTTACTGAGCGTGATAGATGTTGATAAAATGTGCAGCAAAATATACTTAAATGCTATCATACATTTTATTGACGTTTTTGGCATAAAAAGTAATTTTAATGTGCATAAATTAAACTGATACACCCCTAACAGTTAACTGTAACTAACTGTAACCCTAACCCCTAACCCCTAAGTGATAAACCAGTAAAAGTTTAAGTACTGAACTACAAAATATTATGTTGTAAGATAATATACAATTGGTAACTTTACACACATTCACATATTATAGTTGCAAGATTGAAGGGGTAGCTTTCTCAAATATCAAAATGGCTGTCAATTTAATGTACCGGTAACTAAAATATAATAAAATTAAGTTATAGGTTTGAAACAACAAGTAAATATTGCAAGAATTAATAATGAACTATCCTGTTATAAAACCTGTGCTGTTTAAACCCTGAAGAGATGCTTATTTACATGCATAATAATAATGATGATGATGATGATGATAATAATAATAATAAAGGTTCAACTTTTGCTTTAAATGCATCGTTTCGCCAAATTATCTGAAATATTATCTTTCTGTGGAGGGTAAAACCACATCAATGATCATCGTTAACATTACTGGTCTCTGCAGTGGGTAGACAGTTTACAGTAAGCATAAATAAGGTTACATTTGTGCAAGCACTTCCGTTCTTTGTGGAATTGGCCCATGCAGTGGCAAAAGAGTGCAGTGTGAAATGAAGCACTGTTAGAATATTACAGCCTGTTACTTAGCAACCAGCAAAAACTTGTACACCTCTTACATAGCCATTAATAAAAAAGGTGTTGAGGCTCATAAAAATCAGTTTGAAAAGGTGAATAGCAGTGTATTTGTCAGATAGAATATGTGTTTCTCAGAAGACTCAATTTAAGAATTGTAGTTCAACAGACAGCGAGAACTGCATGATTCTGATTGTCATCATTATTTGAATATGAAAGTAGAGACATCAAGCCGATGTTTAAGATGGAAATTATGCCTAGGATTCACTGTGAACCTTGATAAAATGTGCACAGTGTGAAAGATGAAATAACAACCCCCAAGGGTTTGTTTAGCTGGATTAAGAAAGAGGTTCTTTTTTTCAACCTCAAGTGATTTAATGTTGTTGAGCTCTATTCAGTAATTAGAAGCAATTACTGACAATTGATGTGATTATGTTAAGGGTGGTAGATAATCCCTTGGTAAAATGTGACCTTGAAAAAGAAAGAGCTGGTGAAGATCATTCTTTTTTTTTTTACATGTTGGTTAGGATCATTCTTATTAAGTTCATTGAATTGGGTTGAGAAAAACAATCTGGCGTTCAAAGATCAGCTACTGGATAGACTTTCAGGAGATTACAGTGGACAGCACTGTGAAGAAACCTGAGTGTTATTGAATCAGAGAGTGTACAGGGCATGAGCGCCACCGGAGCTGTGTTCCTCTCACTTTCTCCAGCTCTAATGTACAGAACAGTGGCTTCTTTCTCCCACAACCCAAAGTGTTTGTTTCATCCTCGTCATCCTTAGACACGGCCTCTGCCATCCATTTTCTAATAATTCCTACAGTCCTTTCCAGGACTCTCCAATTGGGAAAACTGAGAATACCTAAGAAAAGAAAGGGGTTTGCTCAAGTTCTGCAATGCGCCTGTTAGAGAATTGATTGTTTTTGCACGCAAATAGACTTTTAATCCATATTTTGTTTGAAAATGCATGAACGAATGAGGAAGCAAAGGAAAGAAATAGCATGTTGATTCAACAGAATCAAACATTAATATTTCACTGGTTCGGTTTTGAACTTTCTGAAAAGCCTTTTCTCCAACAAATACAAATCAACAAGTGTGCTTGCATTCACAGTTGAACTCTAAACACCTTTGAGGACTGAAAAGGTAGGATCCCCTGTGGCCGATGATGAAAGCCGGCTCTTTAGTCTTCACAGGGAAGAAAGAGTGGAGAATTTCAACAATATCTGCATTAGTTACAGTCACCTTCCGTGTCATTTTCTGTCAGACTCATTTCTCACTGCAGTCCTTTCCCCCTCTAACTGCTTTCAGCCTCGACAGTAGAGTACAAAGACCATGTGTGATATTTGTTCGGTCAGCCAACAACTGCTAGTGGTTGTGCATGTGTGCTCTGCAAAGTAAATTTATTCCAGTGAGCCATCTGTTCTCTCAAAGATGCTCTTAGATTCCATATGGCAGGATAGAGTGGCACATTCTCATGGAGAACCCGTGGTGCACTCTTGTCCAACCTTTGTTTTCAGAACTGAAATGTGAATTAGAGCTGTGAACCAACCGGTCTCATTTGGTTTGGTTATTTCACTTTCTAAACACCAAGTTAGTCCTTTTTAACAACACAACTCAAGAACCATTGTCTTTATTAATACCATCAAATTTGATAAACGTGATTGAAACACAGGTGAATCAATTATTTTTAATTCAACATTTCAAAATTTGTGTTGGCATTTTACTCAGACAGTAAATATTTGTATTTCTGTGTCCAAACATGTTGGCGATCCAAACCAATGTCGATTTTTATCTTTAGGATTTTTGTACAATATTTTTCTCTCATAAAGGAATGACTCTGAAAACTGAGGCTAGTTCTTAATAGCAGAATTGGCTTTATTGTCTAGCATCTTACCACCTACACACCGCCTGCTTGCCTGATCAATAGAGCACTGGCAAGAAAAAAAGCCTTGTGCCCTCTTCATTTATGCTTTCCAGGGTAGAGATTCAAGTTCTTGTTATGCATCACTAGGTGCGTTTCCATCCACCTCTTTATGCACATTTTGGAATACTGCATTAAAAAACCCTGGATGTAAACAAGATGCACATCAAATTTGAAAATGCAAAAAAAAAAAGATGCGCACAACTGATTAGGATAAACTTTTTTATCTGATGAGAAAAAAATGTACTGATGAGAAAAATGTTTTTACAAATAAATCCCAATGCAATCGCAATTCTGTCAAAACTGGGGCTCAATGGGGTGTCATTAATGAACTAACTAACATGCAGATTTTTATTACACAATTCCTTAACCTAAGTCTGTCATCAAAGTGGTTCGGGATCATATCCTCCCAGAACTCTTTGATCAGCTGCATTCCCAAAGAGCAGTCTGAAACCTCCTAAAGTAAGATCACATGACTGCACAAATTGCGTTTCGACTATGTGTTCTAAGATGCAAGTACGTTACTATTTACGGAAAAAGGCCTTCTCTTAATGAAGCAACTTCCATTTTTCTTTTAATATTTGGTGCCAGTTTATTAGGAAGTGACGATTTTGTTCTCATGCAAATAATTTATGCGTTATTTGCACATAAATTTCATTTGCATCTTTGGATGGAAAATGGCTAATGACTTCTTTCCGCTTCAGGAAGGCAAATTACTGAATTAAGATAAAACAATAATAGGACTAAATTGAATGATATACATTTTCTCTCACAGTATGTAACTGCAATCTGTTGAAGTGAACTAACACCTGTTTTTCTTTTTGTTCCTGTCAAATGTCTTTCAATTCTTAAAACCAGCTGATCTAAAAACAGTTGCTATGAAAGGTTGGTGAAATTGTGGTTTGTTTTTGTAGGGTGTTTGTTTATCTGCAGAAAAACCTCCCATACCCCCTTACCCCTAGGGTGCTACACCAAACACTGTGAGAAATGCTGCGTATTAGTTCAAACATCTCAGTCATGTTAATGCGCCTGGACATGGTTGTTTCAGAGATTTAATTTGTAATCAAGCAAAGACACTTTTTGATCTGAGTATTGATCTGTGGTGCCAACACAATAACAAACGCATGTTAAACCTTGAAAAGGTTTGCTCTGCCAAGTAACACTGCATTTTTTGCAGGAAGTGTTGAGGTCAACCAGTGAAATTGGCTTTTTGTTCACTATGTTTGATAATACTCTGTACACAATGTCATGATTACCTGAAAAGTTGGGAAGAGCAGAAGACAAGGAAGTTGAGAAGCGCTAAGACCACGTGAAGATGAGCTGCTTATTCCTTTGTGGCCAAGCTTAAAATAGCTGTAAGACAAGCGTGACGGTTATAAAACACAGGCGTGCCTCTGTTGTTCCCTGAGCACTATCCAATGGCTAGGAGTAACACTGCATTCACTTTAAGCTCATCCACAACGAAAAGACCCCTATGGTTCAGGCCCTCAAACGAACTGTTGCACAAAGTTCTAGTGAAGACACGGGATCGACCCCACTCGTCTTCCAATTTCCAACTGTGGGAAACAATGAAACTAAAGATTCTTTTCAACCTCTACCTCTACCTTCCTCTTGGTCCTCCCCAGTGTGCAATTATGATCATTGTTTATGTTCTGTAACGTTTCCCGGTTCCCAGAGTGTCTCTGAAGCAGGATGGATCCTTCATATTCTTTGTTACCAAACTACGTTGAACTGCTGTCCCATTGATGAAGTGCTTCTCATTTACAGCTTCACACAGAGCCAGAGCTGCCACATGTACAGAGCGCGTGTAAGCAGTCTCTCCGCAAGAGCTGTGGGAATCGGAGTCCATTTCCTCTATTCACCACTGCACCATAAAAAATAGAAGTGCAGTATTATTGTATAAGAAAAGGGCCGTTTGTACTTTAGGTCATGATGCACTCCTACTGTGCTGCGGGCTTGGGGAAGAAGTGATGCATAATGAATGGAGCAAAAGAAAGGAGGAGGTAGAACCCCATTACCCACAATCCACAAGAAGAGGAAGTAGAGTGTTTACTTAAAAATAAATAGACAGAGTGATCCTAAGAGACTTTGACTATACATGCACATTTATAAAACAGCCTGCACATGCCCAGAAAGCAAATAAAAATGTACAAACAGCCCAAATAAGATGCACAGACTGAGATGTATACTGTTGGGGTGTGAGGGTGATGAATTTGCTGCTAAAAGCTTTATGAGACCTTGATTTTAACCTTGCAGCTTCTCTCATAATGTACTGCAGAGAAAGGCCTTGGTTTTTTAAAAAAAGACGTGAAGTGAATAGAGGACGAGTGAAAAGAAGAAAAAGGTTAATTATGCCTCAAACCTTTTTTGCAACAAATCCAAAGTAATTTGTAATTCTTGCTTTATTTTTTTTAGACTGGTATTGATCCCCACTTAGATTATAATGAAGATCATAGTATTGCGTTTGGGACTTTTAAGTTTCTGTTTAAGTCATTTACTTGATGCATGTTTACGTTTAGATTTTTGAAAAGGAATAAAAAGATGAAAACAAACTATTCATAGTGGACCTTAATACCAAAACAGATACATTGCTATAAATTAGAACTAAATCTGTAATCAGACTGGGGGGTGTAAGCTAGTGCAGATAAAGTTCAACATGTTCAAGCCTATCTTGGGATTTCTTGAGGGAAAGATGGAGCCTCGTTGCTCCAGCTGCAGTAATGCGCCAGTAATGCATATGAATCAGACGTGCAGAAGCCCATGGTCTTGAGCTCTGCTCAGGATCGAAAGTACTCTGTAAGGTGTCAGGACACTCTTTTGGAGGTGAAAGGAAGAGTAGAGCCATTCTTCTTCCACATTGAGGGGACCCAGCTGCAATGGTACTTTGGCATCAATTTCTCTCCCTTTCGCCAATTAGAGAGCTGTTCCATGCATGTAGAACTAGAGGAAGACCTTGGACATTCTGAACAAACTATGCCTCTTGGCTGACCAAGTGTCTCATTATTTTACTGAGAGCCTAGGCAGAAGCAATTCTTGACATAAACTACTGCTCTTGGGACCTGGCCCTGCATAAAAGATTAGACAAGTAGATGAGATGATTGCCATCAACAATGTTAATGATGTCCCTATTTTCCAGGATTTTATCTAGGAAAGATGGGTCACACCTTGAGGGTCCTGTCTTCAGCTCTTTGGGAAAGGGTCAACATCCTGCTTATTAATCCATAGTAAACTGCAGCCTTACTGCTCATCTTTAATCTTTGCTTTCCTTTATTTTCTGATGGAGCATGTTTGTTTTAACCTGATCATAGAGCTTCTCCCTCTTGTGGATTGTGATCTGGAAGAAGCAATAATACTGCATTTAAATGAAATATACTTTTTGGAAAAAAATTAAAAAAGTGGACAGAGGGTCATGGTGCTACTGAGGAGAGGTCTGCTGATATAAGGTTGCTAAGGGCCAAGTTAAAGGTAGGGTTGGATTAGGTTGCTTCTGTATTAGCAATATGTATTAGATAGCGGGAGCATAGACACACACGGCAAAACAAAGGCATCTCTGTTCCACCACGCCTTTGTTCTAGGATTTACACACACTTGAGATCAAAACTGTTGAGTGTTGAGAGATGAACACCGCTCCGGTAAAACCCAAACACTTGGGAGGCTCTAAACCAATGAACATTACTACTCTAAATGATTCTCAATGTGTGAGGAAGCTTCTGGTTGCCAAATATTTTAGATTCAATTTAGCATTGGCAGAACAAGTTTGTTAAATCAAAGTTCATTTTGTTCGATTAAATGCAATGTAAAGATAATTTTATTTGTTGAGATTCTATTTATTCATGCAGATGTTAATCTATTATTTTATTTTACTCATGTATGTGTGCTTACGTTTAAAGATGCAACTGATATCGAATTAAACCTTTTCAATACCCAACCAACAGGATGTTGTATGTCCTCACCATGCTTCATTTGCTTTCTGAAACACTGAATTTTTTACCCAAAAGAATAGTGAGAATGAATGCTGAGCTTACCGTATTTTTCGGCTCATAAGACGCACCGGCACATAAGACGCACCCAATTTTAAATGAGGAAGATCTAGAAAAAAAAGATTCTGAACCAAATACTGTTGTAAAATATTTTATATCAACTGTGTAAAAGTTAACAGCCAAACATGTAACATGAACAGACAGTAAACAGTAAAAGTAACAAAAAAAAGGCTGTAATGTTTTTTCTTTGCCCCCACTCATCACTCTAAAGTCCACCATTCGTTATCACCATCACTGTTCCAGTGCAACATTGCCCCCACATTAGTAATACCGTAATAGCCAGTAACATTGTCACTACATTACTAATAATAGCCAGTAACATTGTCACTACATTACTAATAATAGCTAGTAACATTGTCACTACATTACTAACAATAGCCAGTAAGATTGCCACCACATTAGTAATAATACAGTGGTTCTCAAACTTTTTTAGTCGAGCCCCCCTTTAAACCTTTAAAAGAACCTGAGCACCCTCATATGTAAAATAATAATTATTTAACAATTATTAAATACTTATTTTAATGTAAAATAAATGTAACTACTCCTTAACCTCTTAAGCCCGAGAGTCCCCGGTACTGGGGACTTGCCCCCTTGTGCATTACATTTTCATTCATAGCTCACGAACCCTGAGAATAACCCACACATATTAAATACTGTTGTGTTCAGCGGAAACTCCTCTAAAAACGTATCTAATTCAATTTCATATCCGTTAACCACAGCTCGAACGCCATGCAAATAAACAACAACATGTCCGGAGTATAATTCATGACCACGTTTTTGTTTTTGTGCGATATGTATCCACAATATAAACGGAAACACCCAAACCATTACATTAAATGAAAGCTAACAACCAGCTGAATCCAGTGATATGCAACTCATTAACATTGCATGAAGTATTTTAGAGCAGGGAGCGAAAGTTCCATGAAAAAACGCCAGTGAAAACCAAGCAAGCATGTAAATCTTGTCTTACCTTTGCCGTTTTTTCAACAAAAAGTTATTTCCATAGCGATAAAAGTCAGTTTGTTGTTATGTCCGGTCGATAGCTTCGCGAAAACTCCATTTTGAATTTTTTCTGTTGCTCCCGTGCTCTCATTACGTCACCAAATATGGAATGACTCCCCGTGCGTAAGAGGTGGTCTCTCCACGATGCGCGTCGTGTGATTCGTCGGCGATGCTGTCCGTCTCAAAATGGTTGAGCTTATTGGCTTCCTCAGAATCAGAGCTTTCCAGCGATATATAGAGCTCCCGGATTGGACAGATGGTCGGGGGGTAGGGACACACAGAAACTCGACGTCGAAAGGGTTTGTGAATGAAAGGTTCCCAAAAGCGCAGCAAGATGGGGTAAATGAGCTTCCACCCCCCTTTTACAGCGTTTCTTTAGGAGTTTTTTTTGCTGAAATCATGTCCCGTAAGCAAGAAAAGAAGACTATGAACGTAGCTGAAGCTTTGGACAAGATTTTTTCCATATTTCAATTATTGTGCCAAATTGTGCCAAACTGTGCCAACATGGATTACGCCTGAACTTTGTTCAATCAAAACCTTTACAGAATATTAGTTTCTTGTAGTATGAACACCAAACTTGCTACAGATGTCCTTGACATGTAGTTGTTACAATTGATTGTGTTTATTTGCTTCGTTATAAGTAAAATAAGGAGATATTGGAGGAAACATGTGTTTTTTTTTTTAGGCAGAGTTCATTTTTTGGCCATTCCAACATCAATTACTCTTACCCAGTGTTCTTGACTGTCAAATTAACTCATCCACACCACTCCCCAAGAACCTATCTTCATTTTGATACCAAGATTTGCAGTTTAGACCTTGTAAAAGCTGAGAAATGCCTTAAAAAGTAAAAGTATAGGATTTTCGGAAAATAGGCCTCAGGGCTTAAGAGGTTAATGTAAGTGGAACGTCCACTGCTAGGTCTATGTACCACATTGTATTTGTATGTATGTTGCCCTTTAAGAGCTGCGCGTGTGCGAGTAGAGGGAGAGACAAGTGTGTGCGAGCCTGCAAGGAGAAGGAGAGACGAGTGTGTGCGAGGAGAGGGAGAGACGAGTGTTTGCGCGCTTCTCTTCCCCTGGGACCGCTACCCTGTTACATATTGTTTACTTTCGTTTTGTGACGCTGAAGGAGGCTAAAAATAAAGGTTTGAGTTTGGGATGATGTGCTCGTCTTGAAGCTCCTTCTTTTTCCACTGGCTATGCGGCACAAGCGTCACATCAGGCTCAAACATCGCAGATAAACTGTTAGCTGTGCCCATTTCACATCTTGAAATGTATTTTAGCGTGAGAAATCGTGTTTGTAGCGTGAGAGATCACTCAAATGCGAGAGTATTACGTTTAATGTGTGAAACGGCAGCTGAGCTCTGTACTTTCGCTCGTGAGTATGGATGCGGAAGCCAAAGGCATTGTGGGAAATGTAGTTTTTCCCCCGTTTTCATTACGACCGCGCTATGGCAGAGATGGGCGATGACGTCAGCGCGCAGCGCCGGCTGTACAAATATGGCCACGGCTTCGGCCTAGCACCGGAGCTCCGGAGCTCTTACGCCTCTCATACGGCCGTGACCGGACTTCGCGGCGCTCTGCATTCGCTCGATAAGACGCACCAACTTTTCCCCCTCAGTTTTGGGGAAGAAAAAGTGCGTCTTATGAGCCGAAAAATACGGTATATGACCAAAATTTTTTGGGACGGTATGACCAAAATTTTATTGCATGGTATGAGAAATTTTATTTTACGGTAACAATATTTTTCACTAAATAGTTTTCTTTTATAAAGGTGGAAAATTGAAATTTTATTTTGTATTTTATTTGTATTTTTATAAATATAGTAAAAAAATTACAGCTTGATGTGAACAGAACTTACTATTGTAAACTAAATGTAAATAAGTGCATCGTCCACTTGTTTACATTTCGCGGTATACACAGAATAAAAAAATATTTTATGGTACACATTCCACTCTGCGGTAACAATATATACCGTCATACCGCCCAGCTCTAGTTGTGCACCACGGTTTTTTTGCCAGTTTAGTGTGCAAGTGTTCTCACTCATACAAACACAAAAAGCTCGCATGACAAGCTTTACCACCTGCTTCCCTCAGCAACAAAAGCAGAGCCAAATGGTCTGGAGACGGTCATGTAGAGTAACATTTGTATAACTTTGCCCTGACTTTTGATGGGTGAGAACTGTTCTAGAAATGTTGGAATGCTTCAAGCATGTGCAGAGGTTTGGGAATTTCCACTTTATTATGCATTTTGCGAGTACAATATGTTTGTGTGCTGGGGTGCTAATATGATCCAGGACCACACGTGCGTGGGAGGATTGGTCTTGGGTCCGGCATCGGGCCAAAAACATCACTGCTCTCCCACTGGCGCCATCATCTTGGTGCACGCCACCACCTTCTCGACTTTCAAGGCTGCACAACATCCGGGACAGGGCCCCAGATGCCCACCCGCCAGCACCTTTCGGCTCTGGGGTGTGTGTGAGCTCCCTTGGCTCAGTGTATGCTGTAGCTCCCCATATTTATAGCTCATTATTGAGGTGACTGAGATGAGGAGGTGATGGGTGGAGGTGATGGAGGTGTGGCGAAGGTAGGGAGAACGAGGTGATGTAGGGGTGTAACGCAAGATGAGAGCAGCGTGTGGCTGGTTTTAGGGGTGGGACGCCTGAACCGAAGCTAATTGAGTATTTACAGGCCGTACATCCTCCACTGTTCGAGCTGCACTATAGTATCTATGTTTTTTTTTTTTTTACTGTACACCTCTGAAAGCTGGTTCTTTTTTGCTGTTCCTGCTTTTATTTGCTCCAGTGTTAATTAATAAGGCCAGCAGATGGTGGTTTATATGTGTTATGCTGATGCTTGGCTGCTTTTCAGTGTGCAAATCCATGTGGACATGTTGTTTTGTGTTTTCTGAGAATATGTCAAACAGAAATGCTGCTGTCGGCTGTAAACTCATTAGTTTTCTGTGAATGTGACAGGTGAACGGTGAGGTGGGGCCATGAAGAATTATGGAAATTCCTCCTGTAACCTTTAACATGTGCTCCTTGCTCATCCTGGAATAATTGTTGAATTTCATTTTAGACTGAGATTTGGGATTTTATGTCTGTAAACAGATCCCAAAGTGAACTGTGCTCTAGTAGTCAACTGAGTAATTGTAGTTTGACATCTTTGTGTTTGTGAATGCAAAATGATCCTGATTTGATTTGTGTTTAGATTCAACTGTAACAAAATAAATGTTTATAAATGTGATAACCACTAACAGTTATCATGACATGGAGGTAGGGGGAATCCTAACAGGTGTTGACCCTCCCATTGTCTCTCAACCACCAGCAGACGCATAACCTTCCAAAAATGGAAAATAGTTATGGTCTTGCTCCCTTCTTGAGTGACAGGGTAGATTTAATGACGCTAAGGTCATTAAAAGGGTTCAAAAATATGAATATCAAAATAACTTTTCCCTCTTATTGTCAGCGGTTGGCTGCGATGGATTGGCGACCTGTCCAGGGTGTACCCCCGCCTCTCGCCCAATGTGCACTGGAAATAGGCACACCGGCAGACCCAGAAATGGAATAAGCGGGTTGGAAAATGAATGAATGAATGAATGAATGAATGTCAGTGGTTGGGTGAAGTCATTTATTGTTTAGGAGACTGAGATGGTGACTCCATAACCTTTCGTTTGTTCTAGTGTAGCCAATGACAGGTGGACTTAGCCTAATGTTTTGGTTAGTTGTTGTGTTGGAACCTCCAGTAACTTTCCATGCTCAGCTTCTGAAATGATGAATGTAAGTTTCCCTCTAGTATCTTTTGATAACACGCTGTTCATCTTCCCATCAATTTTTATCAGTTTTCCTCTGCCTTTGGAACTCAAAATATCTCCTAAACATCAGTGACCTGCTGCATGTTTCATTGTGGGAATGGCGGTCCATTCATATATGACATATTTACGTAGCATTTGCATGGTAATGGTTTTGTTTTGCCAACTCAATCATGCTACCCATTTTTCTTCAATTATCTCCTTATTGTGCTCTTTGAACCAGCCACACATTTTTCAGAGAGCCCTGTATTTCAAGTTATTTTGTTAAGAAGTTATTAAGTTTTTCTTTCAAAACTCCCTCTCTTTCAATTTCTTAATCAGAGTTTGAACACTGGTGATTGGCATTCCCAGTTACTTGGATACATTTTTCATCCTTTTCCTGTTTTGTATTGTTCAACTGTTACCATACATCCTTTTAACAGTTCTTTTGCATTACCCAATGCTCAGAATTTAGAAATGTCAACGCATCACTAGATAAAGTAGGTAAGGGTCTATATCAGAAACTCAGAAAGCATTTATGCACAAACATTGATGATGAGCAAACAGGTCACAAATGAGGGGTATATAAACTTACCAGTCCAAACTTACCAAAGTATACTAGTTTTAAAATGTATTATGTAAAAAAGTAT
This sequence comes from Danionella cerebrum, assembly GCA_007224835.1. Lineage (NCBI taxonomy): Eukaryota > Metazoa > Chordata > Actinopteri > Cypriniformes > Danionidae > Danionella > Danionella cerebrum. The sequence goes on from SRMA01025950.1 coordinate 92,016, forward strand.
ATAATGTAGTCACATTCACATAATGTAATCAGTTTGAATTGAATCAAACATTAATGTTGTGAATTGGTACCAGATCAAAATTTCCCACTCTGTGTTCATTGGTCTTGTAAACTTTTATAAAAAGCTCAAATATTACATATTATCTATTTTTTTTCCTTGGGTGAAGGAATATAGGATAGGGGATGATATTGACAATACTAGTATTTTTTGGTGAAAGGTTCCTTTACACAAACAACACAAAACATGATTGTAACATGAGGTTAGTGGCAGTCGTGGCTTAGTGGATAGGGTGATTGTTACAGCCCGGCTCAGAGACTACAACAAAGAGGAGGACAGACGCACGTTGCTTTAAATAATATTTATTTATATAAAGAAAATAAACCGAACTAAATAAGGAAACAAAACAAAGGCCTGTCGAAAGCCAGCCGGTGTAGCCACATGTCCTAGCCCATCGCCGCACGCTGCCACCAGGGACGATAGGCACTCCACGGACCAGATCCCGGCCAGGCCTTGACGCACGGCCTGGAGAATGATACTCTTCAAAAGGAGGCGCGCTCGCTCCCTGGCTCAACCACAGCCGCTCTGTGTCACTCGCACACACTCTTCTTATTTCCCCCAAAAATGACCGTCAGGTGCATTAGCCACTCCCCTTCAGCTGGCACCTACAAGACAATCAACATAATACTCCGGACATGACGTCAACGGGCGATCATCGACCCGGGACGTCAAAGTGATTGACTGGAGATCAAAAGCTCGCTGGTTCGATCCCCAGCTCCACTGGGAGTCGAAGGTGGGATGAGTGTTGAAACTCTCTCCCTCCTGAGACAACCATGACTGTGGTGACCTTGAGCAAGTCACCAGTTACCACAGCTCCCCGGGCACCGCAGCCATGGCTGCCCACTGCTCCCGGTGTGTGTTCACGGTGTGTTTATTCACTGCTGTGTGTGTGCACTTGGATGGGTTAAATGCAGAGCACAAATTCCTTGTATGGGTCACTCCATACTTGGTCGTAACGAAAAAAAAATATATATATAATGTTTCCCCCTTTTTTTTGACGTGAATCTGTCATCTTGAAAAAGAAAATGAAAACCAGATCTTACAAAACAGCTTTTGTATGGTTGATTTCAGATTAAATACAGTACATTTAATATTGGATTATTTAATAAATTTAATATTTTCATCATGTGCTTTAAAGGCTCTGCTGCATTGTAAAAACATGTTGAAACTGATTGTGAAGATGCGTTTGTTAGAGAATAAAGAGTCACAGCCTGCAGCGGTGATTGCGTAGAATACACTGAATATTCTGGGTGTGTGTATAGATAGAGCAGATGAACAACTCAATTTTTTTTAGTTCTTAGTAAAATCTCCCTGAATCCCACTGAACCGCATGGCGTTCCCCGCAGCCACTGCCAACACACTCTTACTCACACACTGTGGAATTCCCTTTGTTTTCACCTGGCCTGACTTGTGCTCCATTCATAAAATACCACACGTTTCCTCGATTAGCAGTGTTTGCTAGGAAGTGTGCTGAAGCGTTTCAATATCTCGGGCTCTGTGAATGGCAGTTTCATCATTCTGTGGGCAGCTTCATGAGTTATGCACACACGCACACACACGCACGCATGCACGCACACAAGCACGCATACAAGGGCAATGGTTCAAAAGGAGGAAAGGAGATAGACAACTGGGCTCTAGTCCAAACACATGTGACCTTTGGCACACCTGCATGTCTGACCACTGGCTGTCTTTCATTCCGAGCTCTGTCTATTTGTTTGTGAGTCTCCTGAGCAACAGTGAGTGAAGAAACCAATCTTTTTCAAAGACTTTTTCAGTTTTTGATGGTGATGTAATAATTAATGGTAGTTGGCACTAGATTTGATGCTTGACTTTGGTCTCCTAATATCTTCTTTTAGTTTAAATTCTGAGTATATGAATGTTTTTCTTTCTCTCTGTTTCAATTTACAATTGTCCATAAATCGGTTTTGTGTCATTAAATGCTTAGAATGATTTTTAAGGATCCTTTGTTATTTTTCGCTCTTCGCAGAACATTTCGCAGAAATATCAAATTAAAATAAAATTATTAAAAAGCAGTGGTTGACGTATGAGGATCTGATTTTCTTCAGTGATCTTATATAGGTTTTCCGTAGGGTCTTAAAGAGTCTAAAAAGGTAAACAATGTAAATAAATTCTCTGTTCTGGGTCTTAGTTTTTTCACAGGTCTTAGTCCGACATACATTTCGGATTGAGTGTGAGACAGATTTACAGCACGTAAATACACCATGTGAGCTGGCACATTAGGTTGCTTTAACAAAGAAAACAATCGTTTTATGTTCATTTTCATGTAACAAATACACTAGTTTTACATAAAACAGTAACATTTCAGAATGGACTCGCTCAAAAGACGAACCTCTCTTATAAATGGGGAGCTTATAAAACTTTCTTATTCTAGCATATATATATATATATATATATATATATATATATATATATATATATATATATATATATATATATATATATATATATATATATATATATATATATGCTCTTTCATATATATATATATATGCTAGAATAAGAAAGTTTTATAAGCTCCCCATTTTTATATAGCCTCATGTATGACACATTTATATCATTAAACATTTACAAACAACCTAGAAGTTATTAAATTGCTCATCTAAAGTTGTAATAATTACTAATTACTAAAGTTGAGTTAATTACTAATAAACACTGGAGGCATGCATTTGAGAGCAGCTTCATGGCTCTTAATAGTATACCGAAATCTGGTTCCCCTTGATGATCTGAGCAAGAGCAGTGCGCCCTCTGTCACAATCTGAAAGCAAGATTAAAGATTCCTTTCAGACACTTAACATATGTTTGACTGCAAAGAGAACCCAATATGTGTGCAATTCCTTATGGTCTACGTAATGAAAAATAAATGCTGAGCCATCCATCTTAAGTTTAATCTCATGTGTTTTCTGTGTGAATGACCGGCCTTGTCAAAGAATAATGGACCTTGATGTAGCAATGTACAAAACTCACAGAGAGCTTTCATCTTGCTTTTAACGGCTTTTGAGGAATCCAGAGTTATTTCTTTATTGATCTATCTAAAAGTGACAAAAAGGAGGGAAAAAGCCTCTAATTCGTTTTTAAATAGCGTCATATTCTTGGCAGTATTTGGAGTCATCTTTGCCAAAGGCAAAGTGGAATGAGGGAGGACAAGGTGCTCCCTTTTAACACTAGTTGTGGGCGTATGTGTGTGTTCAAGGGCCTAGGCAGTTTCTCACAATGCCTGCTTTTCCCTGTTGTGCACCCCCCCAACCCCCATAAACATCTGTCTGAGCCCAAGGGAAGTGAGTTTGTCAGGCCGCTCTGAGTGCTTCATTTCATCTCTGATCAGACTGACCTTACTCTAATCTCACTCCTCAGTCTCCATCATCCTTTTAAGCAAATCCATCCCATTAATTCTTCATCTTTGGAGCTGGAGAAGATGCTAAACAGACCCTTGCAAAGTGATTATTCGGCTGCAATATAAAGATGCTCTCAACTCGTCCATCAGGGGACATCCTGCAAGCACAGTTCTTCCTCATCGTGGCCTCCCAAATTTAAATTTGTTCTTCTATCTGATGATTTCTGGCCAGTAAAAGATCAAACTAGTAACCACTCTGTCAGTTTGGAAAGCATCAGTCAGGGGTTCGTTGCGGAGCTGAGAAGTGGCAGTAACAGCTAGTGAAAGGTCAGCTACCCAGAGAGTAATCAGGGCTGTGTTGACTAACGGAGTCAGTTTAAACAGTCATCCATCAAGAGCTTTATCAGCCACTTCACTCGATGTAAACAGCAAACACTCGCTGCGGCGGAAGTAACACATTATCCAATCTAGATAAAACTTTGTTCTGAAAAAACCTTTGTTGGTTAATTGTTCAATGAAAAATATATTTTTGTCAGGTTCTAATCAAACACATTTAAAACTACTGTGCAGTGTGAAACATTACTCCATAATAATATTTAACTTAATAAAATGAGACCATAATATAATAGGTAATAAAGTAAAAATAAGTAATATAAGTATATCCGTAAAATGTTTGCTAATATTTAATAACATTTCATATGGTGTCTACAAATTCTGTGGAAAGCAGTTTTTTTTATTTCTTCTCCGTCATCGTCTTCTGTTTTCTGCTTTTCTTCTTTTCTGTTTCCTGTTTCAAGACACTGAATAAATGTGGGAAGAGTGCCACCAAGCAGTCATTTTACGTCCTACTCACATCATCCAAAGAACCAGATTTCATTGGTCGATCCTTTTGACTCGTTTAGTCTGAGGTGTGAGCTCCTGTTGGCACCCATGGTTTTCGATCTTGGCGCGTTCTGGCAGAAAACTTCGGATTGGAAAGGTAGATGTTAAGAGACCTTAAGTTCACAAGCATATTTGTAAACATGCAAGCCGGGCGTGGGCAGCAGCGGACCCAGAGACCTGTTGCCCCCTTAAAAGAAGTTAGCTGCGTTGAAAGGGTCGAAGTGGGGTGCACAGAGGGAGTCGCACAGAGCTATGGAGGCATGTATATGCGACTGTGGGACTTTCCAAATTTAGTTTTAACTTCAATTAGAATTATAAATCAGATTTTTGTGAGGTGTATCAGATATTTTATGCAGTGGCCAGCCCTACGTCAAACATTGGTTTGCTAGTGAACTGGAGACAACAATTTTATAGGTGGGGCCTAGTTTTTCAGAAACCAAAATGCACATTTGGTCCTTAATATTTTCTGATGACATCCTGGGATTTTTTTTATGACAACAGTCAGTTATTTTAGTGTCTCGAACATTGGTATGGACTTTTTTTTTTTTTTTTTTTACAGTAAAACATTTCAGGATTTCAGGAATAGGTTGCTAGGGCCCATACAGAGAGCAGTGTAAACACATTTTGCTGCCCTCACCTGCACTACAACCCACAGCAACCTGGCTTTCCATCCAGGAACCATTCAGGCTCGTCTTTTCTTACCTTTAATGGGCAACCAGACCTGGGTATCAAGGGTTGGGACTCTTTGAGAGTGTGCCATTTTGAATTCAACACAGTAGAAAGCAAGAAGTAACAGAAGTAAAAGTGCAACAAAGCTTACGGATAAAGATACTCCAATGAATATGAAGTGACATATACACTTCAGAAAAGAACAAGAAACAGGCAAGTATTCACTAAATATCAATTTCTAGTCATTTTATAACGTAAATAAAATAAAAAAATAGTGCCAGCACATGTTAAATATGCAAGCATTTGACTTCTTTTTTTTAATATTAAGATATCAGTTTTGATCTGTAATGTGCCAAAGCAGCATTTTAAATTCCTTTTGACGTGTCAAAAATGCCTTTCAAAGTCAGTGATTTGAGGGTTATATAAGGCTGTCTGTTTCTTGTCTTTTTAGTGAATAATTTAGTAAAAGAAGATGCTTGCTGACTGGGGTAATGGCATATGCATCATGGCCTTCGCTGGCATCAGATCACAGTTCGGAATACTTGATATCCTTAATCATCAGTGCCCTGTCATTAACTGTTCATAATATTTTACATCTCAATATATTACGATTAGTGTCTTTTTTCAGTCAGGATTTAATAACAGTTAAAACTGAATTCATGCGATTATGCTGCTTTACAGAGCTTTCTGGAGCCTTGAGATCTGAGATTTTTGCTCATTAGCAGGAACTTTTTTGACTCAGCAGCAAACCTCTGATTATTCTTTCTCATGCTGCTTTCAAAACCAACGTTTTAAAGCTTTCAATTAAGGGCAAGTTGAAAAGCAAAACCAAGGAAGAGGGAGAAAGGGAGTCTGCAATTTTCTTGGCAATTAAAAAGTTTTTGTGCTAAATTTGTCCTTGTCAAACCTGGCCTAGTGCAAGAAAAATTAAACCAAAAACCTTAGTCAGCTGCACCTGCAGTTTTTATACAGAATATATACATTGTGTCAACATACATGTCAAGCTTTGCTTTTTACACACAACACACTTTCACACACATTTGCTTACACACAGGTGCAGTGTCAAAGAGATCAGCCGTGCCCTACTTTAAAAAATATCCTGCCCTTTTTAAACTCACTTAGCACTTTGCGTGACATACTCCTGCTTTCTGTCTCACACACATATGCACACTGTAAAAATTCCTGAATTAAACCTAATCTACTGCTCCTCTTCTCTTATGCCTGCTCTCCCTTTCACCCCTGTTGTTACTCAGTCGCATGTTTAACAGGAACCCCGGCTTGTAAAGCTGTGTTTATGGATCCTGTATGTTTAGGGCGTTATGACTTTGACCTTGACTGAAGTGAAGGGAGAGGTGGACCTCCTACAGAATATCAGATGACATGGGGCATCTGGACGGTTCAGCTTCACTATAACGATGAGGATGGTATCGCTGTTTAAAGCCTTTCATGGCTAATGCCACATTTAGAAAAGAAAATAGTTCACAGCACCAATAAACACAAAAGAATTCAAAACAACTTTCAGCCAATGGAAATAAATCATGTTTTCTTTTTCTTCTTCAGCTTTTGAGTAAATACTTTTTTAACCAAACAATACAATATGGAAAACTATGACTGTGAGCACATTTGTAGAGAAAAAGCAAATGAAAATCAAAGTTTTTAACAGAAATGTTTAAAAATGTTATGATTACAACAAAAAAGTGCCTCAAAATGATTACAATCCTTTTTTTTATTTTTTGTTAATTACTAAATGTCAATTAAAATGCCCCTGAGTGCCATCAAAATCTGTAGATACCTGTCCACTTGTTATGAGACAAGGATACCTGTCCACAAACTAGAGATGTCCTGATCACTTTTTTTTTTATTTGAGTCCAAGTCATTTCATTTTGAACATTTGCTGATACAGAGTCCCAGTCCGATTCTTTCTAATAACAAAAAGTATTGTTTTTTTTTTGTTTTTTTTTTGTTTAAAAATTATTAAGAGAGCATAGATAGAGTTCAGAATCAGAATCCGAAAGATGTTTATTGCCAAGCAAACATGTACACGCACACTCACACAAAACAAATATGCAATGCTAAATAAAATTAAAACGATAATACATGCAATGGCTCTGTTCAGTGCTCCACTGAAGTTTTATTTTGATGCACGGAAACAAGACTGACTGACGGTGTGTGAGAAAGAACTTTTTAAATCATTGTATTTCCTCTTATTGTTAAAGTTAATGCTAAATAATGTTAGATCTAATACGTCACCCTGTGACCCAGAATGAAATTTGACCTCTTTTGTGGAGGTTAAAGCGCCCTCTGGGGCTGTGATTTGCTATACTTATCAGTAACTTGATACAGTGCAGAGATGGAGCTAGCATTTTTTTTATGTGTTTAAATTGAAATAAATTGTCGCTATTGCTATTTTTTTTTTTACACCTTGGCTTAAGAGTCGTTAATATTAAAGAGACATTAAAATATTCTACGACAAGAGTGAACTTGCCGCAGTGAGGAACAGGCAGCGTTTTATAGTGTCAGATGAGCCAGTCAGCTAGAACGTTGGTAACAGTGTATTTACACATACATTTACATTCGAGTCCTGATCGAAAGGTGATATCCGATTCTGAAACCCTCTGAGCGGGCCAGATTTCCATTCCCGTGATTGGATCAGAACATCATTAACCCACACAACGTGGAATCAGCTCCCACTGTTAGCTTGTAAGTAGTTGTTCATTTAGCTTGCTGGCAGCCATGGCTTCAACAGTCTGTGTGATATCCTTGGATCTAAAGAACTGTGCTCATATTGTCCATTGACTGAACTGTTGAGGATGCAGTGGACATAACTCTATTATGAAGAAAACGCACAGACACCTGCTGCCTCCCATCTACTGTAAATGTGAATGTTTTTAAATGAGGTTCAATCTACTCACTCCTGTCACAAGCCACTTGTGGCCTGAATTGCAGTTCCAATCCATCTAATTGACATATGAATAACTGACACATTTCTGCATTGGGTCCTGAATATACACAGGAGCAAAGCTAAAGTCGCTAGTGGACTGAACAGCAGGAATGAAAATGTTCTCCATATAGGCACCAGAAACCAATGCTTTAGGAATCATATGAACAAGACTTCTATTGAACGCTGCTTGCAAAATTAAACAGTCATGTCCTGACATGTTACCAATGAAACTTTCACTCTTGTTGTCACCTCTCAGTTGGATTACATCCTCACTTTCACTCAGTGTACATTACTACTACAGATGTATAATTTTTATGTTATTTGTTCAGATGTAAACACATATTAACAGATGTCTGTGCATCCATATTCTCCATAATATTTATCTTTAAACTTATACATATATTAACAATTGGGCTTTGTTTGTTGTCTGAATTTGGTATCTAACACAATATATTCATACCAGAACCAATCCACGTACTAAGCTCCTATTTCTGTGAAGTTTCTTTAAAGCATAAAAGCGCTATATGAATACACTTGACTTGACACTCCCTAATAGAAATCAAACCAGACCTTTATGGGATTAAAAACAGCTTATTAATTTATCCCAATGACAATTTTAAAAGGGAAGAAATATCCTTGCAATGTCCATTCACCACTTTGAACGTAAGGATGGACCATATGATCAGCTTCTCTTTCAGATCAGCTAATCCTCTTCAATCCATTGCTAATCATTCAAGACTAATTATTGTGATTAGCTTCTGTAGTTCCACCACGGATCATCGGTATTAGCTCACTTAACAACATTAACAGACACGTTTGACACGAGGAAAAATAGATACAATGGCATACTTTATCTGGACTGAGAGATGAAAAGAACTAGTCGGCTCGCTAATACATACACAGACTATTACAGTGAAAAATGATAGGCGGGCAGAACATTAGCTAATGCTGAACAAATGTCCTCTTGGCTTCACCGTCAAAGACTTGTGTCACACACTAGCCATCCGCCTAAATCCTCTAACACTTCTGCAGCCTGATCACAGGCCCCTCAAATGTGGTGAGGTTCAAGTGTATCCAGGCAGTGTAAGGATTCAAGTATCTCTCGCCTTTCTGAACGTGCTTTCTCAGGCTTTGAATCGAAGCCAACAGATTCTTTTCTTTCACTTCACAGACAGTAAAATGATATAATTTCTCACTGTGGTGTGGGCCATCCATACACAATTCAGAGGGCACTTGGTTTGTGTTGTTGCTTGGGTAACTGTATTGAATTTACTCCTGCTCATCTCTCATCAGATCACAAAATAGTCTCATGTGTATGGTTTTAGCTATGACTCCTTATATGTACTGTATATGGTCAGTAAATGAGGAGCAAAGTTTCAAAATCCAAAGAGTTCATCCCAATCAAGGCAAACGAGGCACTCAAACATTCAGTGAATGATTGACAAAACTTGCTGAAACACAGAGCATGCAATCTTGGATTTCAGAGGCAGTGACACTAATCGATAAAATGAGACACATGACACATGTGATGACTATACCACAAATGTGAGACAAAACGGATGTTTAAGAGTGTAAACATTATTAGCACTTATTGTCAAATTTAAATATAAACTATACTTGGATTGCTGTTGATCTAATTTAATGCAATTTAACTAAAGGTAATGGTTTTAATTTCTTCAAGAAATTAAATTTCTTCTTTTAATTTCAAATTGTTTACAAACTGTACATATTGGTGCTGAAGTGCCAACTAATCTGGATGTTATTACTAACTGCTTGAATAGATGTTCACCTTAGTTTAACTTCTAGTGAAAATATTGCAAATGAACAGATATACTGTACAGATTAGCGCTAGTCTGTAAAAAAAAACTTTTACAAATAGTTCAGAGTTTTCGAAACCCCCATTGTGTGATCTTAACTTTAGACACTAATTGGTTATTATTCTGTTATTACATGTTCAATTCTTTTGTCAATTTTCACAGTATTCCACGTCTTAGCACAAATGACTGAGATACACATGGTCATAACAGGTTTTTGAAATATAGTATTGTTAGCGAAAAAGTGAATGAGGTCCATGTGATCTGCTTGGTTAGCTGAGATTTAGCTGAAAAGGGAAAGATGGGATTATGACCTGACTAATCTTTTCTGGAACGTCTGCTTGTTTTTCAGCTGGTACTCGGCTAGAGATCTCAAGAGAACCACATCCATGTTAAAAAAAACATGATTAGCTGTGTACTGGTCTCTTAAACCTTACATTAGATAAAGGTAACCTAACCTTATCCTAAAGTTAATCTAAAGACTTCATATACAGAGTTTTAAAAAACAAATCTTCAATATTCGCCAGTTATGTTTGATTGGATTTCAACACTTGACATTAGATTCTAAAATGTCTCATGCTGAGAGAAGTAGTCGCTTGTATTACTGTTAGTTAAGGTGTTCTTGGTCATGAAATATTGCTAATTTGCTTTTTTATTTTGTTGAAATGATTTTGCATTGTTTTTATTAGTGGTTATCTTTTGAAATCACACTTTATTTTGAAATATGAACATGTCATTATCTTATTATATAACTTTCTCCTTTCCCTTGTTATCTTACCTATAACTTGCTTTACATAGCAACAAATGTGTTCACCCTAGCAACCAAGCCAACAGACCTGTATCTTTGCCACAGAATATTATAGAGATGTGGGAGTTGTTTTATTTAACCCATAGTGACAAGGTATGACACCAATGAATGCAACGTAGCAAAACAAACTTGTGTTTTGTTTTTTTTTGTATGTTTTTTTTAAATACAAAACTTAAAAAATTTAATAAATGCAGATTTTCACATGAATAAATAATGTGTATCTGTTTTTAGAAAAATCTATATTTTTTGTTTGTAGAACAAAGTATATTAAAAATGTAAAAACGTGTGAATTTATGTAACCCCATGCGTTAGTTTATTGGTTGTGGTGGTGTCGTTGATATGCAGCAGAGTTTTGACTGTTTTTCTCTTGCTTTTCTTTTATAGAGCTCATCAGGAATCGTTTTATTCATTGAACGTCATTCATTGAAGGGTGAGGCGGGCTTGGGTGTGAGCTTTGCTCCACAAAGCCATCCGATGACGATCTGACTCATCACAACCCGCGAATGACAGGCGTGCATTCGAGGGTGGGGCCCGCCTCAGTCTCACATGATTGGCTGCTGGATGGAAATAAGGTGAATGGAACACATGCCCAAGGAGCAGGACCCAAATCAATCAGAGGGAGAAGAGAAACGGTGAGTAAAGCATTCATCTCGCCTCTTGTTAAGTCATACAGTTCCTTCCTCCAGTCTATTGAGTATAGTTATGCGCACAACACTTTGTAATTTTCTGCTCAGTGCATAAAGTCTCCTACATAATTCAGTTTTCCTGGTGACTGGCTCTATTTGTGCGTGCACAGCTCAGGAGTGCAGTGCTGACTCTCTATTGAAAGACTGGCACTAGCAGCCTCTACCTCACCAGCTACTCCCAGAACACACTTTATAGAGGGCTTGGAGCCAGCAGGAACCACTACTAAAGCCTTAGAGAAGGCCTCTTTTTGCACAGTGTCTGGACAAACTCTTTAAGCATTGTAGGACAGCACAGACTGCCCCCTCCTGTTCTGAAGAAGAGTTCACTTTTGAGCCGACACTAATATTTCAGCAGGTTTGCAAAACATGTCAACTTTTCCTCCAGCTTGCCGTTGTGTGTATGTGTTTGTGTGTCTGTGCGTGAGGATGTCTCTTGTGTGATCTCCCCTGGGGCCATTTCTTTATTTAGAACGTCTTGTTGCTCTTTCACTTGGGTGAACACAGATCCCTTATGGTTCGTTAAGTAGGAATGTGTTGTTAGTAAGCCCATAATGGTTGACTAGTAGGTTCATTAGTGTGGCTGACTAATCCATGCACATCCAATGTTTGTGCTTCCACTTGAGTTATATTTAAATGTGTTTTCTTTACAAAAACGGCCTGCTCATGGCAAAATACTTTAGGATCACTTTTAACATACATTTTGAAAAAACTAAAGTGTTATGCAGATATTTTTTACCATATATACAAAAAAAAAGAAAAAACAGATTTTCTTGTTCATTTCTGAAAACGTACCTTAATCTAATGTTCTAAATCATCTAAATAATGAAGACAGCAAGAGTTGACAGATTTTTTTTATGTGTAAAAACATAGGCAAAATCTTAAACAATTACTTTTAAAACTAAATACTTTTAATGTTCTCAAAAAAATGTGAAATTCAATTCCGTATATAATGAATACTGGTAGTGCTAGCAAGACTCGAGTAGAGATGTTCTACATCTGGGGTCTGTCAGCATCATGTCACCAATCTGCATGAGCTGCTTTTCAGAAATCCCATTAAGATAAGCTCTCATGTATCATCTATGGAGTTGGAACCTTTAGTTCATAACGTCCTGTATGATCTCCATTAACCCATAGAATCCCTTAGCATTTTTTATTACTTTACAATTTGTGCTTTCAATAAATTACTATTTTAATAAATTCAGACTTTTTTCTGGTAATGCTTGATTTCATTTAGTACAACCCCAGCTTCTTTTGTTTACAAGTATTTTTATTTCTGTGAATTACACAATAATTCTGCAAAAAAACATGTTTGTTTTACTGCAAAAATCTCAAATATTGAGAACAAGTCTTGAGACAAAATAAAAATCCAGAAGTCCGTTTAAAAAAGCAAAGATAAGGTCAACATAATGCTGATAACATTGTTTACTGCCGGAACTTTGAAAAATACAAGCCATATCACAGTATCCCTTCTTTTCGCACATTTTCTCACATTTTAATTTTTCATAGTCAAAAATCTTGTAATGTTAATTTAAACCGAAAAATATCAAAGCTAATCAACCAATCGGTTGGTTACGTTAGTTCGAAACAGCCGGTATAATTGGCAAACCCACTGTTGCTTTACAGTTTTCTGATTTTTGATTGTGTGAACACTGTCTCTATTTTATTTTTATCTTTAAAGAGGGTGTCTGAGTATATTTGGAAATGCTGATTTAAAGTTGAAATAACGTTACATGTGTAAACACAGATGTCCTTTGCATATCATATGGAGAAGTACAAAAAGCGATAAACACTTCTAATTAAAAAACACAGCCAAAATGAGCCTATCTATGTATTTTGACAAACTCTAATATATACTGGGGGTAAATTCATGCGCCACTGCTTTTTTTTGTTTGTTTGTTTGTTTTTTGCTCTTATTTAGATCCAATTACTTTTCGACATCAGTATTTTATAGAAGAATGAAAGTCTCCATGTCTATAAACAAAATAATAGTACACATGGTAGTTGAATGAAGAACTGAAAACCCCGTATGTCTTCCCCATGTTCCATTGTTGATTCTTACTGGTACATTGTGCTATGTGTCTGTAATTGCTGTTCCTTTTGTTTTATTTGTTCATTTAAGAGTTTTAAACAGTTTCTGGATTTTTCCCCTCAGTCTTGATACACAGCCATGACAACTATGATGCTTTTACTTTACTCTATATCCACAGCAGCATGTAGCAAGCTCCTAATGGTTCAATATAACAAAACTATAAGTTTGTTATTAATACTAATAATTATGAATCATTATTATTTATTTGTTTTTAAAAATTGTGCATCTCTCTAAACTTCTGTGATGAAGTAAGCCATTGTGTTAATTTTCATAATAATTACATATTGTTGGTAAATATGGTTTAATAATTTTGATCAAGATTGGATCTGAAGTAATATTTTGTTATTTAGTGAGCAGTCTTTGAAGACTATCAAGCACAGAATCAGGGGTTGGTGTGCCATTTGGTTTTATGAGGAACACAAGGGTCTGCACATATGTGTGTGAGATTATCTGTAAGAGCAGCCCAAGAATGCAGGATAAGATTCTAGGTATGCTTGCAACAGAGGCGATTAAATGAGGTAACTTCAGTTTAATTACTGCAAGGCCTGTCAGTAGATTAGCTTATCACTGAGTGCATTCGGATTCAATCTTGGAGCTGCAGCAGCAATCACATGAGTCTGTTCACTTTATTAACCCTGATTTCACTTAGATTGATTCACGGATTTGCTCTGTTTCCTGCTAACTGCCTCAAAATCACCTTCCACCTTCAGCTGTTTCTCACTGTTTACTCTGCCATGCGCCATTAATGGCAAATTGCTAAATTGCTGAATGATTCTAGCTTCAAATTGGTTGTTAATAGGAGCTAGATCAGCTCACAAATCATAAAATTGCTTACTCTGAAAACATGGGCCTTCAATATTTTACTACAGAGTGTGTAAGAGCCCTTCTGCAGTTATAATAAAAGTGATGTTTGGTTGGCTGTGATACAGTGAAGTCTATTTCCGATGGTTATGTTTAGGTTGCGCTAAATTAACCGCATCAGGGCGTTGCACAGATGCCTTGTCTTATTTAAACTTGAGTTGTGTGGAGAACAACCAGACACATTCTTGATGCTTTTCTGTGTTTTGCCATGCACTACATGTCTGTTTGAGTCAGTTCACCATGGTGCTAAGTGGAACTGAAGGACCACACATTTGCTGGGTTGTATGTCTGTCTTCTGGAAAGTGTGTCTCACTTTAATCACACAGAAAAGTATCTATATCAACTGTGTGTTATATAATGTTTTATGCAGTCCTTTTATACTCAGCTTGTTACTCTTTCTTCGTTTCTGTTTTATTGTACACTATCTGTAGCATAGAAGGTAAACAGATCTACGTTTTTTTGTTTTTTTTTTGGGGGGGGGGGTGACACTCATCCCACATTTTCATTGCACCTTTGCACAGGAAAGGAATAGCACCACAAATCCTTTCTTTTCTTAGCATTTTGTCAAACAGCTCTCTGTGATTAACCACCAACAGTAAAACCTTAACTCTACATCCATTATTTTTTCTAGGCGTTCTTTGAATTCTTCTCTGTCATCTTTTTCTTTCCTCTTTCCCAGTGTAGCGTGGAGTGCATTTGTACCACAAAGGCCATCATCAGGCAGTGAGCGCCATTCAATCAATATTTCCTTTACCGTGACTATAAGGACCCTGCTGATAAGCCAACCCAAGATTCGTGCAAATCTCGGTTCGGACTGATGTGTAGAGGCCTTTGTCATGGTGAATATGAAAAAACCACTGTGAATACTGGTAGCTTCAGTTTGACCTAACTCATACCCTACTCACACCATTTCAAAAATGCACCTGAATTGGCCGTGCGCAGCTAATATGAAGAAGAGAGGGGTTTGCATGGTAGCGAGCAGTTGATGATCACCCTATGGCTACAAGAAGATGCATGTATTTCAATTTTCCACTGAATTTTTGTAAATGGACAACTTGTTTGGTATTCCTTACCTCTATTGCTCACGGTTGGCCTTGGTGTTTCAACCGATTTCCAGTATCTGCTCTGAATGGGCTTGTATATGACAATTGCCACTGCTTCATCATTTTATTTCTGTTTTATGTCATAATAGCAAATCAAAAGAAATGTCAAAAAAACAAAAAGAAGAAGAAATGCACAACATTGAGCGAACACAACACATAACTATGGAGTGGTATTGTTTGAGATGCATATGTGGTTATTTATAATTGGTAAACATCATGACGCCATGACATCATGGCTATTCGTTCTGGCCAATCAGTCAGCTCAACAACTTACCAGTCAATGATCAACACGATGTCGTCATGCTTTTTTTTCAATCACATAAAAGTCTTTTCTGCTTTTAGAACCTCATCCAAATAGGGTTGAGCAAAGCTTAAAGATACAGAACATGGAGGAAAGCTCCCAAAAGCAACCCAAGTTTAGCTCGGTCAAACCGTGCTGTTACAAAATGGGTCAGTGGAAAAGTGGAATTAGTGTTGCAAACCCTCTGCTCTATCTATTTTAACCATTAGTGCCGACCATGAGTATAGAGGGAAACTCAGTAGACTTTAAAGATAACTTTTATTATGCACAAACAGTACCTGCATCAGAGGGGTAGGTAAGTCTTCCGGAATTGGTGCCACCCCCAAAATGCGTTTATTAGCAATGAATCCAACATTTCCCTAATTTCAAAACTATCTTAATCTCTTGGATACAAACACACAGATTTGACACGTTTGTACACCAACAGAGAAAGTTTTAGCCCTGATCACATATATGATCACATATAACGCACAGTGTACTGATTATAAAATAATTATAAAACTAAAATAATAATAATTTAGTTGGGCTTGAATCACAAAATTGTTTAAATTCTAAAATATACCATTTTAACAATCATATCCGTCTTCCACATTAACCCGGCAAACGGCATAATAAAACATCAACTAAAGTTCAGTAAAGTAACTCCAGTGTAAAACACGGGAACGGATAGGCTGCTATTTACCCTCATGCCTTCTAGCCAGTCACTTAGCCTCATCCACCGTATTGTTGCCTTCAGATGAGTCTCATCTTAAAGCATTAACTTGAATGTCACTTTTGTTGAATACAAGAACAATGGATGCCAAAATGATTTTTCCACATGGGTGAGTGTGAGTGATGAGTAAGTCTGACTCTGGCTCTGTTATATAGACTAGTGACCTGTCGAGGATGTATTTCTGCAATCCACCTAATGAGATGCGTGTGCATCAGCAGACCACTGTGACCTGATTTTCAAAACCCATGGCCCTAAAGTGGCTGGTTTAAAATTTTTGGAGGGCACAGAAGATGAATGACTCTACAAATGACTAAATGGTCCAAGTAATATACCAAACAGTTAACAGAGGAATGTGCAAAATCAGATTGCATTCCAATAAGATTATAATCAATATGACCTTGCGTTTCAGGTAATTGCCCTATGATAAGAGATTTGCTATGATTGTATATCGCCATCAATATTAAATTTTTCAAGTTTTAAGTAATCGTGAAAAAACGTCTAATCGTATGGGCCCTAACACAAAGAAGTAGAGATGGATTAGATGGATTTTTTTTATGTTAGTCAGTGCTCTCAAAGTAAAGTTTTCAGTAGCTTTTTGAATGTCGTGAGAGGCTCTGCTTTCCTTATTGGGACTGCACAGTAAAATCCTAAGAGTAAAATTAACTCTACTCAGAGTGTATTTGGTCCCTCTTCATATAGAGTTAAACCAACTCTTAAGAAGAGAGTTCCACCAGCTGTGAACAGTGAAGTAGAAAGTTCTGGTGAGAGATTTTCTGCTACTCTGAGATGGTACTACTAGATGCTGAATGCAGGCATCTGGAAGAGATACAGGACTGCTAGAGTTTGCGAAGGTAAATCGGTGCTGACTCTGTGACTGCTCTGCACACAAGCATCAGTGGATCTTGATACAAGCTGCAATGGGAAGCCACTGGGGAGAGTTGTAGAGAGAAGTGATGTGGGCACGTCTTGGTTTTATGAAGATCCATCAGGTTTTTTAGTTTCTGTATTATTTGAAGGTGTCTGACTGCACAGGAAGCAAGTCCAGCAAGAAGAGCATTGCTCTAGTTGAGTCTTGATATGCCCAGTGCTTGGACCAGTTCAGTTAAATGCTCAATTATGAGGTGTCTGATCTTTCTGGTTTTAAGCATGAAAATCTGATATTAAACTGAACTGAAATTTAATGAACACCTGCCAGCCAATCAGTATCCAGTATTCAGAAAGACCATGGCATAAAAAGTAATAATCATTTTACTATTGCATACATATGTAATAATTTGATAGTTACGTGTTTAGTAGCTAATTACTATAGGAGACATATTATACCTTTATTATCGCTTACTTGACCTGTTGCCGTGCAAACTGCACTTGACCTCCGTGAGGTCACACAGCAGCAGAGTGATGAAAGCTTCATCCGTTAGAATGTTCCATGTGGAACTCCAGTGTTCAACTTATGCAGGTACTGTCTTTTCTTTTTAAGCTCAGCTTAGTTTATTTTATTAGTTTATTTGTTCTGAGGACCGTGTTGACCCAATCTCTAATTTTAGTCACAAAATTATTATTTATGTGTTACTTAAATCCTTTCTTTTTATAGTTCCACTTGTTAGGGACAATGTCTACAGATTTGTACCTCCTAAACATACATTACTTAGCTGTATATTTTGGAAGTACCTCCTCTGACAGAGAAAGCGTAATGATCTGAAAAGAAGAACAGCGCCTCAATCTCTTCAGCTGTGATTGAACATACCTCAAATCTAATTTTTTCTCAGCCCCTGCAGACAAACACTGAAAATGTGTGAATGCACATTTACATACATTTAGCATCACCCCCTCCGCTTCTTACTCCCCTGCTCTTTGCATGCGCATGTTGTTTTTGTTCTGACATTAGCTGCGAGCTGTCAGATCACATTTAGCCAGTGTCTAAAATAAGCCCTCATAAAGCTGCCAGCAACTGAGAGCTAGACAGAAAGGGAAACTGCAAACACACAGAAGGATTTACAAGGAAAGAATGACTCCAGGAGTTTTACTTGTCTCAGATCTCGATTTGCAGCATCCTGCCGTCCCAAGTTTTTATTTGAAATCAATAGCCTCAGATTCATTACTCAAAGCAGTTTTTTTCAGATCACCCAAGTTTGTGGATTTTTATTATTTTTTTAATTATACATTTCATTGCAAATGTAGCGTAAAGTACGGGCTGCTTCAAAGTGCTGTTCAGCTGTTTAGAATCTTATACTTATGACAGAAATAAACTCCATTTCCCAGCATCCCACTCTGGATCTATGAGAAATACAGCCAATCAGATGCTTTTCCACCATGCTCTGATACTGTTCACACTCGGAAAACAAAGTTCTTAAATCTTCGTAGAATTTTTCACATTTTATTATTTAATTTTTGTTGTCTATTTTATACATATGATGCAAGATGCACCCTCCCTATCCATCTGCTGATCACATGACCACTAGTGCCACAATTTCAGTTCCTCATTTAGCAAAGCAACCTCATTTCAACTGGAATTTTTTTGCTGTTTATTAAATACTTACAGGTGATTAATAACACTTCTATAAAAATCACTTTTGATTTGTGGATCAGTGAACCCCCTGCTGGTTAGTAATATCTCTTGCAGGCTGCGAGTAAATAATTGTGAAAGAAGCAGAGCTGACAGATCCAGTTGACATGTTTATGTGCTCTTCCATTTCACATACTCCATCTTTCCTGCTTGATTACATCCAATCTCTCCCCCTCTCTCCCAACTCGGGATTATCGCCTGCAGGAAGGTTCCCAACACCCAATCACAGATTGAGAGGCAGATTACAAGCTGGAGAGAGAATGCCTCACCAGGGATTCTTCGAAACATTCGAAAGAACAGTCTGGGGAAATTCAGATCATAGAAAGACAACGCATGAAGTGAAAAAAGAGAGGGAGGGGGAACAGACGACAGCAAGAGAGAGAGAGTGATGGAGTTTGAGAGAGAGGCTTATGCAAGACAGGCTCAGTCAGAGCCTGTTTATACAGCTGATGAAGAGTTGTGTTGGTGAGGACGGGCGCAGCATTTCAGCTTCATCATGCACATCCTCCAGTCGCACTGCGTTATCAGGTGAGGCTCTTCTCACACCTGTATCACACCTCAGCTCCTGCCACTGCAGGGTACAAGCTTCCTGCAGCAAAGGAGCGAATCTGCAAATTTTGAATATTTCATTTAGTTCATTGTGACTCATGCTTTTTAATGAGCTTCAAAATAACTGGAAAAGTTACAAAAACATCATAAAAAAGGAAAAGGATAAAACTTTCTATCTTTTTTTCAAATGTTCTATTTTTATTGCACATACATCAAAGAAAAAAGGAATATATGCATTTTTTATATTTAGTTGAGAGTATCTATCTGCAAACATATTAATAAATGCACTTCTGTTTGAATACATATTAGTATCATTTTATTTTGGGGGTTTAAATAATAGCAGTGAATAATTCATTGTGTTTAACGTCTCTGTGATTATTTACCTTATATTTTTATATATATTTCTAGAAATTTTTTTAAAATTGTTTAACACCTTATTCGATATTTAACTGTTTTGGAACTCTTTGAAACCCCATCTAAAGCTTAAGGTGCCTAACCTTGTATTAGGCTTAATTGTAGTATTATAAAATTTTAGTATCATTCATATTTTTTTTATGTTTGTTAGGGCTACTATATTTTACCCTGATGACTTTCTTACCTATAATACACATTTTAATGATATTTTTACTTATTATTCACTTTAAATTTGGCTTTCCTCTTATATACTAATTCTGCTCCATAGTAGAAGGGTTCAGTTTATCATTCTCTTGATGTTTGCCTAGTAAACATGTTCTTCCACGAGTAGAAGCTTCCGAGTCCCAGAACGACCTCATCCTAGTCCATATAATCTACTCTGGAGAGGAGCTTAGAGTCTAACTTTCAGGCGACTGATGTGAAGAATGTCTTCATCTTTACTTCTTATGAATCTTGTATGCCTCTGCAGGATCTGTTTATTTAATGAGGAAGTGTTCTGAATCTGAAATAACATGTGCAGGTTGTTCGGAGCTGTGTGTTAAAATGACAGTTGCTCAATCCGTCTCGGACTGCTGTATTACTGTGCCAACTGTAACCTGTCCGCTCACATGTTACAGCTGCCTCCCTTTAATGGGAAAGCTGTGTCACTTTTCCATTTCGATCTGGAAGAATTGATGCATCTTCAGTGAGCAGTTGCCAACTTGCTACATTTTATTTATTTATTTGATTTAGTACTCTCTTCTGTTTGGGCGTCCTTTTGGGGCTTCTTTTTTGTAAGCATCATTCCCTAAATCAATCACGCCCTAAATCATTCTCTGTGTCCCTGTTTACCCATCTGTCTATTGCTTTTTAATGTGGTTTATCTTTCCTGTGATTAACTGGATCTCCCATTCAGTATTTATTATCTGAGCAAAGTTGAAAGAGGCTATGAAGTCTGGGATGCTCGTATTTGTTCAGGTTATCTTTGTCACCAGTGTGTTTTGGAGGACAGTAGATGATTGACAGATTTGGTGGTACATCCATCCATGAAAGCATGTCACGGTGGTTATTATGAAGACAGTGCGGCTTTAGAATGACATTTCTGTCAACCCAAGGGATGAACGTCTAGAAGGCTGCGTGTCCTAACAGAACCTCAGTCATTTTAAATGACATTCAAAAGTAATGTTGTACAGCTGCAGAATCAATACGGCAAATGACAAAAACAATGTGATGAGCGAAGGAACACTCTAGCCTTAGATAATCCTTTCCCCATGGCTTTGAACAAAGATGGCCTTCTTTGTGTTCATGTGTGTGACATTGCGGTGGCTTGAGGGAGTACATCACATGAACCTTGTTTAGTGTTCTCTTGGTAATTGCCAGAAGATTCTATCAAAGAAGTAAAGGGCAACCTCGAGACACTAAAAAAGTACCAGTCTTGAAGTACTTGCAAATACTGTAAATAACACAGTGCATGAACTTTTTCGGGTTTAATAATGCTATTTCTATTGTAAACTAAAAAAGGTGTTTTTTTTCTTACATTTTTTTATAGCTGCAATGCAGTTTTAAAAACTGAACCATTTTGTGTCAGATAACAGTAAAATTATTGCCTGTTTAACATTGACGTATGCATTTGGCTTACACATTTATACCTATTGCGTTTGAAGGAAAATTTTTGAGCAGTTGTTGCCAATTTGCTCTGTTATCTGAGCCAAAAAAAAGCTTTTGGTTTACAAATGCAGAAACTTGGTGCCTCGTACAAAGACTTGCTTGACATTCATACCTTAACATTGTGAATTAATAAATGTGGATACACTAGACTTGTGACAGTATATTTTGCAACAATATATCACATTCATTCATTTTCCAACCCGTTTATTCCCGTTTTGGGGTCACAGGGGTCTCTCCAGCACACATTAGGCGAGAGGTGGAGGTACACCCTCGACAGGTCGCCAGTTCAGCACAGGGCAACAAACACTCACACATTCACACCTGAGGGGAATTTAGGTTATTCAATTAACCTAACCGCAAGTTTTTTGGATTGTGGGGGACACCGTAGTACCACAGGGAGAACATGCTCCTTCCAGTAAGGTCACCGGTGAGCCTTGAATCGGTGAATTACTGTGAAATATCATCTAGGACAGGGGTGCTCATTATGTCGATCGCGATCGACCGGTCGATCGTGAAGGTGCTACCGGTCGATCGCGGAATGAATTTGAAACAAGCCGATCATCAGTTATCAAGCCGATCGCAGTTATCGGCAGATTCACGGATTCGGTTTTCTCTGCTCAATAGCTCGAGACCAGAATGTTCTTAGTAAACAAATAATACCTATTTTTAATCTGTGTTATGTAGCGGACAAACTACAAAACGTTTTTTATCAAAACAAGTTTCCCTCTGCATTCACAGAAACACATTACCGTCTATGAGCAACCCGCTGACATGGAATCGCTTAGGGACCGTCTGCAAATTACCAGATCCAAAATATGTTTTACCCAGAATATGCTTCATAACTTCATTCTAAATTGCTCTATTACAACCAAAATCAAGCAACACGCCACTCCTCACCTGCATATTGTACTGCACGACTCAGTTTCAATAAAAATTTAAAAATTTATTAGAGCATCATTTTTATTCTTGATTATTTGGATCAAAGCTCAACTGCTCCCATAAAAATCACTCTATTACCACCAAATTCAGGTCACACACAACTGTTCTAATGATTCTATTCAGTGCAAGTAATCAAATTAAACTCAGGTTATTACAAAAAATGTAAATAATTAATTTATTTTGTCAATCAATAAAGTTGAAAATAATTGTGTGTTGATTGATGTTTTACATTTTTGTAGCGGGTAGATTACTTTGACTTGGTCATTTTAAAAGTAGCTCGCAAGCTAAAAAAAGTGTGAGCACCCCTGATCAAGGAGCTTCACAACGTGAAAAAAATTGGTAAAACAGCAGTATCAGAACTTTTTATACGAAACAAAATGAATATTGCAAACCAGAGGATTAAAAGAGCTCTCTCACTAGATACAGATCTGTTTTCTGTAGTTTATTCTCTAGTCAAAAAAACGTGGTTCATAAGAAGCCAAATCCTCCCCATGTTGGCTTTGAATTTAGAAAAACAACATTTTGAGTTTGTTCCCATGTAGTTGTAGAGAAATAGCATCAGCAGAAATCCCCAGATACTAAACCAATCAATCCCCATCCAGCCGTGTTGTCACACAGATCGTTGATACTGAAGGGGAGAGGACACTGTCGCGTATTGATCATAGTTCACACGTGGCAATGCCATGCTACAAAACTCACAGGGAACAACAGGGAAAGCCAGGCTAATGTGTAGAGGCCAATGGTTCGTTAAGGATATCTGTTTGTCTGCTAAACAGATCTATGTGCTAACTGGAAGACATTGCCAAGTAATAATGAAATGAGCTCAGGAAGCATAGATGCTTTTAAGTATGATGCCCGGGTCCTGATGAATAATGTGAACAGAAAACACAAGTACTATGACTACCAAATGAGCCACTGATGCCTAGATCCACTTCCAAGATCCAATTTTTTTGTTGTAGTTTTTTGACCACTCCCACTTTTTTTTAGAACTTGATGTGGGAATGCACCATGTGGTTTTTTCAGGGCTTTGGATGCAAAGTAACATTGATTTCAGTTAAAAATATGTTTTAAGTTTTGTAATGTAATGTAAAGCTGTCACTGAGACCAAATTCACTCATTTTTATTTATTCTACTGTGCATTTACTATTTTCTTCAATCCTTAGAAGTCCAATAATTCCATTACACGATAATTCCACAACAAACCTGAAATTGTTATGAGTATTAAATGCAAAATATGCTCATTCAAATCCAACAAACTCAAAAATTGAGAACAGGTTTTTGTTTTATAACAAAAATCAAAAGTGTTCATTAAAAATAATTAAAAAAGTAATAAATCCCCCCAAAAAACAAGACAAGGTCCAAAAAAATATGAAAATTGTAACAAAAACCAGGTGTGCTTTTTTTGCCAAAACTTAGGAAAAAAAACAAGCCATATCACAGATATTGTACTTCCTAGGATTATCTCTTTTTTACCACTAGATGGCACAAATGGCGTCGATTTGGGGTCTGTAAAATGAAACTGAAAGACAATCATGCATTTTCTCAGTTTTTATTTGAATTGCCTTGCACATTATGTCTCATAACTAAAATGTCAAGACTAATATCTAATATACTAATCTTTTTAAAACTAAACATTGTATTTGAAATCAAATTTTGACAATATGTGGGTTGCGTCATTCCTGCTTAATTCAAAACGGCCAGTGTAATTGGCACATGAAGCAGTGTGTGCAGAGACATAAATCTAAGGATTGAGTTGTTAAACCAATTAAATAATTGTTCTTACCTGTTTTATTCTCTATCGTTGGACTCTCTCATTTGATGTTGAGCACATTTACTGTTTTTGACTGTCAAAGAAATTGTTATACACCATAGTAAATACTTCTCCATTATTTCCTTAGCTTAGTAAACACTGAAATATGAGTAAAAATTGTGTTCTCTGCAGACGAATGCTGCAAATTATTAAAAAGGTGCTGCAAACTAATAACCTTGGTTTTGATTATTGATTGCATTTGTTTTCCTGCAGTTCATTTGCATTTAACATTTAAATATCAAACTATGTGAACCCAAATTTCCAAATGGGCCATGCATATAATTCTTTTTTTAAAAACAGCACTATTATAATGATTAAAAATGTTCTTTCTGTGCCTGTAACTGGAAAAAGCAAACATGAGGAGAAAATGGAAGCTCCACTCCCCGGTCAGCCTCGTTCCAGCACTTTCAACCCACGCTACCTGCTTTACCGTTAACTAATCTAGTTTCTTTTGAACTTCAGGTTCAAAAGTGTTTTCCATCACATGACTGAATGTAAATTCTTGAAAGTCTGTCTCATGCATTTTTTACCGTATTCTACATTATTGTACTGTGCAAACCAATCAGTGAGCAAAAATTATCCATTGGTGCCTGCGTTAATATTTTATAAATTTCATTCTGGCAGTGAATTCATGTTGCTTTGTTCAATCAGAATCAGGCTTTTGATCTTTCCTTTTCACTCATCTCATTATTGTGGCATTTGCTGAGTTTTACGATTTCTCAAAATTCAGAGTTGTTTTGATGTATATTTTAAGAGACTGGTGCTAGTGTGAACGTGGGCAGCAGTTTTGAGAGTGCAGTAGTTAATTCTAGCAGATTTCACTGGGTTATTATAGCTTGTCGTTATGTAACGATTCTATTTCACCCTCAGTGCTAGCACTCGATGTATCCGCAGACTGTAGCCTTCACACATATTTGTCATTGGGGTCATGGAGTGCTGGATTATTTGGTCATGATGTCCAGTGGTGCCACAGGGACCTCCATTAGTGGTCTCTCTGGTTGCTGCAATGTTCAGTCACCGCTCTTTTGTAGCATTTATCTGCAGTTGTCTGTCTCTCTTAACTCGAGGAAATCTCCTTTCTCTCATTGATAATTGATGATGTTTGGTTCATCTCTTTTAGCACGACAAGAACACTAGACTCATACATTGTAGAATTCTCAGTGTGCTGCTAGGGGATTCAACGTCGTTGTGGGTTACTCTTTAGAGCAAATATTGCATGGAACTGGAACTTCTAGCCAGCTGCATTCACAGGAAGTATTGCAGTGCACTTCCTCTTGCTCCCAGCTTGGGAGACGGATTGTTGGAAGAGATTAGTCATGGTCATGGATGCTTAAGCACTGATGCTTCATGACAGTTGGATAATTCCAGAGGAGATGAACTATTTCAGCCTTTTTTGATATACTGTACTGTGAAAAAGGCAAAACAAGCGACGCTTTCAAAAATACAGTGGTACCTCGAGGTATGAGGGCTTCACATTACGAAAAATATCTCAGGAAATATTTTGCTTTGAGATACGAAAAAATTCTGCTCTCCTATCCGCTTGTGTAGTCTGACGTCATGTTCCCAAGTCCTGGCTCTCCACTCTCCCATTGACAGACAATGGTAAAAGGTTTTAAATCAAGCGAAACATTCTGTGTAGATTACCAATAATGTCCAGATTACCAATATTGTGCTATAAGAGTCAACAAGTGTCCTAAAATAAATAATGTGTATGGCATGGAAAGTGCTGTTCTGTAGCGCAAGTTAGAGGAGAAACCCTGTGACGTGTTCTCAGATACTCTCTCTTCACACATACTTTTTGGTCCTGGAATGGATTAATTTCGTATCTTGGGGTACCACTGTATAAATAATGATTATGAATATCTTGTAACTTTACAGTGAGCAAACAAAATCTAAAATCTATATTTTCTTTTACTACCTTTTGCTTTTACATCAGACTAGTACAGACTAGTGATAGTACAGGCTCTTCTACATAAATCATTTTTACATTTTTATTATAATTTTAGAAACTTTTTTCTTAATGCCTGAAAAGTTTCTTATTTAGGACGACATTTTCAAATTTATTTAATTTTGTGTTTTTTTCTCATTCATCTTCATATGTTGCAGAGCAGTGATTCCCAAACTTTTTTCCAGCCATGTGGCAAAAAAGCCTTGAGACACATCAGCTTCAGCCACTTTTTGACCTTTTTTTAGTACTTTATTATTTGCTCTAGTACCTTAAAAACTTTTTTTTCTTTTTTTGTGGCTATGCTTGTAATGTTTTGTTACAAACGTTTTCCTTTACTTTACACAATGCTTTCACAACAAACATGAAATTGTACAAAAAAATACAATCCAACTACAAATTTTATATTTTTTAACCTCAAATATCTCAAAAATTTAAAGCAGAAAGTGTTTTTTTATGTTTTGTAACAAAAATGGTTACAAAATAAAAATACACAAATCCCCTCCAAAAAAGCAAAGATATGGTCAAAACAATGTGAAAATTGTATAGATAAAAAACACCCAAACCTTTTTTAAACTTTTTTTGTACCTGAACTTTGAAAGACACAAGCCATCTCACAGGTCTTGTACTTCCAAGGGTCATCCGTTCTTTTCACCATGGAATTGATGGCATTGATTGGTCTGTAAAATGAAACTTAAAGATGATTGCGCATTTTCTCACATTTTAATTTGAATTACCATAACTCAGTGTCATAACTCGTGTAATGTTAATTAGAAACTACAAATTACAAACTAAAAATTTCAAAACAGATAACCTATTTCAAATCTAACCATTATATTTGGAATAAAAATTACACAATAGGGGGATCACATCATTCCTATTTAATTCAAAACAGCTGCTGTGGCTGGCACTCGAACCACCATGTGCAAAGACTTCTGAAGGTCTTTGCACACTGAAGTCTGAAACTTTCACTGCATATTCACGCAAAAATATTTCAGAAAGTTTTTAGGTCCACAAACTTGCACACTGAATATTTTAACTCGTTGCACCAAAACACACAAACAAATCGCAAAAGAAAAAGGCGTCTTCAAGCAGTGATGAATTTCTGATAATCTCTCGATTGCAAAAAAAGTACTAGTTTCATACGTTCCCGAATTAATCCTCCTTGTCAAAGAGCTAATTTGAACCCATTTTTATCAGAGGAATTAATCAGAGGGAGTGTGTTTGTGTAATAAACAACCAGAGCTCAATAATATTTTCGATTCTACGATTGTTTCAGATGAAATTTTCAAACTTCGGTGTGCAAAGACCTTAAGGGTTGGTTATTAAGCAAAAGTAAACCTAATTTAGGAGCACTTAGCTTTACTGAAGTACATTCTGTTACATTCTGGACGTGTTCTATTTGAAAATATGTTTTGTTCAGCTACACTGTGCAGCTCTTGATGTGGAATTCCAGATTCATTTGGAACTGTTTGGAATATAAGAGTACTAGTGCTGTGCTTTCACAAACGTGCACCATTCTGACGTTATTCTTTCAGCGATCATCAGACTGGCAGGCTTGTCATGTAGCTTGGGAGTTTGGAGTTGAATGTGTGTTAGTTGAAAATATCAAACGATACCACTGGGAACGGCTGCTACTAACAGCAAGCTTTTCTTTCTCTCTCTACACCTCTGTTTCCCAGGTGGCTCGATGGCCCGAAAAGAAAGAGGAAGAACAGCCAGTGTTCGATGAAGAGCATGTCTGGTAAGAATTCTGACAGAAAACTTTAATGCACTTGCCTAGAGCTGCAGCAGTGTGCTTAACCTTCCTGTAGCTCTCCTAGAATTCGCTGCACAGTTCAGAGAAACACACAAGAAACCCAAAGGGAGAGAAGCTTTTACAGGACCTGTGATCCTCTTGATAGCCTCTCTGGCAGCGGTTAGCTCAATAGGCTTCTTGTTGTGAGATGTCCTATTGATGTGTTCGAGGATGTTAGATCTCACATTATAATAATCATTCTCTTATTCTCTTAGACTAATGGCCTGCTTGCATCTGACATTAAACTGGTTTGTTGATGTCTTCATTCTTTCAATGCACAGAATCATCCTTTTGCTACATCAATCAATCCTCTGATTAATCGCCTTTAATACATGGCCTCACTTACCTCCAGTTCACTACAGGCTAATCCACCAGATCAGGTTGGGAAGAGGCATGGCTGAAGTATTACTGGTTGTGTCGTTTTAGTTTTGAGAAAACTGTCTTTTTCTACCAGAGTTAAGAGTTTTTTTTTTAAATTCCTTTGAGTAAATGTGTTTTCTTTTGTACAAAACTGGTTCAAATAAAATCAATTTCTTTTCCAAACCTTCAAAAAAGTCATACAAACATAAACATTTCAAACCCAGATTTTAATTTTTAAATATTTATTATTTTTCCAAAACGCGATCACTCCATGGCACTTTGTTTTTCATCAATATAAATGTACTTTTTACATTTAAACGAAACCATTCAATCCAAAAGAACCCACACAAAGATACTTGACTTACTGCTTCAAACCGCAGTTATTTGCTGCCTGGTCAAGTTGGTCCGCTTCCTACACACATCATGAGTTTTGGTCATCTAGTAGTTTGCTCCCTGCCATGTCCATTCTGCCATTGTGGCCACTTCACCCACTTTGCCCTGTATGGAGGTGTTTTACAGGTGGGTGTTTTGATGGTGGGCAGGAGGCCCTAGGTGCAAAATGGCTGCTACATTCTGTCACCATAAGTATCTGAATGCGGAGTGAATAAACATTTCTGTAAAAATGATAAAGCCTCTGGAAAAGCGGTTTATAAATTGAAGGCATTATTATTATTAATATTATTTTTTTAAAATATTCAAAACCTTTTGCTGCAACTCAACTGGTGTTTATCACGTTTTGGGAAAAACTAACAAATCAGGACTGCATTACAATGGCAAGAATGATGTTTTTTGGAAAATTTATCATGGGCTTTTCAAATGTGAAAAAATACACTTTGGATTTAAAAAAAATTTGAGCATGCACAAAAAACATATTATTCATAAAGGATTTATTTTGTAATTAACATTTTAATATTATATTCTTGATAAACCATCAAACACAAAAGTTACCTTAGATCCAGACAAAAGCACATCCCTGCTCAATGTTTGTCTGTACTAGTTTTTATTTAGAATACTCCATGCACCACCTACTGGGGACCTTTGTGGACTAGTGAAACATGCTGGTTCTCTTTAGACCTGAGCTTTAAAAGCTGTGCTTTGAGCTTAATATACAAGTTCAGCTTTGCAAAAAAAGTAATAAAAATCTGTCATTTTGCAGGATTTCTCTTTTCTCTAGACTTCTAAGAAATCCATTATCTGCTATAACTCACTAAACCTTTTGACAATGAGTTGACTCTTCACACAAATCAGATTTCTTCGCATAGGTAGAGCCTACGTCACTGCATTTTGAGAAACGGTTACCACTTTTAACCCTTATGTGTTTTTTGGAATGTTTTCAGCCACTTTAGGGTGATTTTCACATTTTCTCAGTTTTAGAAAATTTAATGATTTTGTTGACAAAATCTTACTTATGTGTGCTGGAGACACCGGCAGACCCCCGTGACCCCCAAAAAGGGAATGAGCGGGTTGAAAAATGAATGAATGATTTTTTTTTTTCAGAATCAGTGATATTATATAAGATTGTGTAACCGAGGCAGATTTGTGTAAAAAGTTGAGAAAGCATTAATGTGATGGATATGAACAACACAAAAGCATAGTAATTTTGAACAATGAACAAACAAGGCTAAATTACATTGATTATTTATTTATTTATTTTAACAAATAGCTCATTTATATATTTTGGGTTTTATTTTAAATCATTAAATTGATCAAAGAAAAACAAAGAAATGAATATGTTTATTCATATGAAATAATAACACACAATAACTTACTCTTATTTTAAGCATTTTTACTTAATTTAAATGGTTTTGTTTGATTCGTTATAATATAAAAATAATGTAGACATGCCAACTTGATAAAGATGTTTAGTTACTAATTGGCATGCAGTTGCCATTCAGGGTGTAATTTTTTACTTTGTTGCAAAACTTCATCTAAGCTGTCAAAAATATCTCAAATAACAAAATGTACCTTGTCTGTGAAAGGCTTAACAAGTCTGCGGAGGTGCTCTGGCAGTTAACAAATTGAAGGCTTTAAACTGTTTTTCTGTCAGAAACACTTGTGGCGGAGCTTAAATGCTGTCAAGTGTCACTTTCAGAGTCTCCCGGTGCTTTAACTGATCAAGCTTAACAAAGTCCAGCTTTTAATTAGGTTCTCAGGTAGGTCTGAAGTGTGTCGTTTCTGCTCTGCTGCAGCTCTAAACTCTAGTTGAATTTGAATAATGGCTGTTTCATAACAGGTTCCAGTCCCCTTACCCTTAGCTGAAACAATTTGCATAAATTCTTATAATGGATGCATTTTGTTTTGAATAAAAACTTAGATGTCATTATTTGTGTGCTAGGGTACATCCCCAGCTATCTGGAGAAGGATGAGCCTTGTGTGGTGTGTGGAGACAAAGCTACAGGATATCACTACCGATGCATTACCTGCGAGGGCTGTAAGGTTGGTCACATCCACTCTCACGTAACATCTGAGCAGATATACTTCACATTTAATTTTTTAAACAATCAATCAGCTTCCTGTTATAAAGCTTAGACTCAATTAACCCTCACACATCCGCTATAGCACTGACCATTAACAAAATTATCAACCAGGTTCTCCACTTTCTTTCTGTCTGACTCGCTGCCTTTGAAGAGAATTAATAGTGAGCGGCTGTAGATGAAAGGCTTTTTTGTAAGTCCTTTGAAAACAGAAAGAGTTCTAAGATCATAACCATAACAAAACTCCACATTCAGTTTCTGATCTTTTCACTTTATGTATTTTCTTGTGTTTTGCTTTATTCTTGATTTTCACTAAACAAGATGATGGCTGTGTTTGGGGTCATTTACAAAAAACACTTAGGGTCGATTATTATAGTACACTCCAGAATTCTATAAAGATTTTACCTTCTGTTATTAGCAATTTTTGTGACTCATCAGTCCAGAGCACCTGCTGCTATTTTTCTGCACCTCAGTCCTCAGTTCTTCCACAATGACAACCTTTTGGACAGAATTCTCCCTACAGTTGATGGAATAGAGTCATACTAGTTTCTGCCAGCTCTGAACTGATTGCACTGTCTATATTCAAAGGGTATTTAGCTTGATATGTCTTATATTTAACTTGCACTACTTTTCCTTGGTCGACCACTGCTTTTACGATCCTCAGCGTTGCATCAACGATCCAATGTTCAACATCTTGAACAGAACGTCTAGAAATCCCAGTCTGATTTGAACACTTTGTCTGGGAGAGACCCTGTTGATGCAGCATAGCTACATTGTTTCTTGACGCTGTGCTCAATCAAGCCATGTGAAGAATCTGTCTTTCTCAACCTCGTCTTAATTGCAGAGTTATGCTTTTCCATCCTGTTTTCACCCTGACTTATACACTGCTGTTTCTGTTTCAATTGGCAACTGGATTTCAGCCTACTTGTAACTATAGCTGTGTTTTGACCCCCTCAACCACCCACCCTACCTTTGATGTGAATTTTGTAATATCACATAAAAAACCCTGGATGGAAACACCAATGTGCATACAGGATCAACTTTTTATCCAATGAGGAAAAAATACTCATAAACTTTGATGAAATCGCATTTACTGAATAAATCCCAATGCAGTGCAATAAAAATGGAGTGCCACTAATGAACTAACCAACATTGTACAACATCTGAAATATTGTTTTGGTGATTCCAAACTGCCAAAGTCTGTCATCAAAGTGGTTTGGGATTATTACCTTCCAGAACTGTCTTGAACTCTTCCGAAAGATCAGTCTCCCGCATCCAAAAGCAAGGATGTGCTTTATCAGGAAGTGACGATTTTGTTCTCTTGGACTCGTTAAATGGAAACTGCGCTTTTTCAGAAATATTTGTTTTATTCCAGTTTAAATTCACATTTTTGCATGAAAACATGGCTATTGATGATAATTAATACCAGTTTGGTATAACTGGTTGTTCGTACACCTGACTATAACCAAACAAAATTCCCAACTTTGTGCAAAAGTACCTCTTGTTGGTTTGAAGCCTAAACAACAATAATCATTTAAATATTGACAACATTTTCAAACATATTTGAAATTGAAGCATTTATTTTTTTCACTGGTTAATAAATCCACCAAATGTGAACTATCCATCTAACTCTCCGTTTATCATTCAGGGCTTCTTCAGGCGCACCATCCAGAAGAACCTTCACCCCTCTTACTCTTGTAAGTATGATGGCTGCTGTATCATCGACAAGGTTACCCGCAACCAGTGCCAGCTGTGTCGCTTCAAGAAGTGCATCGCCGTGGGCATGGCCATGGATTGTGAGTCATACCCCACTACATCAACAGAAAGAATCAAAATTGTTTGAGTTGGTTCAAGGTGTAAGGTCTCTGTGATTGCCAAGTTTGAAATCGATTCAAAACAGAAGCATATGAACTTCTACATGAGATGTTGGCACCCCACTTTACTCGGTCATGAGTCCTGCACTGCTTCTTGCATACACAAATGTATGTTGACAGCAAAAGTATAATAATGTTATGTAAACTGATGGGTTCATTCTGGGGTTCCCCTTGCATGTGTCTGTATGGCCCACATATGTACAACACATGTTCAGTTCATACCATGGGTTTAATCCTCTTTCACTCACTCTCCCTCTTTACCCTATAATGTTTTATGGATGTCCCTCATTCCTACTTTTATCTCTCCGTGTTTCTCTTACTCTTTCTGACAATGAAATCTGGCACGGTTATGTTCTTTTTTTCTTTCAGAAACATATCTAATCGTTCTAAGTGGGCTGTGGACTACAAACTATTTTTACATTTGCATCCATGCGGTCAACAGATGCTTTTATCTAATGTAACATTTCTGGATTGAATTCTGGAAATTGGCTAAACTATTTGTTTGATGCCACGTGTTAACCCTTTGATGTGTGGAGCCTTTTTGAACATTTTTTAACTACTTTACAATTTGCTTTAAAAAAATTACCTTTTTTGTGGCTTCTTTTTTTTACAAATATGTTTTGCATTATATTACACAACAAATCTGAAATTGTACTAAAAAATACAGTTCAAAATATTACATTTTGTATTTTTTTCTGCCATTATTGAGAACGAATAGTTTTTATAATTTATAACAAAAAAGTTGAGTTCTAAATTCCTAAATCTCTGAAAAAAATAAAAGACAAGGTTAAAACATTGTGATCATTGAATAAAAAACCTATTCCAGGCCCTTTTTCTTCCATTATGCTTTTTTTTCTGTCAGAACTTTGAAAAACACAATCCATATCCCAGATCTTGTACTTTCACTGGTTATCTCTTCTTTTACCACTTGTTGGGGCTGATAGGTCTGTAAAATGAAACTGAAAGATTTCAGTTTTAAAAGTGTCATAACTCTTCTAATGTTCATTTAAAACCAAAAAAATCAAAGCTAATA
Source organism: Danionella cerebrum (assembly GCA_007224835.1). Classification (NCBI taxonomy): domain Eukaryota; kingdom Metazoa; phylum Chordata; class Actinopteri; order Cypriniformes; family Danionidae; genus Danionella; species Danionella cerebrum. Next base: position 125,697 of record SRMA01025950.1, read on the forward strand.
AACTTTTTGAAACCTAAATTTCATGTTTGAAATAAAAATTAAACAATAGGCGAGTCACATCTTTTGTACTCAATTCAAAACACCTGATGTGATTGACACACACGCCAGTGGTGAGGGGTTCATGCTTTTTGTGCTTGTTACCTTTGTTAGGATTTCAAAGAACCAATTTGTATAGCAGACATCTAATTTCTGCTTTATACAAAAACGGTAACCTAAAGATGTCAGTAAAAAAAGACAAGGGTCATAGTTCAAACCAAAAGAAATCAGGCAGGGTTTACGTCAAGCAACAAGGTAGAACAAAGTTTGGAAATTGACTAATTAATAATGAAGATTGATCAGGTAATTTAATATAATAGTTATAATAATAAAAATTGCTTTTATTTAAGTACTGTTCTGGTGACTCAAGGAGACTGCACATAAAAAAAAACAGTACAATGAAACCAGAGACAAAGGGCATAAAAAGCAATTCACACATCAAGAACAAAATACATCAAGGAAAATTAAAGCCTGTCTAAAGAGATTGGATTTGAAAATCATCAAAGAAGAGCTCTCTCAAACCCAGTCTGGAAACTTATTCCACATCACGGGTGGTATAGAGCTAAAGTTTTTGGAAAAACTTTTTGGATACATATAGAGTTTTAATTGAAACATGGAGAGTTTTGAGATAGTAGTAAGAAAAATGCCCAAAAGAGCCTTGTGATAAAACCCCAAATAATCATGTGACTTTTTTATACTTACATGAAATTCAGATTTGTTCTGGATTCTGTGAAAAGTAACATTACACAGAGCAATTGTTCTGGTAATGTGGCTCATGGTGACGTTTAGTTTAGAAAATAATTTACAGTGGTTTTCTAGCATAGTTACTTTTTTTTGCAGTGGTGTTGGATGACTCGAAGCGGGTGGCGAAGAGGCGCTTGATTGAAGAGAACCGTGAGAAGCGTAAGAAGGAGGAGATGGTGAAATCTCTTCAGAGTCGACCAGAACCCACGAGTTCTGAATGGGAGCTGATCCGGGTCGTCACGGAAGCCCACCGCCAGACCAATGCGCAGGGCTCCCATTGGAAACAGAAGAGGAAGTTTCTGGTGAGTAATCATCACATACATGTGTCGTATCCGTTCATACGTCCAGCTGCCTTGTTTAATAATAACTAAATACTCAAATTCAGGGTTCCCCATCTTATATTATACATTTCACTTTGTGAAAAACTTTTTCAAGAGTTTATTGGCTTTTTTGTGTTACTCTGGTTGTTTCCAACCCGGATTGTCACAGTACAAATGCTAACAAAAAGATCTTAGCATCTGTATGTCGTTCTTAAGGATTCCAAAGCCCCATGAATCTGATGCACAGGGGTTTCCTTCCTCTCATGACTGAAGGGACCCAATTAATTTTCTCAAACATTTCTTCAAAGACTTGTGTGCACAGAAATAAACTGCAGTCTCTAGGGGGCAAATTTGCTCTCATAGTTTTTTTTTTTTTTTTTTTTTTTTTTGGGGGGGGGGGGGATTCCAGGAGTCAATGACAACATTTTAGCCAATGTTTTTTTTTTTGCTCTTCAAGCATCCTATTGTCATCAGAATGAGTCACGTGATTCACGCTTCAGAACATGCATCTGTATGCAGTTTTCAGACGGCACACTGATTTTGATCGTTCTCCTTGTGATGAGATGCTTATGTCTGGTGTAGACGGACTGTTAAAAATAATCCTCAGCTCCACATTCCTTGTGTTGTGGGCCTTCCACAAAGAGCACAGTGTCTTCTGACACTCCCTCACATCTTAAATCTTCTTCTATTTCTGAATAAGATGTTTTTTGCTTGCAATCTGGTACCCCTTATAAATAGCTTTTGCAGAAAATGTGTTTTGGTAAGCAAGCATTGTGATCTAATAGTGATTATGTACACAAGCAAAATGCTTTTACAATAAATTAAGAAAAAATAAGTATAATTTAAAAAATTATATAATGATCAAATTGATTAACAGGATTCTGTCATGACATGAATCGAAAGAGCTGAGACAAAGTCTGGAAATATAAGGTAATACTCCTAAAACACCTGGAGAAAAGGAATGCAGCAGCACGTTTGTTTACCAAAAAGGAAGGAAATGGAATTTAGTCTGTATTAATCACTCATTCGATAGACAATATGCCACCCACTGTGAGAGTTGGCAGAGAACGGAAAAATGCAAGGGAAAGGAAGAAAGTGAAAAACACCCAACTTTTCATACAAAGGAACCAACCTCTTGAGGATATTGTTAGAATCTTGTCATTCTTATAGAAAGTAGCAGTCTACTGGTATCAAAAAAAATTAAAAAGCTGAAGGATTTTGTTGCATGGAATCATGGGAGTTGTTGTGCTGCCCTCGACAGCCTTTGAAAAGCATTCATGCTGGACTCAAGATCATGAACAAGTTAATGGATTGCGGAAAAAAAAAACAACTTTATTCAAAAGTTGTATATAATATAATGTAATAAAATAATGTATATACTGCCCAGCGGTGTGAAGTCAACTACTAGTAAAACACTACTCATAAAACTCATTTGTAATTTAATAGGAACGGAATAGCTAATGACACTAATGTTGGCATTTATGCAACACTCTAGGTATGGCACAGTTCCCAAATCCATATTGAACCTTTTGGTCTGATCTAAACGCATCTCCTCTTCGATTGTTTGCGCTACCAGACTTTTCCAAGACATTTAAACTGCTCTGACTCGGACTGTTATATCTTTTCAGAGTGGTAGCCCTGAGGGAATTCCGGAAAGTCGCTGAGAATACAGGGATTTTTTTTTTCATCGACTTGACACTTTGTAAAACTGTAACTCAAGCTGATAACAGAAACTTCAATGGCTGTGCAAAAGTATTAGAACCCCATGCTTGAGACGGTTAAATATTTACAATTTTATCATTTACCATAAACATTTACAATATTTACTAATAATGGCCATTGAAAATAAATGGGTAATAGGCAAGAGAAGTGTCTTTGAGATGGAAGTTCATAGTAACAAATTAAATGTTTACCCTAGCAAACAAGCTCTATCTTAGTTTTGGAAAATGATAAAGACTCGGGGGTTGGTTTACAGAACGTATAGTGACAAAGGGAACATGTTAGTATGTTACTGGCCCCTCCATAGCTGCCAAGTTAACATATCTCTATCTCAGTAGAGGAAAATCACAGAGACATGAGACTGTTTAATATCTGGTTAATGACTGGCGACCTGTACGGGGTCTACCACTACCTCCCGCCCAATGTGCGCTAATGCTACGCACCTGCAGAACCCGTGACCCCAAAGTGGGTTAGAAATGGATGGTATGAATAACTTTATATGCCGTCACAGACTTCTCCATAAGTTCTACCTTAGCAACCATTTTGTGTAAACTGCACTTTTAACACTCAACATCAAAGTTCGAGTACACACTTTAGCAATCAAGTTAACTGTATATTTTCTTCCCTGTATTTTTTTTTCACCTTCAGTTCTCCCAGACACAACAAGTACCATCAAATACCTAATGTTCCACAAGCATGTGGCTCTTACTAAACCTCATCATCCACAGGGAACCGAGAAAGTACTTCCCTGACAGAGGAACTCCTGTGAAACTGGCAAAAAGGAATCAACTTATATAACCTTTACTACCAAGATATGCTTCATATAATAGTGTAAACCCAAGACCCAAAATGACCCCGATAAAGTGCAGGCTCCCTCTCCATGAGAACACTCACTCCAGGGGCCGACTGACCATCTGGAACTTTTCCAGAACATCGGCCGACCTGTTGCTAAATCTAAATATATTACTGCAACAGCCATAACACATGTATAATTCAGCTAGCCCCCAGGCTTCAAAATAATTAATCTTTTTAGCAACCAGTGGCTCAGTGATGCTGTCAAACGGTTCTCGTCAACAATCAGTTCAAAGAGTGCTATTTACTGTTCGTGCAGCCGTTTTATTGAAGGGCGTTTGAACACGTTAAGCGCATTCAATAAGATGTAACATGTTTCCAATAAAGAGCTTTATAATGTAAATATTCACCAAGTTGGTAAAGGTTTGATGGTTTAGTACAGCTGCGATCTAGCAGTTTTATTTATTAACTATACTCTCTAAATTGGTCTTTAATTGGTGCTTAAGTGGGGTTTTGAGGTTATGTCCTTGTAGATGTAAATGTAGAAATTCAATGCATTTCAAAACACATAAAGCTGGTATTACAAATATATTTTATTATATTATAACTTTACTACATAAGCTCTTTTGCTTTCTATACACCAAGTATATAATTTTAGATAAATAAAAAATGAAGAAATTGTCTTACATATACATAAAAAATTGTTTTTTTTTGAACGATCACTCCGATTGGCTGATAGGATTTGCATATTCAAGACTTTGTGCGGTGCAGTTTCAGCTCTAAAACTATGGATTAAATCTCTCTTTTGAGTCTTTCAAACAATCGGATGAAGTCCATTTGAGGCAAGGGCTGTTTAGCTTGGTGAATATTAATAATGGATACTAGATGCTGTACAATTACATCAAATTACATGTTGGTGAGATCCCACTTGTTATGTCAGTTGTAATTTCATCAGGAGCTCTTGGAATAATGGGAGAAAGACATTTTGCATATGGATTGTACATGTTAGCTGGTTTGTAACAGAACTAGTGTCAAATTCCAAATCCCCTGAGCCTTTCTGTGCTAGAAATTCCCAGTTTCTAGTCTCAGTCCACCCCTGAAAGACTCATTGCTGTCTGGGCCAACTGGGAGGTCTTTATGAGTTTAAGTGCAATGCCAGGTTCTCAGCAGTGAGAAGGCCAGGTTGGGCCAGCAGAGCGGATGGTTTACTCCCCGGTCTCTCATGCTCTGGGATAGTGTCGTACCTCCTGGAGAAGACACACACTTTGTTTCAAGCTTGTTAAAAATTACATAAATACACCAGTGCTGTCCAGTTAAAGCAGTCCAAGCAAGGCTAACAAACACACAAATCTAACATGGCAGCAGAAGAGTTCCTCAGAGGCGCATTCCCTGCTCTGATGAGTTTGATTTGTTTATCTTCTCGTTGTGTGGTCAGTGAATGTTTCACATGAATGAGTGTCGATACTGAGTAAATGAAGAGGAAACTTTGTTTGTTCGTATCTCATGGATTTTTTTGACACTATAAAAACGTTTTCAGGGAGTATATTATCTCACTGACTCCTCCATAGCAACCAGGTTGTTTATCATAGTAACCAATTTGGGATATTAGTCTCAACTTTGAAGAATGATGGATGGGGGTTTGTTTCTCTCATAGTGACATGGAAAACATTATATTATTTCGCGGAAAATCATAGAGCCATGGGGGTTGGTTTATTTCACTCATAGTAACACAGGAAACATTATGTTTTGTCACTGACTCCTTCATAGCAACCAGACTTATTTTGGCATGGGGATCTTTGTATGACATCAATGACCCACTAAAAATGCTACCTTAGCCACTATTCCTTTTTGCTTATAAAAATACTTTTAAATGGCACTTTCCCAAGCCAACATCAAAGTTTGTATAGAAACTTTAGCCATCTAGTTTTGATATTGTGCTGCTTTTTACCAGCAGACCCATTTTGTAACAGCACAGTTCGACTCAGCTCAACTCAACATGCTTTGGTCGGCTTTTCCACCATGCTCTGTACCATGTAGCATTACCTTTTTTCTCAGGTTCTAAAAGTAGGCTATACTGGGCCAAGGGGATACCTTTTCCTCAGATAGTGAGCTCACTAGTCAAAAAGCATGCATCAAAACAGTGTGAATGAAAGAAATACAGTACAACCCAAAAAAACTTCATAATAGTCAGCAAAATGTCTTTTAAACCGGGCCTGCCAGCTAGATTGATCCAAATGGTACTAGGGGATACTTTATGTGCATACATCGTTTTTCACTATATGAGTCAAAGGAAGTCAAAAACCTTAAAGCCAATATACACCGATCCAAATTTTCAGTTCAGTTTCACATATCTGTTTGAAGGAGTGGTGCCAACAAAAAGAGTTTCGCACAGCCATATGGGGTACGTTTTTTGCAAGTAAAAAGACCAATGAGCGTGGCTCTTTTTATGATGTGAGTAGGATGTAAAAGAGCCACTCGGTGGCGCTCATCCCATATTTTAATAGCAACTTTGTACTGGAAACTGCTAAGAAATAGCGTGCCACAAATCCTCTCTTTTCACCACATTTTTGTCCAATATTTCACAGTGATCAGCCACCAACAGCATAAACTGCTCAACAGTCATGATGTTTTTATGTGTTCGTTGATTTTTTTCTCAATTGTCACCATCTTCTCTCCTGTTTCCCTGTGTGGTGTCATGTGTAGTGGCCTTAACATAAAGAAATATCCACATAGGGAACCTTGCAAATAAATTAGCACAAAAACACCAAATACAGTGGTACCCCAAGATACGAAAGTAATGCGTTCCAGGGTGATGTTCGTATTTAGAACAATTCATATCGTGAAGCAAGTTTTACATGTAAGAAACAACAGTATAAGTAGAGAAACAACAGAAACAACAGTATAAGTAGATAAAAAAATGGAAAACTAGAGAAAAATCAAGTAACATTTCTTCAATCCTTAAATCTACACATTGTTAATGTAATAAATGATAATAAAACACACGCAAATGACATAATATGTACACAAATGTGAAACCTTACCTTGAGAGTGAGGCAATGTGTCGGAGGAAGTGGACTAAGTTGCGCTACAGAACAGCACTTTCCACGTTATAAATGTTTTTTTTTTTTTTACAACACCTTGACTCTAACATTTGTTGTAGTACATTTTTGGCAATCTAAAGATAATGTTTCACTCGATTTAAAACTGATTTAAAGTGTTTTAAGACGTATCAGCCCCTTAAAGCACTCTTTCTTCAAAGGGAGAAAGGACGCAGAAGCACAGCTCGACGTCAGACAAATAAGTGGAAAATAGAACCGAAATGTTTGTTATTGTTTGTATCTCAAATTTCTCTTCGCATCTTGAAGCAAAAAAAATCCCTCAAGACATTTCGTATCTCGAACATTTTGTAACTCGAAGCATTCATATCTCGGTGTACCACTGTATTTTAATTAAAAAGGCAATTTTAAAAACATTCTGATAGAAAACACCCTTCTGTTTGAATTACCCTTTACTGTGTCAATAAAATCATGTTTTGTAAAGCTTTTTTTACATCCAGACCAGCATCTAACATCTCAGAGATTGTTTAACTGCTACTTATATACAGTATATTGATTACTGTAGAAACACTATGCAATCCTTGACTTGTAAGTGCATTGCATATTCAGAAAGTATAAATGTAAAGCTTTAACTGCCGTTCTGCTTCAAGAGGACTTATAATTACCTCCATTCCGACTCATGCCTCATCAAACATGCCTCTTACCGCATAAATATGAAGAATGTTGCCAGGGCTTCTTGGCCACACAGCCAAAGTTTAAACATGGCTGACCTGGAACCCACCCCGGGGAAAGCAAATGGTATAGTTTCCAAGGCTAACAGCTTTCATAACAGCAAAGCCAGACCCCACACAAGCTCCTCTCTCAGTGCAGTTCAAATGAATTCATGGGCTTCTCAATGAAGATGCCTGATATTGCTGCATGCAGAAGAAAAGCCGCCTGTTTCTCTGTTAACTTTCTGTTATTCTCTCTGTGTGTAGCCGGAGGATATCGGACAGTCTCCGGTGGCTCCCACATCAGATGGGGACAAAGTAGATTTGGAGGCTTTCAGCGAGTTCACCAAGATCATCACCCCAGCCATCACACGTGTTGTGGACTTTGCCAAAAAACTGCCCATGTTTTCAGAGGTGATCAGACTTCGTTTCCTTTAAACAGCCTTCCTGAAATGTTTGGCCTGGCTAGCAGCAGCAGGATATTGAATAATCAAAGATTAGGATTAAAGTTCATGTTCATGTCTGTCTGGGTGATTAGCTGCAGTCTTGTGGTTTTTGTGATTAGAGTCAAATGATTACATGGTAACACACATTTCAGGAATGTGTTCAAAATGAGGAGCCGTGTGTGAGGGAGAAAGAGATGTTTTCTTTTTCTGTACATCCACAGTGGCTGTATGACATTCTCTCCATTTTTAGCATTCACTAACTCTCCTTTAACCTCAACTGTGAACATTCTTACACAGTAGACTACACAGCACGCTCACGGCAGTGGATTTATTATTGTCTACAGTATAAATTTATTATTGTCATCCGCACACATCCTCTACCTCTGTGTCTATTTTCTGTGCCTCCAGAGCATTTAATGGAACAGAGCATTTCAAGGCATATGTCTGTATGTATATAATGCATGCTACCAAGAAAACTATTGGTTATGATATTGATTGTGATTGGGAGGAAAAGGTCCAAATAAACTGGGAAATGTCATCACAGGGAAAACCACAGAAACAAACATTTGCAACCCATACTTAACTCCAAACCACTGTGAAATTTGACCGGACAAGTTAAAGAGTTAGGAGTCATTAATAATTAATACGCAGCGTCTTCTTGTAGGATAATAGAGGTCAGGATCTTGAATAATAAAAATCCAGGTGAGTCGATAGATGTCGTATAAGACGCATCGCTCCCTGAGAAATTTCAAGAAAAGCCAGAAATCACGAATAAAAGATAGAAATGACACAGTTTTACCCGTCGTTAAAAGTAACAGACTATAAATTTGTCCTAAATAATGTTCAACGCATGTGAATCACTAAAAATATTATAATGTTTACATCGTGTGTATTGTGGCCTTTTAAAGGGCTTATGCCATCTTTTGAGTGTCTTTTATAGTGATTCTTAAGGGGGGTGGGGGGTATTATGAAAAATCTACTTTATTGAGCATTATGTTGTGTTATGATGTCAGTCCCTCATTAAAAACGCACCTGAATCGTGACTGAATCATTCATGCATATTTGAGTAATCCTAGAATCTCCTGCAGTAGACATTGTGGAGTGCTAAAACGCTCTGTTTTGCGAAGCCCCAGACCTTTTGCATTGCTCCGCCTCTGTCCCCTGTCTGCTGCTGCACCGCTCCTCCCCCTCCAGCTCCGGCAAAGACTCGTGTCTACGGCTGAGGGAGCTACTGTTAGTAACAGCTGGTCTCACTACGTGTCAACGAAGCTCCTCGATCAGAGTGCTTTTCCCTATAGTTCTCCGGATTACAAAATGACTTCTACAAGAAGATGTATGTTTGGATGAACAATTATTAAAAATAAAACAATCTCACTGACACTTTAAACAAATCTGGTAGTTTATAATCACTTTTCATCATCACTTTCCTCTCCGTTCAATTATTAATGAACTGCAGAATATTTCTGAATACCACTTTGGAATAGTATAGTTATTTAAAATGTTACTGTTTTGTATTGTAAGCCTTCAATTTAAAACAAAATGAGTCACAAAGAAGTTTTCATAACTTAAATCATCTGCTCTTTTGGCTTGTATAGCTGCCTTGTGAGGATCAGATCATCTTGCTGAAGGGCTGCTGTATGGAGATCATGTCCCTTCGTGCAGCAGTCCGCTATGATCCAGAGAGTGAGACCTTGACTCTTAGCGGAGAGATGGCTGTCAAACGAGAGCAGCTGAAGAATGGAGGACTCGGAGTGGTGTCTGATGCCATTTTTGACTTGGGCAAGAGTCTGGCACAGTTCAACCTGGATGACACTGAGGTGGCGCTATTGCAAGCTGTGCTGCTGATGAGCTCGGGTGAGAGAGAACACTTCCTGATGGTTAACCAAAGTTCTCAAAACTGAAGGAGACGCTGTACTTAATAGTGGCCTACCCTTAAAATTTGTTTTATGGTTTTTCTTGTAAAAAAATACAATTACAGCAAAAGAAGGGATCACTTGTTTTGGTGAGTTGGTTTGAAAATGCTTGGAACAGCATTTTCACTGAGACTGTATTTTTGAGGCTTATTTGTCTTCTTTGTTTACAAAGACCAGTGTATGGGCGGACAAACAAAGATACCATTGCCGTTTACTCTGCTGTCTTGGCTTACACCATGTAAAGGAGTGCATGCATAAGAATCCTATTTGATCTCCGAACAAAAGTGTCAGGCTGCAAAAATCTCCAAGTTTGCCATTTACTCTTGCAGACATGTTTGGGGACTTCTGATTGGTCGATATGACTTCATTGTTGTAATCGATTGCTCACTATTGCTTTGGTATAGTCTGTACAGCATCTTTGGATTTTTGTGCTGACAAAAAAAAACTGTGTTTATGTGCACAGGGCCTGAGTTTTACCGCACACCTGCATTGCACACTTGAAAACATATCAAAGCTACAAATGCCAGCTTCATATACACGATACTAACACCTTTCCAGTTCAACTAGGTGTATCTCACTTGGCCAGTGGAGTGAAGCCAAACCCCAGAGATCGCCCCCATATGGCTGACTGTAGAATGATTTCCGCCCAATGCAAATCCATGGGGAAAAGCTAAACTTTAAAAATAATTTCCTCTAAAAATAAGTTTTAGTGTCAGCTCAGCATATTAGCCCAATAGGCGGAGTCTCGTCGTCCTTTTTTTTTGCCTAGTTGTTAGATGCTCAGATGCTAAATGCACAATATTGCACATGAATGTCATACTTGCATTTCTGTTTTTAGATCGCACAGGCCTGACATGCATGGAGAAGATCGAGACATGCCAGGAGATGTACCTCTTAGCGTTTGAACACTACATCAACTATCGCAAGCACAACATTCCCCATTTCTGGCCCAAGCTGCTAATGAAGGTGACAGACCTGCGCATGATCGGAGCCTGCCATGCCAGTCGCTTCCTGCACATGAAAGTGGAATGCCCCACAGAACTCTTCCCCCCTCTCTTCCTGGAGGTCTTCGAGGATCAGGACGTGTGACATTTCAAAAACTTGTCATCTTGTGTCACCCTCCTCCATGCACCACACTCACCAGCAGCAATGGCACTGGCAGGGGTCTTCTTCAGAAAGGCTTTCAGATGGGGGTTCAACAACTTTTTGTGTTGTTTTTTTTTTTCTTAAAAAAAAAAACACTCGGCCCTCCGCATTAACTAAACACACGGCCCTTCTGTCTCGGGATGATGTCTTATACTGGTTTACCAACACCTTAGACACAGAAAATACATCTAAATACACACTGTTATAAGTGTGCTGACAACTGCAGTATTTACAAATCGTTCAATGAGCTCGTTTGCATTTGTACAGGTACCTTCTGCAGAGACTGGATGGCAGCTGGTGGTAAAGTCGGTCAATTATTTCACTTGTGATATCAGCCATCGATATCTCAAGCACCATCACGCTCCACTCTAGCATGGAGCTCATGGTTCTCTTTGATATCGAGCCGGATCGGGAGGACATATTTGATCCCAAATCAGGTGCTATATTTAAGGAGAGCTACTAAAAAGGGATTTGGGACCTCTCAAGAATATGCCTCCATCCCTAAGACAGAGCATCTTGGTTGCCATTGTAGTGCTCGCTCAGGGGTGCCACTCACGGGCGTCTGTGCTGCACCCCTACACCTCTGATACGCACTTATTGTGTTTTACAGTTGTCGGGAGGGAGTCAGTATTACAGTACTCCATGACCCCACACAAATATGAAAAGACACACCTCAAACTCGAATGCCTCATTTTTACTGTATGCACTGCAGTGCTATTGGATTCCCATACGGGGCTTTGAGATTTCAGTCCAGCCCATCAGATGCCTCATCACATGGTGGACTGGCTGTTTTTCTTTTGTGTTTTTTTTTTTTTTTACCTCAATGTGGGCACATCTCTGACTGGCTGTGGCCAAAAACTGCCTCTGTGCTGACAGGTTCTACCTCACCTCTGGACACGGGGCAGCTACCCTCAGCCACAGGTAGACATACACTCTGGTTTTCTCACACACTGACAGCCAGGAAAGAAACACTAGCACACACAGCTTTGTCTCGGTTACGTTGAAATACCACTTTAGACAGGAGGGCCTGCCATTCCTTATTGTTGCCTGTCAGATAAATCCAATGTCTTCTTCACTCTGAGAGAAAAAAGGACAATTCTGGATGGGCTTTTTTTGTTTCTTGTTTTTTCCTTTCATGCGGGACCAAGTGTCACATTTCTTTCAGAACGGAAACTATTTTTCTGCTGTCCGCAAAAGAGCCATGGACAGAAATACAGATGAAGGTGGCCTAAACCAAATGTATCCTCTTCAGTACTCGGCAGTAATTTGCAAAGAGAAGAAAGGCCTCGGCTGTTTTCGAGGCGGTGCAGGGGAATTTTTGAAAACTTGCAGTGGAACAAGAGCACTTATCTTTTGAAGAGCCAAAGCTTCAGAGACGATTAAACCCCTGACACCCTTTAAGGAGTTTTTGCACTATGGCATGATGGATCCCCCCTCGTTCCTTGATCTCATTTGCATGTTTTCAAAGACAACCCCCCAACCTTTCTGTCAAACAGAGGCCACACCCTCATGTGCTCCTGAGCACACCGTCAGTCAGTATTAAGCAAAGTCCCGTTCCGGTTGCTTTCTTAATGATCAAACAGATCACATTTGCAGTCCGTTTTATACCCACCCACACAAAGCCGGACGTGGCTTGAGATGAACACCCAGGAGAAACAAGCCTTCCTTTGTAAGACAAAGGAGCGGCTAAAGCCATGCAAAGAATGGCAGCACCGAATGAATGTGAACGAAGAGTGGCAGATTGAAGACTTGCTCTATAATGAGGTTGAGAAGGAAGCAGCCAATCAGAGCGAGAGGAACTTTCGAGTGATGCTGCAGTGGTTCTGATTGGCTGATCAAGTGAATCCAGGAGTTTCAATGCTGCTTTACCTTCTTATTTTATTAGAGACAAAAGAAAAACGGATAAATTAAAAGAATCAAACCCATGAATTGAATAAAAAAGATGACTCCAGAACAAAGAGTTCTAATATTGGAGCTTAAGCTGTTCTTTTTTGAGACGTGTGAGTTGAAAGCATAAGTGGTCTGTGCAAGAGAGAAAAACATCAGCCGTAGTCACTTTTGACCAAGCGTGCAGTGTAACTAGAGAATCTCACCTCCTTTTTTCACCTCACTATAGTTTGTACCGATACGTCGACTGCTCTGTTTGTCTGTGTATCTGTCCTTTGTCTTTTTATCGAGAGGAATTTACAAGAGACAGGAATATTTTCTTTTTTTTACATTTTGTTTTCTTTTTAATGAAAGAAAAAAAACATTAGAAATAATGCAAGAGAAACTGAACTGAAAAACAGAACTGAAATCTACTCATACCTCACACAACACAAAGTTGAAATGAACAAGGCAGAAGTGCTTTTATGTGTTGGCACAAGTGTCAAAGTGCGTCCGGTGCATGTGTTGAACTGTACGATGGGGTGTATGCACGCAAATGTGATCGCAGAAGCACACAGCCCCCTCCTTCCTTTAGCCTGGTTTCGGATGTGCATGCGTTGGCCTTCATCTGTGAGTGGTGTCTCCTCGTAATGGGAGCGGACTGGACGCAGAGTGGGGGTTGTGTGCATCTGTGACAGCAGATAGAGAGTGCTTCTTGGTATTGAATGTAGCTGACAGGACTGGGCTGAATCCGAGCCCGCAAACTACAACCTCACTTCAGGTCACCAGCAAGAGTGGACAGTGTTGTCAAAACGATGTTACACAAACAGCTTTGTAAGCGTATATTGCTCACCTTCAAGGTGCAATATTTATGTTTTTCTTTTCTTTTAAAAAAAAAAAATACTTTACCAGGGGTTTTGGCCATAACCAAGGATGTATATATGAAACAAAAAGATATGGAAACATGAATTCACTATGTGTTAACCGTATGCAACAGTCAAATACTGGATTTCAAGGCCAGGATGCAGTCTGTGCACGGCTGATCCACCATTTTTGTAAAGTAAATTGCGTACATAGCTGTGTAAATGCTTCTCACATCTGTATGTGTGCTTTGGTGCATGTCCGATTCCAATAAGAAGAAGTGCCCCATGAAATTATCTGACCTGTGCCTCCGCAACCCTCTGCCCCGCACTCAAACCGCTCTAACCAACAGGGTAGCTAGATGTACCTTTGCTCACAAGAGCAGAAACGTAGACAGGTATGGTCTGGCACCCAGAAGCACTTAGCTGGCGTCACCACTGCCAGTCATTTTTTTAAAGGACAGTAGATGCCTTTGTTTCATTTTGGTGGTGGTTTATTTTATCCCTCACCCCTTATTTTATTATTTTGATCGCTATTTTCAAAGGTAAATAAAAAATGCCCAGATGCAAGAATGTCTATGCAATCCTACGCCTTTGATAGCATGACTGGCTGTGTCACCGAGCCCTCATTAGTGAACATGTCTCTTTCTAAACACTCCCAAAGGCCCTTTCACCACAGCTGCATGAGCTTAGTCTGTTTCTGTTCATCGGTCCATGTCATGGTCAATGAAACGAAGGCCCTCTCTGCTTATTAATCATCCTATACACAAGAGGGCGCTAGTTGAACTTTCCACTGATGTCATTCGCTGTAAAACGTCTGCATTTGTGTTTTGATGTATGTGTTTGCTTCAAATCCTCTCATGGTTCGGTGGATTGGTACTGCGTAACATGGCGTTTCATTCACATGGATTTCAAATTAGCTCAGATTATCAGATTAGCATTTGTGAATAAAACCAAGAACTTTTTAAACAATTTTTTCAGTTTTGCTGCGTTTGTTTAATTAAATAGATAAGTAAGCCAACCCTTATTTTCCCAGTTAATAACAATAATTTGGTTTTTAAATTAATTTGAATTTAATTCCAATCTACAATTTATCCAATGAATAAGTAGAGGCATAGTTAGATTAGGGGTCTAATGCTGGCTAATTACTGGAGCCCCATTAATTTTCATTATTTTCTGTTTTATTTATTGTTGTTGTTTTTTTTGTCATTTTACTAGTCCTAGTTAAATACCTCAGATCAAACGAAACATCATCAATTAAAGGCATCATGAACTGGATTTGTTTTCTTTACATTTTTTGAGGAGGACAAATGTATATTTTAGTTTCCTTACATTAAAAAAATGTTTTGAAGGGATGTTTGTATAACATTTTTCGGGATAAGCAATCAGGGGTGCCACTTTGTTCCTACTATTAAGACCCAAGCATTTAATCCAGTTTCACCTTATTGCACTTACGAAGACAATTTCTTATGCAGGTTCTCTCTGGACAGTCAGTCTGTGAGGGTGCTAAGCTTATCTTCGGAAGACCTCTCTATATTTTGCGTATAAATGCACAGATAAGTTCAAAAACATATGATGGATATGGTTAAATGCCATATAGATGCTGGAATCTGCTTCTAAAGATGGCTACTTTGTATAGGAATAGATGGTAGCTGTACAAATGAGCGTATTCTTCTGCCATATTTAGAAGCATTTCCGCCATGCATTATTCCAGTTACACTATCTATCCGATGTCTTTTGCTGTGTGTAATCAAGCTGGAGAAGTTAGATGCCTTCTCGGACAGTGGCAGGGCAAATTTCATCCAAAGACTGAACTTTTGGCATGTGTATTCTAAAACTTCTGAAGGTTTTTTTTTTTTTGTCGATTAGTTCTCAAATGTGACGAGATCAAGCAATGTTTGCTTTCTTAGTTCATGATGCCTTTATAAGCTCAATGAATATTTTTTGTTTGTTTGTTTTGTTGTCAACTATATTTTATGATTATTAACAAAATGGGTGTTTGATTCATTCATACTTAGATGGCCCATAACTAACATTACCCAGATGTCAAATTCACCCAACAATGTAGACTTTTTGATCATTGATGTTTAACTGTCTGCTCTGCAACGTCATATCAATGGCTCCATGAATATTTTCGTGTTTAAATGCACCCAGCCATGAGAGTGTGAGTAGAGAGCGGGGATGATGTCCACACCACAGCTGTTTGAAAAGAGACTGGAAAGGAAAGCTATTGAAGGATTCTCTCAGGTATCAACAACATAAAAAAAGACAAAAAAAATAAAAATATTATGAACTTTTTTAAATAAATGTTGAAAATTCCAGCAATGCCTTTTTGTAAGCTCATCATTCTTTGCTCTCGGAGTTGAATGTGTGCTTTCAGTGGTTGCTAATGTGGTTGTCTTTTTATTGTTCATCAGTTGCATTCTATCCACCAGTTCCTACACAAACCAACAGTCAAATATTTCATGCATTATTAATAGCATCCCAATAAGAATTACTGGATTGTCACATTTGTTTCACACCAAAAATACACTCACAAATAGAAAAGTTGGGAAGAGCAGTGAAAAATCCAGTGGTTGCCATCAGGTGTAACCAATGTTTTAGCTACTCTTCTATTTCAATAAAAGGGGTTTTGTTTGTTTTAATTAACTTTCAATTTTATTCAACAATTTATTTCATGGATGGGAACATGATCATGCGACAAAACTACAAAAACATGCCAAAGTGAAAGAAATGATAAAGGTGAAACATAATGAAAACATTCTATTTGTGTTTTCTGATGTCAAGTAAACACTACAGACTTTCAAAAAGGTTTCTTTTCAGTTTACATCATTTTAAATCAAGTGCAAGACATTTGTCTACATGAAAGATGTATAAATAACCAATTCAAAGGCAATAATTTCTCAGGGCGTGTGGAGTAGTTACTAAAAGAAAACTAACTGTTACATAAATATGAAATATAGGACCTCCATTCGAATAAACCAGTGGTATCTCACAAACCCTTCGACCGGTTTCTAAATACAATTCACCGAGTCATTACCTCAACAATAATAACATACCATAAATTAGCATTTTACATGTGGTCTCACTTGTTTCAACAAGCCAGATGCAAGACAAGTAGGACAGACATTTTTGAGAGGTATCTGATTTCAGAGTGCAGTAATAGGGGCGGGCACATGCTCAATCCCTGCACACCCCACAAGATTTTTAGTCATATAGACTACTGGATATTGTGTTCGCCCCTTTCAAAATTTTTCTACAACAGTTGCAGCGACGTTCAATAGAAGTGAACCCTAACCACTTCACCAATAAGTCACTCACCTAATAATGTTGAAGCGCCGAGCTGAAGTTACTGTTATTTTGCTGTATCTACAAACAAAAGACATCAATATGTTTTTCTTTTGTTGTAATTGTTTTTTTTTTTTGTTTGTTTTATAAAAAAGTACATTGTACTGTACCTGGAATAGTGAGTTGACCAATAGTCTTGAAGGGGTGTGCAAGGATTGGGGAGGCATGGATTGCTCCACTCCCGCCCATATTAGTGAGGTGACCAATAATTTTGAAGGAGGTGGGTCCAGTTGACCAATAATCATGAAAACACGGGCATAGATTTATCGGGAATGGATTGCTCCGCACCCGCACATGTTACTGCATTCCGCAGTCAGATACAGATAAAGGATTTTAAATACCATTAAGAACAAAGAGGTCATATCTCATGCACATTAAATAATATTTTTGTGTATATTTTCAATATTTATTGGATTTTTGCCAGTCTGATGGTTGGAAGTGGAGGTATTTCCCCCTTAAGGGGATCTCCAACTGTGCACTTGCATACTGATCAGTGGGCAAAACAGTAATGGAGCAGAGTTGTGTTAGTCAGTAGAGGATTAACAATATGTCATGGCAAAATATGTAGCAATACAAAATTGTCACAATATCTATCATGAAAGAACTGGAAATAGCATCTATGAGGGGTTGCAGGTCTTGCTTTCTAGTCACTTCTGAAACTTCTTTCCATGTTTTATTTACATTTTACTAGACCGTTATCTATTACTCATATTTTAAATGAGACACAAAAGAAACATAAGATGTGCTCTCTTCACCATTTAGAGTAAAAGAGATGGCTTGATGCAAACATTAGCACTGCCCCCTAGTGGATGGATTACATTAAATGCTCTGCTAAAAATCAAACTAGACTGTAGCCTTCTTTGCATACAGTCCTTTTTTTTCAGTAACGGCTCGTTTCAATAGTTGCTTAAAGATAGTGTTGAAAAATATCGTTATAGATATCGTATCACGTACATTATTCTTTAGTGAGCAGAGTGTATGAAAAACACCGCTCATCATTAGTAATCGAGAAGCACCCAGAGGATTTACTAATCTGAAGGATAGATTAGATCTAGATCTGGCACCTCACAATGCCAAGATGCAGAGAATATAACCCCTTTAGAGGTCAGCTATTCAAAATGGTACGAGTAACTGTTCACACCTTTACTTTTACAGCATTACTTGCTTCCAAGAACTTGATGAAAGGAAGTACCAACATGAATACTGCATGATTTAGAAAGCAGTGTAGATTAATGAGTATTGTACCTTTACTTGTGTACTGGTAACGGCCTTGACACTACTGACACCTAGGGGTGTGGAGGGGTCACTTTACTAATGTATTTCACTTTTAATTCCTTTAAAGAATTGTGATTTCCTAACTATATACTCAGCAAATGCTTCTTTAAACCACAAAACAGATGTTTTGATCATAAAAATCAATTGTTATTATCAAAAGCACATGTGCTACCTAAATGTTACGAAGCATTGTAAGTAACAAAGTTTTAAAAAAATCTCTTAAGCCTAATGTGAAATGTCAGGATTTAAAAGAAAATGTATGCATCATGATAACAACCATTTGTGTCCCCTGTGGCTCACCGCTTGTTTGTTTTCATCATGCATGCTGTACATTACTGTTTTTTTTACCAGCTAGTGTTTGTTTGTTTATTTGCTTATTTGTAGTGTTTTTGTGACTGTTTTCTGCTGACTGACTGAATTTTCCCCCAAACAATTATGGCTGAGAGTGTTGTGTCCAGTGGGAAAGAGGAATATAGCCGAGAGATTAATGTGCTTTATAATTCATTTTGGAATCAACATTTGGAATCACTATCGGATTTGTTGATTTTTGAAATGCTGCAGTAGTGATTATGAGATCCAGTTGTATTTATGAATGTAACGACATAGAAACTTGGAATCTGGTGCCTTGAATATTTCAATAAGAGCACACACAGATCACATGTTGGTTTGAGAAGTAAGTCAGGGTTAAAGTTGTAGCACATTGGTGAAGCTTTGACCCAGATTTACCTTTGTACCAAAGTGGGACAGTGTAGTAAAATTAGTCAAACTGCTGGGACTGTGTACAGATTCTTCAGACAAGCCATTAGAGCAAACTGTATGCAGAGACAAAGCAGACAATATGCAAAGAAAGGTACGTGTTCATATGCAATGCTTGTCAGGGTTCATGGTGGGTGCCTCTGATTCGTTCGTGCTCAGGTTTGCTTAAATTGTAGAGAAGGGTGAGCATATCAAGGCTAGTTCTTTGGCATGCTTATGTTTTGGAGTCGTGCTGAAGCTGGGGGTCAGTGAAAACTGAAGTTCTACTTTCACTGGAACTGCTCACGTAAAACAGATCCATCTCAATAATTACAGCTTTGCATTTATCGATATTAGAGTTGATTTTGCTTTATGAATAATTGCACATAATGAAATAAATGCAACATTTTGTAGAGGACGGACCCTGTTGCCCGGCAACGGCTGTCATTAATAAGCAAACAGAAATACAATACTCTGATTAAACATAATTTATCGAATGTAGGAATTAAACCCAGCCTTAAAATCCACTCTGCTGCGGCTGTGACTGTGTAAGCAGGGCATGGCTATTGTCTTTAAAAGGAAACAAAACACATTTAAATGCCAATTCATTTCTTTAAATTGCTTAATTGACCAAGAGTTCATTTCCACTCTGTTATTAAATGTCAACTAACTGCTCTAATTTGGAGCTGCATGAATATTCCACTCTAACCTTGTTTGTGGAAAAGTCCTCGCGCTCAGGAGCCAGCAGCTCTGATCCGGCCAAAGCAATTAACTGCTGTTAAAGCATTGGGTTTGATAGGGACCTGTCCTCATTATAAGCTTAAACACAGCTTGGAGAAGCTCTGCAGAGACAAAGAGTGGATTAGCTGCAGCAATGACCAGCTTTTTTAGAAGCCCTACTGTGAGGTTTTATTAGCTACCTGTAGAAAATGAAATTCTTAAAGTGTTTCCTGAAAGAAGCACATTTCTGCACATTTTTGATTGTTGGTTCTGCATTCTCTCTGTTGGACTCGGTGACGTTCAAAGATCTGTAGGTGCTGATTAGAGTAAGCGAAAGCCTGTTTTCTTATTTTTCTGCAGAATCTTTCCTCAATAACTTGTTTAACACTTAGAAGTCTTTGCACGCGCAGGTACATGTACCAATAAAACCAGCAGTTTTGAACTAATGACGCAACCCACGTATTCCCACATAATTTCAAATATAATGTTAGCTCCAAAAATTTTATTGGCTTTGATATTTTTTGTTTTAACCTAAATTTGCAAGGCAATTCCAATTAAAATGTGAAAAAATGAGCGACCGACTTTTAGTTGTCATCTAATGATGAAAGGGAGGGAAAACCCTAGAAGTACAAAACCTGTGAGATGGAAAGTTAATTGAGAAAAAACTCAATGGCACTAAAAGTGCCAGTGTATAACAGTGTACAAGGTTTAGGAAAGGTTTGCCTGTTATTTATTTTGTTTTGTTTGTTTTATACAATTTTCCGATTGGTTTGACCTTACCTGCCATTATTTTTTAGGTTGTCTCAACACTTTTGATTTTTGTTCTAAAACATAACAAATGTTCGTTCTCAATTTTCTCGTTCTCAATTTCAGGTTTGATGTGGCATTCTTGTGTAATATAATATCAAGTTGGGGTTGAACTAAAAAATTAATGGAAATGTATTAGAGCAAACTGTAAAGTAGTAAAAAAACACTTAAAAAGGGCCCCATGCTTCTATACGTTAATTTATGTTTATCTTTTTTAAAGAAACAATCTGAAAAATGGCAAAGCATTAAGAAGGATACTGGTAAAGTTAAACAAGGTCCAAAATTTAAAAACAAAAAATTATTATTATTTTTTTTTATTTAAAAATTAATTTTGCTTAAGTTAAATGTCCTCAAAGTGTTGCATTTTGGCATTATGCCCTCACCATGATAAAACCAGATTGTCCATAGTATATTTTTTAAAGATTCAGGTCGATGCTTTTATTTTGACTGTAGTCAGTCCCTAAATCACCCGTTTAAATGTTACTCAGCATGTTAGGCACAATTACATTAAAAGTGGATCTACCTAATAAAGGAGGTAAATAATAAATGATTAGCAGTGTTTATGTAATACAGCCTGGTTAATGTCCAAAACTTCTGAAGGATTGTGAGTAAAACAAACACTTTGTTTTCTCTTAAGATGCACTTCCCAATATCTGTGCTGTGGCTCAGTTGGAGACTACAAGAGCACATTAAAGCAAACTCAAAGTCCACATGGACAAAATTTTCAGTTTTCCATAAAATTCATTGTCTAGATATCCAGTGAAATTAAAACCACACATCTTTTGACTTTATAGTGTATTGTGAAAGTGTCAAGATGGATATAAAGCACACTGGCTAAGCTTTTAGGTTCTTTTACATGGTTGTATCGAGGCCATTCTTTACAGTTCGTTCTCAAACCTACTGTAGCGCGCTTGAAGACTCCAGAGGCAGTATCATGTGTCAAAGGGCCTTTGAGTAAGAGCCCCAGGGATCAGTGCTGTAATCAGAACACTCTCTAGAGCACACATTGTTTTTATGAGGCTGAAGAGATGTGCCACTTGATTTTTCAGATAAACCCTGCCCACTAAACCAAATGTCATTCCATGGAACATCTAGCTCTTGAGTGTTGGAGTATTGAGATTACATCCAGATGATGTTTTGAGAACCAGAACCCCGAAAGTTATACGGACGTCTAAGAATGTACCTCGCCAACAAGGAGAGCAATGTTAAGACCTCATACGGTTATACATAGTTTATGCAATAGCTTGATGAATGGATATGCAATGTCTTTCAGGTCTGTAGTTGTGTGGTTTGAGTGTGGGTTTGCTCTGGATTGCAAAGGTCTCACAGAGTTAAACCGCCCTTCTTCTCCAACATCTGTCCTGGTTCAACAGGACGCAAAAATGACATGCACACTGGGTTGTTTAAATCTGCAAGGAGGATTCTTACAGAAACTGGGATTTACAGATAGCTAGTTCCCTACAAGAACTGCTTTCTAGACATGTTTCCCTGTTCCAGGTGATGTGCGCATCTGTTTTTTTATGTCATATTTGTGCCGCTTTCACTGGTTTTCCATCTCAGTGCTCCCTCACTGGACACAGTTTCCATATGCTCAGCTGCTCTTGGATCATTCAACTTAGGAGTGGACCCAGATAAACTCATCAGTCACATTTTCCCCTTTCCCCAATGGTCCGCGATTGGTCAAATTGGGCCAAAGTTGGCATATTGTTCTTTCATGTCGACCTGAAACTGGTAAACACCAGTTTCCGCAACTGCAAAAAATGATTATAATAATCCAAAAACGATGTTTGTGTTCAGCTGTTGTATGTGAAAATTGTGTATATGGTTCTGGATAAACAATTTTGTGAAGAAAAATGTTCATGCCATTGTGAATAATACTAGTATATACTCAGAAGTTTCCTTTTTGCTTCACTGTGATCAAAACGCCACACTCTGCAGTCACTCGGGGGTCCTGACCAATCGGAGCCCAGCTAGCAGTTGACTGACAGAGCGCGGAAAGCCTGTTTCGCCAACTAGCCACAATGCTGATGCGTTTAGAAGTAAAGGAAGCTGATGTAGCGCTCAAAGCCGAGAATCTTCTGACAGGTTCAGGACTCTTCAGGACTCATCCGTTAACTCCTAGAATGGAGGAGCAGGAAGCTTATGCAAGCACTGGGCCAAATTAAGATGTGTTGCTCACTATAATACACTAAACACCTCTGGATATCTACTGTGATCTTGTCCTTTCAACCCCCACAGCTCCATCACACGGTCCACCCACTTCCCAACCCTCCTCTGGTCAGGCCTGCTTTTCTTTGGGTGGTGTGATGTCAGGTTTTCTTGTGGTGGGCTGTTTTCGACAGGTCCAGACAATCAGCGTCTTTGTCAATGTCAATGTGTGATTTTCAAACTCTTTGTTTATGGTCAGGATTTTAAAGGAAGATATTTTTATGGTAATTGTCGCTGGTCTATTTTACTATATATTTATGTAATAAATATGTGACGACATTTACATTCCAGACTCTGGTCTGTTTTTGCTGTTGTCTTTACTGTTGTGCATTTTGAAGGTGCTATATATGTTTTTTTCCACTCCAAAAGTTTATATCTCAGAACAGAGACTTACTCCAGATGCCAAGCAGTTAGTCGATGAAAGGTCTCTACACACTGATCCGAATTTCAATGCAAAAATTTGTGCGACAACGTGTCTCGACCGAAAACCATGGGCGCCAGCTGGAGCCTGACTGAACGAGCGGTGACAACAAAAAATCAGATTCGTTTTCATAATAAAATAAAGAACCATAAAAGCTGGCTCTTGTAATGATTCGAGTTGGACATAAACCCACATTTTCATAGCTACTTCGTACAGGAAACGAAGAGAAAAGAAATCGCTCACCACAAATCCTCCACATCAGTGTTGTTTTGGCAGCCATCTAAGTTTTTTAGTCGTAGTCTTTTTGACAGAAATGATTTTAGATTTAGTCACATTTTAGTTATTTAAAAATGTAATAGATTTAGTCACGTTTTAGTCAACGAAAATCTAAATAGTTTTAGTCTAGTTTGAGTCGATGCAGATTAATATTTAGTTGATTAAAAATTGTCTTTTAATAAGTTAATTTAACTCTTTAAACATAAAGAATTGTGTATTTAAACACAAATTATTGCTCCATTTCACATTGTGACGTCAGTAGGCTTTTCATCAAAAAAAGCAACAATACATATAAATTTGATCTACTAAGGATTATGTAAAATAACATGTTAATACAATGGAATTTATCTTCCTTTTCTTTAAAAAGAACAAAAACATTCTAAATTTGGCAAGGGTGGCTTTATTTTTTACAAGTACCTAAAGCATATAACCCGTTCATCATTAATGACAAAAGACCAGAAGGACTCGAAAAATGAACTATTCTTTTCTCTTTCCGGCTCATGCTGCATTGGTCAACATTACGGAGTGATCATGAGCTAGAACCCGAAAAGATTAGTTCTTTTTCCGAGTCCGACTCCTCCGGGTCTCTTTCCGGCTCATAATTTGCTAGATGTCCAATAATTTGTTTGTTACTTTGTGATTTTAGTGTTGATATGTTAATGTTATTTATTGCAGGAAGAACTAGAAAAGGTAGAAAAGAGCTTCCAGAGATTCTGAACTCTTTATATGTAATCTCGTGTATTTTTTTCTTTATTTGCTCTTTTAAGTGCTAAGCTATATTTCATTTTGTCTTAAGACAGTTAAACAGTTAAACTTGAAGTTTTTAAGAAAGGGTTAAAACAGTGTTACCTGGAGCCCATTGTACCCCATGTTCAAATGTTTACCAACCAATAAACTCTGTCTGAAAATAAGAAACATACCAACACTGTTGACCAAAGTATGAAATACACATATTGCAAAGAATTATTGCAATGAAATTTGCTAAAAGTTTACGAATGTTTTCAATTAATTTATGAACAAAAGCGGCAACTATGACAAGCTAACTAGCAACAAGCAAAGCACCATTTTCAAAATGCTTTGAATATTTTCTATTCATTTAGAAATTGAATGTAGAAGTTTACAGTGAGACAACTTTTATTCATTTAAATTGCTTTTAACATGTAAGTGATCATGATTAAGATCAATTTTTGTTGACATTTATTAGAGTTTCATAAAAGTTAGTTTCACTTTATGGGAAGACTCCAGCAAGTACATTAGTTGCTAAGCTGGTTGAAGCTTGTTTTAGATCAACTACAGACAACGTACACCCTCCACCGTGCAAACACTCATCTCATCTATTCTGGTTCTCTTTGTAGAACGTTTGGATGCTCTTGGTTTAAAAACGTGACTCTCACTGGACAATCTTTGCAATAAATGAACTGAATACCACAAATAAAGTGAGGAAAACAAAAACTACAATGTAAACTGTCAAACTAAAGCATAAATTGTGTAAAAGTCAAGTCGTGCAGCAGTGTGTTGAAAGGCCTGTGACTCCAGGAAGTGCTCACAGCTACTTGCTGCAGTTGTTTTACAGTGGAAACAGCTTGTTAAGCATTTCATGAAGCAAAGTGCACCAGGTATTTTTTTTTTTTGTTTTAAATGTAAGGACTAAAATAAACCACACACCCAGGGGTAAGGCCGTCACTACACTTAAACGGCATTAACCCTTGATTTTATTCAGATTTAGCTTTGTTTAAGTCCATAATGCCTGTATTCCAAGTGCAATTCAAGTGCAGCGATTGAAGCCTTGCATGGTCTTATTATAATCAGCGAGTTTAAAGAAGCACCCCCCGCCTCCTTTTCTAATTGTCCAACTGTATTCAATGATTTATGGCAAACGAGGTGCTATCACCAGATCTGGAGAACAGCAGAGAACATTTAAAACTATGAAAAGCTACTTATGAAAAGCTCTGTCGTCTAGTTCGTAGGTAAATCGTAGGTAAAAATCAGTATTGCACTTACATTTACCATTAATGTATATAAGAGAAACCACATTTTTGAGTTGAAGGCAAATCCCTTGTGTACTAAAATATATATATTTTTACTGAAATATAAAAAATTAGGACTAAATCAAAAGACACACAAAAGATATGGTTAACTATTGCTAGAGATGCACATCTTGAAGCTCTTGTTAGATTTCAAGTGACGATGTAGTTTTGCATGAGAGAATTATCTTTTCAGTTGTTTTCCCAGCAGAGATCTAATTAACCATAGGATCCATCTCACAACGACGGATTAAAGCAGAAGAAGGATTAGCCCTTCCATACATTTGAAATGGCAGATCATTATACCTCTGCAAATCTGGGTTATTTTTGCATGACACTTTAAACCAAAAGATTGTATCTGTCACAGATTCTATTGGCCCATCTGAGAGCCAGAAGCTGCTGATTTTTACATGAACTCATTAAAAGTCTGCTCACTTCTCATAAACACCCCTGTTTTGTCTGCACTCTAAATTCAGGGGGCATGACGGGTCCCGGTGTAGAAAGACATTCATGAAGAATCACATCATAAGACTGGATTTATGAACTGAACAGATGGATGGAAGAACAGATATTAGTGTGAGTGACTCATTCGCACAATAGCATCATTCCAGTGTTGATCTCATTCTTTGTTTGCACTTGAATTAATGGAAATTACATCAAGGTCCAGCTCTGTTCTTGTTTATTGTCGCTCTTCCACTGAAAGGACAATCTCAATGAAAAAAAAACACGCTTTACGCAGGATTGGCGCAACCCACTTATTGGTTATATTTCAAATAGTTTTCAAAATGGTTATTGCTTTTGATAGTTTTGGTTTTAAACAAACATTACAAGACTTAAAATGTAAAATCAGTGCCCTCTAGTGGTGAAATGAAGGGATAGCCCTTAGAAGTACAATACCTGTGATATGTCTTGTGTTTTTCAAAGTTCTTGCACAGAAAGAACTTTCTAAACATAAAAACTGTGCATTCTCATTTTTGGAGTAAAGAAATGGCAAATTGAAATACTCTGTATTGTATTTTTGTACAGTTTCAGGTTTATTGTGGGAATATTGTGTAGTTAAAAAATATGTGTAAAAAAACTAGGGTTGTACTCAAAAAAGGTATCAAGCATTGACACAAAAATGGCTTTAAAGGTAATTTATTAAAAATTGTAAAGTAGTAAAAAAATGCTCTAATGGCCACAGACTTCTAAAGTTGACAGGAAACAATCATAAAGCTTGTTAAATCCAGAAAACCCCAATCCCCTAGTGTTGTTCTTAACAAATTAATTAAATGCAATAAAAAAGTTTATCTACTATGCTTTTATCTTTTGCTATAGACCTTAAATAAAACCTGTTCCTTAAAAACTCTATATAAGTGGGCCATTACAGAGCATTATGAACCATCCTAAAATCTCCTCTTTAGGTTATGGACAAAATTTGCTCAACATTTCTATGCGATTGATTAGGGATGTGGCCTATTGGTTCTTTCATGGTCACATACAAAAGCTACATTGAGGACTCTATGGACGTACAAAAAGCATACAAAAAAATCCAAATTTACGAAGCCTGAAGATCAACAATGCTATTAATAAAATGACAAAAGCATAAAATAATACTTTGATTTTGCGGATTAAATCTGGCAAAAACTTCTGGAAATTAACGAGAGCTCATGAATCAAGGTCTCTGCAGGAGGCCAGTGATTGAATCGAATATAATAAAGTAGCTGTTCTTCATTCAGAGAGAGATTGGTGAATGGACACAGCTTGATTCACATTGTAGGTGGAAGCTGTTGTGGAGGCACTGACCTCACAAAGGCAGCTTTCTGTCCAACCAATCACGATCTTACTCTGTATCTAAGGCTCCTCCTTCCCATTCCTCCTCTTCTGCTCTCAAACATTTCTCATTCTTATTCCAACCCCTCATATTCAAACAGGTTTTTCACTCACAAAAATGCAAACACAGACCAGTGGCAGCTGCTACAACTGGCACTATGTTTCTATTTCAATCACATTTGTTAAACATATGCAGGACTTCACATTTAGAGTTTACTTTTTGTACATTTTGTTTTTGAGAGCACAACACTTTTTTAAGTTTTCTAAAAAGTACTTTAATCAGCTACAACTGCTTGAGTCCATTCTGGATCTGTTGCCCTTTCAAAGGGGGCGCAACAAAAGTTGAATAAAGCATTGGCTTCCCCACTTTCAGTTAGCCTCATCTTTTTTTTATTATCTTTGTAGTGTATTTTCTCACTCTGTCTTTTGAAATCTGTTATAAGTATCTCGAGAGGAGCCAGATAAAGCTTCTTAAGTATCTCCTCATATCCCAGTGTCAATTTAAAAGTTCCAACAAGATTTTTGGTGCCTCTTTTTTATATCACTTTAATTTTGAAATCGTTGAAATGTTTTTAGTTTGGAGTGGA
Source organism: Danionella cerebrum (assembly GCA_007224835.1). Lineage (NCBI taxonomy): Eukaryota > Metazoa > Chordata > Actinopteri > Cypriniformes > Danionidae > Danionella > Danionella cerebrum. The sequence goes on from SRMA01025950.1 coordinate 153,518, forward strand.
ATCAGATGGAACTAAACGAAATCAGATGCTAACATTAACTTGCTTTAGTGAGAAGTTGATGTATTATAAAAGTAAATGACCTTAAAACAAATATTGACATTTTTGTTGATCTGGGTGTTATGTTACTTTGGGACCAACTCACAATTTATCTCCATACTGTTTTTAAACTCAATAAAAACTCAATAGCTAAAATGAATAGCTTCTAAACAGAGATGTTTTAGCAAGAAATAGTAATACATTATGAAATAAAATGACTCTCTTGATGATCTCCTGGAATTTAACATGACTATGTGAACTATTACACATCTACCAAAGCAGACGTTAAGGTTAACCTTGGTTTTTTGTTTATGTTTTTTTTAAACAGATTTAAAACAAACCTAAATCAAACCCATCATATGTGTTTTCTATATTCACTCTATGTGCACTGAGCAAGAACTCTTAAGACTGGTATCATAGCATATAATGGAAGTATGAGTTGCTAGTTATACTATACTTTAGGGGTTTAGAATTAAACGCCACACTAGTGATATTCTGTAAATACTGTTGGAAAATAAAACCAGAGCTGGTGTGTTCTTGTGCTGTCCCTCTCAAAAAATGTGTATGTGTAATTCCACATGTATAAACCATTTACGTAAGACCTCACTCTCTCCTATCCTCCCCCCAGCCCTATTTCAGCTCCACTCCAATGGGTCAAATGAGGACATTCACGCAAACAAGGAGACTGAATGAAAGAGAGAAATAGAGTGTCCTCCATTTTGAATGCTTAAAAAAAATAAAATAGAGTTTTCATCAATGAAGAGAGGGCTGTGAATGAACAAAGGAGAAATCTATGTATATGAAATAAATATTGTTTGCTTTCGAAACAGCAGCCGTTTTTCTAAGTAGACAGGAAGGAGCTCAGCTAGTAGGTCGTTCCAAACACTTTGGAGAAATAAAGAAAGATCTTCTGTGGTTTGAGTTTTCTCAAATCCAAATCCCAGACATACTCTATCTTAGGATCGGGGCTATCCTCACCTCCACTACTTCTTGATCTTCTTTACTTTCAAGATAATTTTTTTTAAGATAACTTCTTTTGTTTTTTTTGCAACCAATAGGACAGTATGGAGAAAATATATCTTGATGACTTTGGCCTTTGGGTCATTGTCCTGCCGCAGAATACATTTGGGGGTCATCATATGCCTCTCTGATTATTACTACAGGATGGTTAAGTATCTGGATTTATAAGACTCACCATTATCCCTGACCAAATCACCAGATCTATTTGCAGGCAAGATGTGGAACATCTCTGGAATTTCCAGGAAGCTCCACCATGATTCACTGTTGCCTTTTTTTACCATTCACCACCATTTCGATTTTAAAAACTGCCTTCTGATAGAGTCAAAAATCTCATCAGTCCTGAGCCCCAGTTCCTATGTTTTCATGCTTACTTGTGTTGCTTGGCCTTGTTCCAATTCCTCCAGACAGTAGATTGGCGTCATTGGGTCTCCTTAGTTTCTGCCAGTTTTGAGCTGATTGCCCTGCTGGATATCTGTCGATTTATTTGGATAATTAGCTTGATGTATCTTTCATCTGCGCCACCACGTTTCCCTGGCTACAATCCTCAACATTACTTTGTGCTTCTTCAGTTTGAAATCCCAGTCTGCTGTGAAATCTTTGTCAGTGAGAGACCTTGTTGACCTACTACAACAACCTTGCTGTTATAAATCTTGTCATGACGAGAAAATCTCCCTTTCAACCTCTCTTTAGTAGCAAAAGTTTGACTGGTCTTCACCCATTGAAGACTCTTACACAGCTTTTTCTGTTTTAGTGACTGGATTTTAACCTATGACGTTGATTAGCACCTGTTTGGTATGAATGGTTCAGTATACACCTGACTATAATCATACAAGATCCATGAATTGGTAAATTCCGTGAAATATACCTAGAAGATTTTTTGCTAATTTGAATAAAATATTGATTTAATTTTGATTTTTCATATCCTTTTTCCACTGATTTTTGCTAAGACAATAGCATGGTACAAAGCTGTTGAGTGCGTTAACTAAATATAAACTCACTTTGAGTCAGCTCTTTAGTTACTCAAAAACTCATTAAGCTCCTTCATGAGTCACATGAATAAATCCATGAATTGCATCACTTTAATGAGTGGTTTGTTACTGAAGTCAGTTAATCCCCTTGTATCATGTTTTGCTAAGTAAAGCACCATTTGGCTGTCGTAAATGTGAATATTTAATGCATGTTTAACATACTATTACATCTACATGTCACAAGGGTTTTAGATGTGGCTTTCAGGTTGTGTCTGTCCAAGTGAAGGAAGTGTAAGAAGTGTTGAAGCTCTTCGCAGTCTGCCCATGTCTTTTGCTGTGATGGAATTGACTGTTTTGAAGAGAAATATGTGTATGACTTAAGCCGCTCTTGGAGACCAGTCAAGAATAAATACTGTACGTTCATGCACATTCACATTTAGCCGCACGTTGGGAACTGGCAGCTTCTAACATGGCTTTCAATGTACAAATGGACTGTGGCTTAAAAAATTGTCGAAACCTAATTTAAGGTTGAAACACCAAAAGCAAAAAAAGCCAGTTCATGACCCTTTTAAATACAATCTCAAACCTAATTATAACTAAATCAGAATGAGGCTGGATGAACTCAATGAAAAACCACTTCCATCTCCACTGATTTGAAGCCCTTTCTGACCCACTTAGTGTTTTATGAATAGATGGATGGTAATATTGCAGACAGTAAGCAGCTTAGGCGCACCAGGGGGCTGTAGTGAGCGGGGGACATCGAGGGATGAGGAGAAGCTGACAGAACGAGGAACGTTGGAGGTCTTGGGACTGGGTCAAGCCTTTGGGGATTCGAAGGCTTTTAACATGTGTCGGGTTACATCATGCCTGCGAGCTGTGGCTTTTGCTTCTTGCATAATAGAAGGGAAAGAGAGAAGATGGGATTTTTATGGAGGGTTCTCAACCCAATGCTCATTCTTAAATTTGATTGTTCATCTGCCATGGAAAATAAGAGAATAACAAGTGCGTTCCCTGAAGCTTTCATATAAAAGTACTGGTATCCTCTAAATAAACCAATGGCCAATGAGCAAAGGTACTCTGCGCTGAAAAGTGTTTTGTTCATTTTTGTCTCTTCAAATGTCTCATATATGCTCTAATGTTAGCCATACAGTAAATTCTAGAGTTAGTGGAACTCACCAAATTGCAAATACATCATTTGCACTTCCATGTGCAAAATATGCTTAATATTGATAATTACTGTACTTTGAATAATTTTCAAAGCTCTTCTCTACAAAGGATTCATGTGTTCTTTCAGGAGAAAACTAACTGTGTTTATATAAGTTATGAATATCTTTGAAAGTGGGGTTAAGGGTAGAATTAATTTTGCTGAGAAAAAGATGGAAAATATTCAATGTCAGATATAAATGTAGAACAAGTGCATTTGCTTTGAAATTTGCCTTTTTGGAGCTTTATCTTTGGGAACGTGATATTTGCCTTATTTTCAAGACTTTTGGTGAGGGCCGTCAAGAATTTAAAAATTATTAGTTTGGTATTAGTGCCATCACGTGGCAGCACAAGGGATTGCACCAGGGAAATCTTTGATTGTTCTGGGTGTATTTTGATTGTGAATTGTGATATTGACATTTTAAAATACAGCATTATTTTCCCTCATCCATATCCCTTCCATGTCCTGAATATTTATAGATGGAATTTTTTATTAAAAAAAAAAAATAATAATAATAATTTCTCAGCGGTTCTCTCAATCTATTTAGGCGTCTGTTATAATTAATGACATGGTGCCATACATTTTATAATTGATTTTATAATACATTTTTTGACATAGTTTGTGCTAAAAAAAAAATACATTTGTGTGAACATATCATTTATATTCTTACCGTCTTGTTCCCTTTGGGAGTCACAGGGGTCTGAAGGATACTTTGGGCGAAATGTGGGGGTTTCCAGTCCATCACAGGTCGCCAGTCCATCACAGGGCAACACACACAGTACACAAATCCAACATTTTAGGTTAAAAATAATCAATAAATAATAATGTTCATTTAAATGAATTATTATTGAGTCTACTTAAAATGTAAGTTAGGCCATATGAAACTTTTTGAGAATTCCACAAAATAGAAAAATGTAGCACTTCATTTTAATGTTGTATTACTGCCAATGTTTAGAGGTTCTATAACATCTAAAATACTCAACAGTGTACTTCACAATATGTTAAAGGTGTTTTACAGAATCAATCAGGTCTGCCATGCATGTCTCTTAACTGTAGGCAGGCCAGGACACCCATGCAGCCAATCTCTTTCTTCACTGAGGGGTCTCGCTGTTAACACCTCAGTGACGTGAGATCCAGGTAATCTCTGGGCTGTATCCGCAGAATGGCAGGTCATTGAGTTCCACGCTCTCCGCCGGGGGTTTCCTCTTGTTCCAGAGTTTGGGTTGTTCTGCACTCCACCATCCAGTGCAGAAAGTATTCTCTTTCCTAGCTGGACAGCAGGTCCCATGAGACAGGACTCAGAGTTGGTTGCACGGCGGTATGGATGCGTATTGAGAACAGCAGCTGAAGCATGTTTACATTGCAAAACAGAGGCGGATGGATGTCGAAGGACTGTTTTGGATTTTTGTGGTGAATCACATTTATCAGAGTTCCCCTGCCGAAGCAATTTTTTTCTTTCAGCGATTCTGCTCTGGATCTGCTCAAGATTTAGCTCACATTGATAGACTTCTTCAGTCACCTGGTTGACCCGCTCAAAGCCAGCCAGAAGGTTGTCAACACAGGGCACTAGGCGGTCCACGTAATGATAAACATCACAGTCGTCTGAAACAAGTGATGACTCAGAGATCAGGGAGGAAGGAGATGGTGCGTGAAGGGATCCAAGAGCACTGAGAGGGGTCGAGCAGCTGGAAGTTTCAGAGCCCCGGGACGATCTGGAGGGCGCAGGGAGCATTCCTTCAAACTTGACTCGGTGTCTGAACTACATAGAAGAATAAACGGATGTGCTTCACTAAAAATGCCAATATTTTGTCATTTAAAAAGCTCATATTGTGATTTTTGAGATCCCCAAAATAAGGTTGAAATGCTTGAAAGACCAAAAATACACTTCCAATTTCTTGCAGTTTATTTTATCCTAATTTCCAAGAACTCTTTAACCAAAAATGTTCTCTGTTTTTATTGAAGGCAGCCATTTACATTGTTCAGACAATGGTTAATAAAATGAATTTCACATGAAAAAAATTTTTTTCAAGAAAAAAAATGAAGAAAATGCTCACAACGCTAGCCTTATTTTTTACCAGAAAAGTTCTTCGAATAGGCTACTGCAGTTTACTCCAGGGTCTTGTACACGCACAAACATTCCAAGCTGACATTATAAACAGAAACGGGAGTGAGCAGAGAAAGGTTGACACTTGATTCTGCTGCTCTGTACTTAACATAAAAATTATCATTTGTTGGTAAATCAACGATGCCCGCATCCTCCACCAATAATATGGTAAATTTGCACTTACGGAATAATGATAATTATAGTTAGAAGTAAATATTGATACAAACTAGTTCACTTAATGTAAAAAAAGTAACATTTGTGTCACAAAAAATAGTTGTGTAATTCCCAATAAACACACGTCCAATGGTAGCAGTGTGATCTGGGTTCAACCATCACCATTCTAGTACAACATTTCGGAAACTAAGCCAAATATTGCAGCAATAAACTTTTCAAAGCCTTAAAGACTAAGACTAAACAGGTCTTAAAATTAATTAAAAAGAAAATGGGCAAGCAAATGTGGTGCAACTACTAATTACAATGTTATGGCAGTGATTTATCAAGCCCAGTTTGGTTCCCAGGAGCAGCGATGTGAAGGAGAGCAAACTTTCTAAAGTATGTCGTTTCAGAAGTATACAGACTCTGCAAAGCCCAAAGTACTTCAAATACTAAGAGACCAGACCTTATTCTCAACATTTTCAGAGAATTTGTAGAAAGTTTTGTTTTTATTATTATAACTTGGTTAAATATATCATAATTACACTGTAAATTATTTAACCTTTGCTACAAAAGGAGCTAAAAAAAAGTTAGTTATTTTACCTCTTTAGTCTTGCTAAGCCCCATCCAGAGCTTGAGGCGTTTGATGAGAAACTGTACCATCTCATAGTCCTGTGGTACCATGGATGCTTTGTAAATATCTGCATGCACAATTTGGTAGGCCCGAATCAAAACTGCAGCACATAGGCGACCCAGTATCCAGAATCCGATGCCCACCGCTGACAGGCAGTAGAGGGTTCCCACCACAGGATGAACTTCACATAGTTGTCGCAGAGCAATACGCCCTCTGATCAAGCATAGCAAAGAGAAGCTCGCCTGCCCTAATGTACCAAACCCCTCTACCGAGCCTGAAAACAGCTGAAAGAGAAGAGAGTTTGAGTCTAGAACAATACCAGAAATAATTATGTCTAATCAATAATCAATATACCATCGTTCCAGTGTGAGAGAAAAGAAGCAAAAGGAGGAGCAGAAGAACGGCCATGGCACAGATCTGAGGGAAAACTTGTCGAATAACCCGCCCCATCACCAGCCATCTCCTTACAAACCCCAGCAACCCAACAACCTGGAAAAACACAGTTCTTGATAGCTTTCATGAAACTCTATTATTACGTTGCTTATAAGAAAAACTACTTGAACAGTTCAGTGGCATTTGGTGCAGTGTTGAAATTGTGTGTAACATTTAAGCATTAGACGTTAAACAAACAAAACATATTTAGAAATTGAGAAATATTTAGATTTTTCAAGGGCAAAAGTCTATACATAGAAAGTAATGAATATATATATTGAAATATAAAATTGGATTGGGACTTTACAAAGGCCATGCATTTGTTTTATTAGAACAAGCCTTTTGATCGTTGTTGGCTTTTTCAAACCAAATATACACTGTGCAAAGATTTTAGGCACGTCAGCACAAATCAAAACTATCACTTATTTTTTTATTTTTTTTTTAATGTTTATTTTAAATGTTTAAAAAGTTTAGTGTCATCTTTTATAATCAATGCATTGACCATATGCACACTGCCCAATGCCTGATGTTTTGGAGTGCAACTGGACTGTACAATTGGCCTGAGCTTCTGCACCTATAGTGTCGCTACATTTGGATCTCCGTTTGCCGACAATTTTGTAAGTGACAATTTGTGTCAAGTCAGTGTTGTCTAGCCTGCCTAATACACTTACATGCATGGAGCACTATGTGAGTGAATAAACACTGCCCTGGCTTTAATATAACACTGTATGAGTTGAATTCACTTAATTTGGTTTTAACACTGGCCTTCAACTCAGGTAGTGCTATGTTTATCACTGTCAGAGACTGTAAATAGTTCCGCAAGGCAGTGTTGATTTAACACTGAATTTTGCTGAGTACCAGCATTACTGTCTAAGAGTGAACTTGTAATATGTTGTCTGGTCAATGTTTTGTGGGAAACATTAGAAATGATACCGCCTCTGCCGGATACATGTCGAACTTGGGCCAAATATGTTTGCTCGATGAGTATAACCTTTTTGCCAATCTTGTGTATAAAAAACGGCTTGTTTACTTAGTGTGATTTAAGCCTGTTGTCTCTGATACTTTTTAGGATGGGTGGTGTAGAGTCAACAGGGTTTGGCTCAGAGTTAGGGTTGGTGCGATGGAGTACAACCAATGACACAACATATGGAAGGGGCTCCACTTTCAGTGGGTAGGGCTTAACAAATCTGCAGTCTGCAGACAGGGGCATCTCTAGATGGGTGCTAGGGCCCTTTACAAGGGCCAATTAAACCCTTCAAAAATATCATAGATATTTTAACTATGAAACATTTTAACTGTTAAGTTTTTCAAGGAAAAACTCTTCTCACCATGTTGATCAGTGCGAATCGTTAGATGTTTAGATCTAAAGATACAAATACAAAAGCCTACAACTCAACTGATCTAGAAGTTAAAACAGTACTTATTTGGTTTCACTTCATTTGAGTCTTTTTTGGTCTAACCACAGTCTTCCCTTCTTCATTTAATAGCTGGTGACAACAAAATATCTTATGAGGAATATCTAAATAAAAATTGAACAAACATTAATAAAAGTTTTCCTTTCCCCCTCACCTACATCTCTCATCCACTCCCCCCTTTCCATTTAACACCCTCCTGTCCTGATGTAATTAATGCAAACTGGTCTGTGGGAAAAAATAAATAATAAATAACTACATATATTTACTGCTTCCATCCAGAGGAGGAAACACCACCACCAGGTGCTCACTCTGCTGGAGATAACAAAACTGTCCAACTCAAACGAAGCACCTACTCCCCCATGTGGTGGCTTTTGAGCAGGACAGGACAAGGTTAAAAATATATACATATATATTCCTTTGACTTGCAATAAATACCTTGAGAGTCAAGAAGGTCAGTAAGAGTGCTGAGAGCTGATTAGATTGTCTTGCAAGTGTAGCAGCACTTTGGAAATCAGTGAACAATGAGGGCTGGGAGCGATGTCTGGAGATGCAGGCTACAGCCATGTAGAGGAAATACAGACGAAGAATTGCTGATGCCAGTGTCAGAAGAGCTAACATCAGCTGCAACCAGCTCCAGGATTGCCTCAGGTATTGACTTGGCTTTTTGATCATGGTCCACGCTTCACAGCTCACAAAGCACAGGACGAACAGCAGAAGAAGAGCCTGGTGAGATGACAGCTTTTAACATGACTGCTAAAGACAGTTCTCTTCAAACTACAAGCTTCAATTGGAATTTAGATGTGTAGAATAGTCAGTACCGTCAGTGTAATGTGCAAGTCAGGAGCAGATAATGGAGAGATGTGAAAAGGCTGGATGGAGATTAAAGCAAGGATTCTGTTCGTCTGTGTTTCATCCAAGAGAATAGAGACTGGTGCCAAGATGCCCGTCTGCTTGTGATACTGAGAGAACTCGATCAGTAAAGCTTGAGTTCTGACAGAGAAAAACAGAAGAAACTTTATCTGAAGAATATGCAGGATGAGCTTGTGAGCTAGGAACACTGTGAATAGAAAGGTCTGGAGAGACCCATTGGAATCAATTATTGGCATTTTCTCTTAAAGCCCAGGAGAGGTCACAAGTGTTATACCAACATCTTTAATTGTTTAATATATGGTCAAATACCACTCACTGCAATACGTTTTTACAAACTGTAACTTGTAAATAGCAAGCGGCTGAATTGTCATGTAGTAATTTCTCTTACACCCCAGATGTATTTGAAAAGGGTTTTGACAAATTCATCAGCCCCTAAAATTACTTTTAAAATTACAGATTTTGTGGTACATTTAATTACTGTATCTGAAACCTAAAAAAAAAAATGAAATGCCTAATTAAAAATGGGTTTTGACACCAAGAAGTACAATAAGTAGCCAAAATCATACCATAAAACAATGTAAAATAAACTGAAACTGTCCTGTGTATAACATCTTTTAGTTTACAAATACCACATTATAACAATGATGGTACTGTGTCTAAAATGGTGAGGAGAGGTGCAACGCTCCATGGTGATAGAAGCAGATGCTGAAACATAAGACAACACTGACAACCCTTTAATTATGCATCATTTTTGGATTTTATGTAACTTGAATGACTAAGATAAAAATTCACCTCCTCACCACGTAAATTAGCCATTTTTAATGCAGACAACAACATTGACTAACACCAAAGCTACTGCTCTGTGCAGTTGATTTGCAGACGAAGGGAAAGTTTATTATGTTGGCTTGCAACAAGTGTGTTCTATTTTTATAAATATACTTTTTGGTAGGCCTGGATTCTTTTGAATGAACACCTCACATACCCAGTGCTCATCCAGTTTGCTGTCTGCAGGTCTGACAGGATCTGACGAGCGGATTGGCTATTGTTTCCCAGCATGACTTCCTCAGTCTGACTGAATGAACACGACTTAGCCTTGGTCTTAAACCTAATAAACATAGATTCTGATCACTTGAAGGTCTTTTTCAGGTTCACTGTCCTTCTCTTTGTTTTTGTGTTTTCTCTCACCATGCAGATGGCGCTGGAATGGAGCTCTGCTGTCCAGGCTTGGCATGTGATGAAACACGACCAGTCAGCATCAAAGGAAGTCTCCCGGATACCAACTGATCTCTGAGAGTTGAACTGCAGACTTTAATGATGAATAATGAACATCCTCAAAAGGTATGCTTTTAATTTTTAATTATCAGCGAGTAAAGAAATAAAAGCTCTTACAGTCTTTAAAATGAACCTTCCTTAGTCTTGCCGGTCCAACTAGTAAAAGTGAAGGGTTTTCAAACAGATGGGGTATTAATCTCTCATCCATCCAATGTTCAGTATCCCTCCATCTGCAATGATGATATAAAAGAGCCGGAATTAAAAGATTGCCAAATATAGCATTTCATAAATTCATACTTGTATGTACTGGATACACGAGGGAAGCTGTCTAAGAAAGAGGAGATGAACCAAAACCGAACGACCCCCTGTTACAATTCAGGTTTCTGTTTGCTTATTAATAAATGGAAGAATTTGGGTGAATTTATACAGTCACTAGTCTCCACCCTTACTTAGGCTTATTGCATAATGCCAAAAAAGGCATAATTTATTACAAAATTATGCGTTGAGATCAGCCCAATAAGGTTTTTTAAATTTCCAAAACATAACAACTATTTTATAATGACACAAATTGGTTAGAAAAACTGAAACATTGTCAAATTTTAAATTGGTATCACCTTTGTACAAACTTTGTGGGAATTTCTCACCGTGACAATGCTGTGAGACTGGACCGGCCTGGTGATGCTGAGATCAGCGTGTTTTTAATAGAAGAGTGGATTCTTCTGCTGTTTGTGAGCTGCACATGATCCTGGTAGTTCACCATCAGAACCACCAGCAGGAAGAGTAGATAGATGAAGCAGCTCTGACATTTGGTGAAACAGTTTTGATTGGATTAAATGCAGCGTCCTTTATTGATAAATAAGAGCTGAGTGGATTGATTTCCTCTGTTCTTACCCTCATTATAGCTCTGAGGGTTCTTAGTTTCCGTGCGTCCTCTTTAGCCTGCAGCAGTCCGTAGCCACAGAGAGGAAGCACCTTACTGCCAAGATCCTCCATTGTCCTTCTGACCTCTGTGTCCTGAGAAAAATGCTTCTCTGCCTCTGGGTCAACCGGCCTCACGACTGCAGCCTGATATAGAGCCTGACAACAAATCTGTAAAGAGAAAATGAGACACTGTTTATCTATTTATGTTTATGTGTCTGTATTTAAATCTAAAATCATTCATGGAAAGCTCCGGTAAGGTTCTCTTTAGAGCTATGTATATAAGAAACAGGTTGATGTATTTTGGCCCAAAACTTTGTTTAAAGAAACTAGTTTTGAGCTTACGGCTAATGGTTCAAGCAGCAAGGTGGAAGTGAGGAAGGCTGACAGGGTGGAGAGAAGCCACATGAGGACCACAGTGCTGGAAAACCTGCTCCCGTACAGTCCCACCAAAGCCAGGCAGGTACCAAGCAATATGGCAACAATGAAGTGAAGAACACATGGAAGCCATGGTGGAAGACCAAAGTCAGGCACTCTGCGAGCAACACCTAAAGGATTTTTAAGAAAATATCATTTATTATTGGGTCATTGTTGTCCCTCACCCAAAGGATTTCTGGCTTTAACACCTACTAGGAGCCTGTTTGAGTGTGTGACAACATATTACTCTCCAATCTCCAATCCAGTCTCTGAGACTGCAATTACTTGGCTGTCCACTAGAGGCAGGCTGCAAAAGGAGTCAATCTAGTCAATACTATGGAGAACCAAAAATGACTTGAGTATAAATTTTAAAAAAGTAGAAATAAAATGCAGTGGGAAGCACAGTGGCCTTTCAGTCAGAAGGTTGACAGTTCGAGGCTCACTGGTGACCTTCCCGGAGGGAGTTTGTTTGGTCTCCCTGCTTGTGAGGGATGCCTCTCCAGAGTGTACCCCTGCCTGAAGTGAGCTGGAGACCCCCATAACCCCAAAAGGGAATGAGCGAGTAAGAAAATGAATTAATGAATAAATCCATTAATTATTACATTTATAAACAAATAAATGCTTGAATAAAATAATAAATAAAGAAATGCAATTAATGTATTTATAGAGATCAATACATATATATGTATTGATTTTTCTTATTATTTATTTACTCATTATTTCTTTCTATGTCCATATGCTAATTATGTAGGTGGTCTTAACTTCACTCTAAGCCAGGATTGGTTTTCTGAGTGTTGGTCTTTAATGCTGCTGCTTCTTTAAATGTATTTATCTAATACTCAATAAATTTTTTGTTCTCCATACTAGGGGTGGGCGATATCTCGATATTTAAAATATATCGAGATATTTTTTAAACTCGATATGAATTCTGGCATATCGTATAAATCGATATAATGTCTATTTTTAATTTTCGCCACTTTGCTTGTGTGCCTTCTCTTTGCTGCGCTCGTCCGCGCCTCCTTACTTTTGTTCCCCCTCCCCTTGCCTGTCGTCTCAGTCAACATGGCGGCGCCCACAACCAGCCTGGAGGCTACAGAACTTGTTGCAAAAAAAGAACAGCTGGCTCCATTATATGGAAATACTTTGGTTTTAAGTCGTCAGACGAACAACAGACAGATGTCTACTGCCGTGAATGCCGTGAAAGTTGCTGCCAACCAAAGCTCAACTAATCTCCACAATTCTATAACGCGGAGTGTAGAATATGAAAGACAGAGCGCAAGGTGGTGTAGCATCACAGAGTCCGTGGCATTTCACATAGCGGTGGACATGGCACCCATATCCGTCGTTGAACAACGTGGCTTTAAACGTATGCTAAAAACACTTGATCCCAGTCAGATACAGTTTACCCAGTCGGCATTACTTTTCGAGACAGGAACTCCCGCGACTGTACACTACAGAGAGAGCGCGGCTTGCTGCTGAATTGGAAAAGGTTACTTACAACAGAGGTCCTGCAAAGATGAGCTTGAGTTGAGTTGTTTTATTTTTGAATGAAAAGAAGGCAATGTGTATTATTTTACAGTTAAATTATTATTTATGTTATCAGGGATTTTGTTTATATCCTAAATGTTACAGGAGCACTTTGTCCCTATTCACTGCCTGTTTTTTAGTTGTTTTATTTTTGAATGAAAAGGCAATATGTATTTCTTTATTGTTTTATAATATGTATACAAGGATTTCTGAAAGACAATTTGCAGAAGCACCTCTGAGTTTCAATAAAAAACGACTTTGAAATTTGTAATATTTGTTTTTGCAGTAGTTTTTTTTTTTGGGGGGGGGGGGGGGGGGTTAAATCCTGTCGATATCGAGATATATCGTATATCGAGATATAGCAAAATATATCGAGATATATTTTTTGCTTCATATCGCCCAGCCCTACTCCATACCATATACTGCCTATGTCAAATCTTTACAGCAGAAAAAAAAGACATATTTCTAGCTTAGAACTATTTTATTTTTATTTACTTCAGCAATACAATCTTTAATTCCACTGCAAATTTTCCTACCTTTTTTGTCCATTTCTGATTGTCTGCATTTTGCTATTTTTTTTAGATGACTAGGGAGGGCAATGCCCAATTTTCGCTGTGAAACAGTTGTCTATGTGGAGGACCGGTGACCACACAAAGGCGTTCACCTTCTTTCAACCCATGTAACCAGGTCTTTATTCTAGTAGACCCAGGAAAGAGCATGTTAATATTGAGACTTTCTATTTTTTAGTATTTGTTGTCAAACATTTTGGGGCATTCTACTACATGAGATATTCCTGTAACTTCCAGAGCCACTTCGATTTACCGGTAAGTGCTGGAGAAACAGTGTTGCTTTTATTTAATTTATTTAATTTTATTTTAATAGATTCATCATTGATCCTCAATTAAGGATGTGAGTCAGTAGCTTGAAATTGTACACAACAAATTCTTTTGCTTGGTTTCCATTGGTGTAAAAGCAATGCTATATTAAAAAACTACTATAAATTGAAAGCCATTGGAGAGATGTATTCAACAAATGGCATGTGCATTAACAGAAAGATCCTATTATTTCTGCTCGATATCACACCTTACTTTCACAATCTTGCTGTTAATGTGGGCTCACCAATACGTGTGTTGGAGATGTTGCTTATGGAGTCTGGTGGGAGACTAGGGAGAAATGTGCTGGCTTCACTGAACACGGAGAGTGAAGAAGAGGACTTGTGAAAGCCAGGATCACATGTAGGTGTTTCTATACTCAGATCAGACCATTCGCTGCACAAGCTGCCCTGGCTGAAAAAAACAAGACAAAACACATTCCACTAAACTGTGTGTGGAACAGTGTGAAGAACTCTGTTAAAAGCACAACTCACATCTCAGATGAGACCTTGTCGTTCGGAGTAAAATTACCACTGTCCAATGGTTCTGAATCCAGGGAAAGTGTGTTTGTCAAATTACTATCAACAGATAAGGCCCTTAGATCTTCCTCTAAAATAAAAGCAGTTTATTGTCAAAGGTAACATTTCTAAAAATCTGTGTAAGATACAAGAAAAATGAAAAAAGCTGTAAAGAAGCTAATTGTTGCTTATGTGCTAACTTCTTATAACATCCTACCAAATTCTTCATCCATTTAACTGTGAAGATCATGTCTTAACATGTTTATTACATACTAACTTAAGCTACATCAGTAGCAACATTTTAAAATACAGACCTAAAATCATGGGTGTAGATGAATTAGCATTTACGCTGCACTCCTTTAAATCATTGCTGTTATTTTCTTGATTTAAGTCTATAAAAGTTGTGTATATTGTTGGAACTGGGTCAAACAGGCAGGAATAAAATAAGTTAACATTTAAACCATTATTGTTTTGTTTCTTGCAGAGATGAACAAAGTTTCAAACCTGAGGACTTCAGTGGTTCTGATGTATCGGTGTGAGAGGTGGGTGTGGACAGGTGCAACTGAAGGAGGGCTTTTTTCCTCTTTAGAAGGTGAGAGGTTCCTGGGAGCTCAGGGAGCCCAAAGATACTGTCATTCGATGGCCATCGATCTAAACTGTGACATGTTTTGGATAATCATTTACTGTTCATTCAAGCACATATATATATATATATATTAATGTAGAAAAAATAAGTACCAGCTATTATCAGGATTAGGTGTGTTCCAAAACTCAGAACCTAGATTCTTACTCTGTGGGGAACTCTTGAAACATAATGAGGGAAAAGATGTTAATAGATGATTACATCTGTGTTTGATCTTCTGAAATAAGGACAAAATAACATTTGTGTATTCTGATGTCATTTGGTAAATTGTGGGAATTGACTGCTTACAGTGAAAGAAGATGAAGAGTCTGTGGGAAATGATAGAAAGGATGAGCAGGTGATATCTGGGTGGTTGAGGAAAACATCCATTTCCACTGTGTGTGATACAGGAGATGGAGGAATGGAGACATCCAGAGTCGCCTAGAACACAATTACAGTTGAATGTATGACTTTTCAGAAGACATGAAAGAACACTATTGTAATTGATCAGATGATTATTGTTTTGCAGCTTTTGATGCAATTTTGAAGTTCCAAATGAACTGGGGAACATTTACGTAATCGTGGTTTGAAAAGTGTGAAAACTGCAACAACCAATACTGTGGTGGCCTTGAGCAAGTCACCAGTTCTCCACAGTTCCCCGGGCGCTCCAGCTTCTATTTGTTCACTGCTGTGTGTGTGCACTTGGATGGGTTAAATGCAGAGCACAAATTCCTTGTATGGGTCACTCCACGCTTGGTCCTAATGTCACTTCACTTCAATTCACTTTTTTAAAAGTGGGTGTGGCAAAATGGCTCTATAGCATCACTTAACTCCTTTCAGCTTATGTTGCTCCTACAGTTTGCCGTAGGCAAACAATTCGGCACACATGTGTAGCGTACCAAGACGTAAATATAGGTGTTTCTAAAATCATCGGGAAGACAACAATTTCCCAAAAACTTCTAAAAATGGTCACTCCTATATATTTTATCTGTTAATCTTCAAAGTCGTATCTTAAAGGATATGGGATGTTCAACTGAGAAGCTTTTTTGACTTTGTTAAATTATGTTATTTGTTAAATTAAAGTCTGATCGGTCCCAAACATTGTCTGATCGGTCCCAAATTGACCAACTATGTTAACTGTCCATCCCTGAACACATCTACAATGTACATTCATGGTTATAGCGCCAATTTAACATTGATAAGAATATTCTTTTTTTTTTTTTACCAATTTTAACATGTGACAAGATTATTGGCCGAAACAATAACAGATAAAAATATTCTGACTAATTCACAGTGTCCCCTGGCAGTCATGACACTTTATGATGCAGTTGTCATTAGTTATATTGGCTGTATTGTTTAGTAATTTTAGCAATTCTCGCTTGAATACATCTCCTAAATAAAGAAGTGCTCAAAGCCTTTTGATTGCTGCTTACAGCTTTATTAATCAGTGTAATTTTAAATATTGCAATGTAACTGTAGATATTTTAACAATCAAAAATATTGATGGTCTGATTTAAATGTAAAGATTTGAGTGAAATTATGTACAGTACTCAATATAAATACATCCAATTACTGCTTTTAGTAACGTCTGACATTTCATCTTTTCAGACCTGAATAATTTTCCAATTTCAGAAAAAAAATATATTAAAGGCTAATGAAAGTAAAATAGTTACAAGAAAATAATTCAATTTAATTTTAAAATGCCATAACTCTTGCAATGTTTGTTTAAAACCTAAAATATCAAGGCTAATGACATTTTTGAAACCTACGCATATTTGAAATCAAAATTGCAATTATGATTATTCAAACAGCCGGTGTGATTGGCACACACACTTGGGTGTCTTTTGTAAGGACTTGAGTCTGACTCAAGTCCAAGTCGTTTGATTCAAGTCCCATTGACATCATCAAACAAAAATCCTCATACTTCAACGTGAAACTAAAACTAAAAACAAGTAAATATCAATATTAACAAAAATACAAATTTGTGCAAATAAAAATGACAACCACATAACATCTGACTGGATACATTAAATTCTGAAATCCTCCGGAAGCAAAATAAACATGTCTTTATGTATGATGTCCATTGTAATGTACATTGGTTCAGATGGGGTTGTGTAAATTGCCAAACTTTAGCAAAAACAGGTGTAATTTAAAATGATTGTACAAGTTTAAGCCCATAAGCCCCATCCTCTCCCTGCCAAACAGCAAAAAAGAGCCTCTAGGTCCAGACCCTCATGGGCAGCTTGCAGGAGGGCAATTGCAGCTCTCACCAGATCTGCTTGGAATAACGCCAGACTAGCAATATTTCAGATATATTGCTGAGGATATTTAGTGACTTTTGAAATCGGTCAAGATGGTTATTAATTTCAGAGTTATGTTACAAGTGTTAATGTTGATTTAGAGATTTATTTTATAGATTAACAATTTTGACACTTACCTTGGTCTTATTTTTTTGGAACAGATACTTGAGAAAGGTTTGGAGAGGAAACATCACCACTGCTACTGTCATTCCAACCAGAACAGTTTCCGGACTCATTGTCATCCGTGTAGAGACTGGATCCCTGCAGTTGCAACAAGATTTCTGAACAAACCCTTTATTCTAGAAAGAAGTACCATTTGTATGACATTTTAATTCAACTACAGACACTTCCCTTTGTTAATATGACTGCAGCTTGGAGAAAACTCCAAATTATTTCACAAAGAAAAAAATTGCCTGTATCTGAAAACTTAATCTGTCACGAATGCCCTTTGAAGGTTAAATCTATTACCTGTTGCCCTTTCTACCCACAGATCCATACCACACTGCCCCAGCTGCCAGATAGAGATGTAATAAGAGGGCACAGCAGGTCACCCTCTGGGTTCTGCTAAAGCGGCTGTGAGATGGCCGTTCCCATAATGAAATCCACAAATGTTGCTCCCGAAGACCAAACAGTAACTGGGAATAAAATATCCTCCTAAATTGTTGCAGCTCTTGAGGACCTGCAATGATCACAAAGTTCTAAAATGTCACTAGAACGAATGAAGTATACTTACTTACGTACTTACATGATGCTAAAATAACCTTCTCAACCCTTCCAGAGTTTTTTTCGTTGTCCACTGATAGCCAATCTTCTACCAAGAAGAAGAACATGTTATCTGTCTGGATGTCCCAGACTATCACATGTTGGAGATACCAGGATGGATCTAGACCTGGAACACATAGAACTTGTTTTTGAGAAGATAAACATATCTGTGAGACAATATTGTAGTTAAAAACCCCCCGTTACTAAAGGTGAGTCAAGGAATAAATAGGAGGAATTGGGTAAAATTCTCTCTGCACAACATTATAAAAAACGTACAATAAATAAATACCAAATATTTCCAATTTATTGCAAAGATACGACCGCAGACCTCATAATTCTAAGTTAAAATCCTGGTAAAAAAATGTTACTATGAATGAGAAGAAGCAAACTGTTCAGAGATATTGACCTGTATTGTCATGCCAGATGCGTATTTTCCAGATCTCCCCAAGATTGGTGTCTGTTTCAACTTGAAAGTCATCCATGCCATTCCTCTGAAAAGCTCCATCTCTTTGAAGATGACGTGAGCCACTCTTATTCAGACCATACAGGCTAATGCCAACATGTGCAGTGGTACCTGGATTCATGCATCGATGAGCTTGAAGGCTTGTATGAATCATTTAGGAACAAGTGCAGAACTCACCAGAGCCCCTTTTCCAGCCTGTTTTGACAAGAACCCGATAATGGTAGCAACCGTTCTGACCACAAAGAGGAACCCAAGACAGACGTTGAGTTTCCAGGTGATCCAGTTTGTGAGCGATAAGCCCAACCAGCAGATGAATCAACAGCAAGAGTCCACAAACGATTGCCACCATCACGTTTCTCACCGGCTCATCTGACTAATGATGCAAAAAACAAAAGAAACAACTGATTTCATGTGACACTGCTGTGTTTGGCTCTTTTTCCTGAGGAAAATGGTTTGTTATTGTTTCAAAGACTTAAACATTTATTCATTCATTAATTTTCCAACCCGCTTGTTCCCTAAGGGGAATTTAGATTATTCAATTAACCTAGCTGCATGTTTTTTTGGAATCACACATTGGAAACCGGAGTACCCAGAGGAAACCCACGCAAACATGGGGAAAACATGCAAACACGGCGACCCTTCAACTGGCTACCTTTTAACTGGAAGGCCACGGTGCTACCCACTGCGCCACCATGCCGCCCAAGACTTAAACAGTGCTATGCAAATCAATTTTAATTGAACGTTGACATACAGGTGGAAAAAGCAGCAGTGCCTCTGGATGGATGAAGAGACTTGCTCCAAACATTGTGAGATGGTGCGTCAGGCAGCGGGCAGTGCGGGGACTGCAGGTTCTCAAAGGAACCAGGCCATCACTCCTCCATCGGCGTTCATCAACACTGAAGAACTGGCATAGCACACTGAATACACACACTGACACCGATGTTTCCACATCCAAGCCGCCGAGACTGCTGTTCACCTTCACAATTAGGTCTTTAGCTGAGCCTTTCAAGCTGCAAATGTATACACACCATTTGAATAAATTCACAGCAACACAACAGAGGTATAAGTGATGTCGCTTCATACTAAAGAGATAGAACTTACAGAGGTGTCAGGAAGATGGTGTGCTGCTGTAATGGAGTCTCAGCTGAGAGAGAGATGCTAAGTTCCTCCGAATAAAGTTCAGATTGTGTATCAACTAGGTTGTCATATACAGATATCCCAATTACTCCAAAAGCTTCTTCGTCAGATCCTGCAGGGTAGTACAAAGCACAACTTGTGAGATATTTATATTACAGCTCTGCTTATGTTTCTTATTTGCAGTAGCAACAGAAGGCAAATGCTTGTCTACTGTACATAAAGGTAGACTCATAGAAAGTATAAAACTATATGGCCATAGTGTCTGGGATTTACTGCTTACAGAGTTTTGAGGATCAAACTGGGAGCAGCCCAGTTACTTAAGTCATCAAAGTTACTTAAATCTTCTCTGAGAACTAGGCTTTAAACTAGTTTTCTATTGTAAAGTTGAGCACTTTATCATGTGGGTCAATAGGAATCTGCTCACTTCTGCAACAAGCCAAGTGGTCAGTCATTGAATTGCAGTTTCAATTACTTCCCGTCATGCATCCAGAGAAAAGTGTCTGTTCAGCTTAACATTTAGTTACTTAAATCAAGTTTTCTACTTTCTTTAAAACAAATCTGCAGATGATGGGGTGATAGTCCCATAAAGCATGAGCCATCAAATTTGGCCTCAGAGTGCTTATGTGCTGCAGATATTCCAACCCTAACACAGCCGAAGCTGATGTAGGTCTGAGGTACACTAAAAATGTCCAGACAGGTGTGTGCAGGACACCAACCCTACAGGGCCAAATTTAACGACCCTATAAGGTAAGCATGTTGTTCCATTGTTGTTCCTGGAAGACCACAGCCTTGCAAAGTTTGCTTCCCTTTCCTTGAGACACAACTGATCTCATAAATTGAGATACTATTTTTTATTTTGAAGCTTTTTCAAAACACTCCCAAACTTGTAGCCAATGGGCAGTAAAGGACTTGTGATTATGAATAACGTACACGTGTTGTGGAGCTATAATGTCGTTTTGGTGTAGGGTTTTCCAAGTCTCAGCTTCTGACATCACGCAGAGACTTCTGGAAATATTTTGAGAATCTCGCATTCTGATTGGCTCACCTTAACCAGATTTCCGAGAGAAGCGAGTGAATAATTTATTGCTGTTGCGCTGCAGCCTTTGATCAACACAAAAATATCTTATTGTGTGTGTTGACAATGACAGTTTTTAAATAACTACTAAACATTGGATTCACAGCATACTTTCTTTAGTCTAGGACTTTTGGTGGAGCTAGTGGAGTCAAGAAGAGATTTTTGACATGTTTGCCATCAAAATTACGAAAGTATTGTTTTGTATGCCTGGTCGACCCTTTGTCGACATTCCCTGCAGATTTGATTTTACTAGTGGTGTGCCTCCACAAACGGCCTCATGGGCGGGTTCTTGCCAAAGAAAGCTGCCCTCCATGAAGGTCTGGCTATGTGGACTAGGATTCATTATGACCACAATTCTACTACTGAGTGCCTGTGTACATTACCAGGTATGGAACTGAAGTTGAGGGCAACATAGAGTCCCGTCTGATGATCTGTGTTCATTGCTTTGATTGTGAAATTCACAGTTCCATCATATGGCAAAGTAAAATTCGTCCAGAGTAACCTGTCATCTTCTGCTTCTTGCACTTGTTTGTGTAAAGTGACTTGGATGGCAGTGTCCAGTGTCAGGTTGGTGATGGGAATGGGCTTCCCTTGTGGAGTAGCAAACTCCAGGGCTGCAAGTGTGGTGGATATAGGGGGTTCTGCAGCGATGATGAATGGGTTTTCTTCAATTTCCATTTCCAGAAGGATTTGTAGAACCTCTTGTTTTCCCTTTTGCAGCTTAGAATGCAGTGCTGATGGTATTTGAAACTGACAGTGTGTGAGGGTATCTGTGCATGGGAGGTGTTTACTAGGGTCACCTCTGATGCCCAGCATGTTAATCTTTGGAACAGCGAGAGATATTGGTTTATCTCCGCTTATTTGCGACAACATCAAAGAATACATGAGTTGAAAAATCTGCTCCAGGGCTGATACAGATATATCTGATGGACGCATCAGATTGCGTGTCTGCCGCTGATCAGCGATCATCGTGCTGCCTGTAATGAAAATGTAAGCCAAGCCACAGTTCATTTCACCTCGTCCTTTGCTAACATACTGTATATGAATTTTGCAAAATGTAGTTACTTAAAACAGTCAGTATGTTCCTGGTGGTGTCTGTGGTGTTCATGTCACCCATTCCTCTTTGTTCTCTGAGAACTTTGATCATCTTCTCTGTGACCTGCAGAACTTTTGCACGGCAGCCTGTGCTCTGAACTTCAGAGGGATCCGCCTGTTAAAGATACTTTTCCCATCACATCATTTGCATTTGGAATATCACATGTGACAATTATTTGTTCTTGGGTTGAATGAACATGATTCATTTTATTCCCAGCACTCTTCATTAGACACAGCAGGCAATTGCTGAAAAGCCTTTCTTGTCACATAGCACTAGATCCAAAACATGAACCAGGCGAGCCATTTCGCTAAGCTATGAGTAATTAAAAGGCTTACTGTGGACTGGACCAAAGCTGAGCTCAGCAACGCTGCATCTGTGAATGATGACACTGGGAGAGAGGCCAGGCCTTGTATCACATTTTCACGTAGTCGAATCTTGTCCTCCAACTCTTCAGCACTTACAGATGCTAGCTGTTGACGTGGATTTTCAGGTTTACATAAAGAAAGAAATTAAAACACGACAGATATGTCCACTTTCCCATTACCTGGTTGAGTTTGCTGGTCAAGGCAATCGAATATTGAACAATGTTCTGAAGGTTGGCATGTTGGAGCAATGCCCAAAACTCTGATTGGCTCTTCTTGCTCAGCCATGTGACTGTGCATCTGTTACACAGCTGAATTGTTAGATTCCTGCAGAAGAAGTGAAATAATATTTTCAGAATACGAAATTATTAGATCTTATCTGATTAAATAATAACTAAGTAGCTTTCTAACTTTTGTGCTGCAATGATTTTTGCCCCCATACTGTCTTCAATCAGAACCACCACATGAAGGGTTGATAGCTTTTCCATTGTGCTTGGACTTCCAAGTGGCACAAGGGAACTGTATGTGCCTTGTGTGCCTCTGTAAAGGGTAATCATCGGACAAAATGGTCCAAAGGCTTCACACTGTGCCACCTGCAGTGAAAATATCAGCTGAGCTGAGTCACCATCATCATCCACCCACCCTGCCATTGAAAGAAAAAGAGCAAAGAGTGTCCAACCCACAGAGCCATTACTTTAATGAAAAATAAGTGGAGAAAAGACATGACACTACCTGTGCAACTGTATGAGACTGATGTCTCCAGGAAATGAAGCGAGTCATCAGGTGAGATATTGCAAACCCCCCCATAGGGAGGACGGTTGGTGACTAAGGTGATGCTTGCCCACCCCCAAAGCGCAGAAGCAGCCTCAGTGATGTTCAGAGTAAAGGTGTATCCTTGGCCTTCTGTTAGCACCCCTGGCTTAATGACTAATTGTTTCAAGAGACCTCCTGTTGAGGTTGTTACTTCATTCAGAGTTAAAGCTTTCCCTTCTTGATTCTCAGCAGTCCACCTGTACTGTATTGAAATAGTTCATGGAATTAAAATCATGTTGTTTTAAGGAACAAATGTGAGTTGGATACCTCTAAAGTGCCTTGACATGAAGAGCAATGTCCAGCCAAGGTGATCATTAGGTTGGGATTTACAAGAAATAGGCGATCACAAGAAACGCAGGATACAGTAACAGGAAGTAATGTGAAATTGAATACTTTAACCTGAGGAAAAACAATAAAAGGAGAGTTTGTTGACACTCACTGTTTTATTTTCAAAAATGCTTATTTCTAGATCAGTGATAAATTATATATCCCTGATCTGACAAGCTAGATATCCAGAACCACTTCTGTTGATATCCAGAATCCGCACTCCGTTTCTGAGCTTACTTGGCCCTGGGAATATATGTGTGAAAGCAAAATTTCGGTTCCTGTCACCTGTTCACGTGATGCTGGGCAGGAATCAGTAAGGCATGGGTGAGAAAAAAGAAGTTGCCTACATTGCTGACATGCTCTGAAATAGTTTAATCAAATAGAGCAGGCAATAAATGTGCAGATGCAAAGGCTATGGAGAAAGCCACTGTTCTTGGTTCAAACACAGAAAAACCATCCACCAATGCAACATGATGCAACATGTCTGCTGCATATTGTATCATAACACAAGAGGCTCTTCTAGTTTCACTGTCTAGGCTATGTGGCCATGTAATTGACTAATGTGCAGGGGAAAATAAAACCGTGTAAAAATTAACCTGCAAGGGGTTTACAAGTGGGAGATTGTGAATCTCAGTGTGAAATCCCGACCCATATCCTGGAGTGTAGGACTATTATGATAAAAGTTGAGAATATTAAATTTCCGTTTTACTAAGTCCAATAATTTGTAAGAACAACCAATTTTATCACCTTGTGACTTAGTGCTAAAAACAATGGGGAGTCATATAACACTTACCAACTGTGAAACAGAAACAGGTTCTCGTCCACTTTTAGAAAGGGTAAGAGTAAAGTGGTACACTCTGTCTGACAGTAGAGCACTTCTCTGTATAACGAGGATATTATTTCCTGGAATGTTGGGAGGTATGGTGGATGTCAATAAAGTGGAAGAGGTTGTGTTCTGGAAGAGCAGAGAACAGTATCTGTCAAGTTTTTTCATGCACCAAACAGAAATGTATTTTTATTATTATTATTTCCTGTACCTCAACAGTGTAGCTCCAATGGTAGTGAAACTGGTCAATATTGCTGTCCTCCGAATCTGGATCAAAACACTCAGTGGCATCCAGCATTAGATCATACTGACTTGACCAAATTCTCTGAGATCCTCCTTTAATTGAAGCTACCAGTTGACTGTGAACCACATTTAGCTTTATTGTTTTTTTCTGAACTAGAGGAGTCCCTTCAAGTCTAGTGGTGAAAGTCAGAGAGTATTTTCCCACATTCAGAGCATTCTTTGGTAGAGAAAGAAGTGGTGTTGTAAACCCCACTGAATTATTGAATGACACTTTATTCATTCCTGAGCAATCTTGGCCTCTGAAGATCTCCCAGACATAAGATGCTTTGTGTGCAACACAACCATTGAAGTTCACTCTTGCTTCAAAGAAACTTGGTTTGGATCTTAAGATTTTATATTTGTCTTTTTCAATATAGATCTGTGGCCTGGCACACATCAGATTTTGGACAGTAATTGTAACTTGAGTCGAGGCCTCACTAACATTATTGAAAGATGTTACCCTCACAACAAACTCTCCAGCAGCATTATATTTGTGGGCTTGTTTATTAGATTCTGTAGCCAGGACTTCTACTCTGGTGTCACCAAAATCCCAAAGGAACTTTAGGTCGCTTCCTCCATCTGTGACTGCTTCAAAATTGATTGTAGAGTCAGTAAAAGCTTTAGTATGGGAGGTCAAAAGTGTCACAGTTTTCACAGGTTTCTGTATCATTACTGAGCCAGTCAAGGACTGTGAACAGAAACCATTATCAGCTTCCACGGTAACAAACAAGGATCCATTAGTAAATGGTGTAAAGTCAACATTTGGTCCATTTTCCGAAAAGGACCCAACTTCATTTAATTGGAATGTCCAGTGATAATTGGCTTGTGAGGCTGTGTACGCTTGGAAACTGTGACTTCTAGATGCTTCTAAAACCTCACTGCAACATCCAATCAAGCGCAGATCTCTAATTCTCTCCATCACTCTCACTACTAGAGTTGCAGTTTGGACATTGATGTTATTTCTTGCAGTTGCCCTCACCAGATGATTTCCAACGGTGAGAAAAGAGGTGGTAAAACTCTCTGAAATTTGCACTGAATGATTGGCATTTACAAACTCCAAATAAAAAGAAATGTTGCTTCCTTGAGAGGCAGATGCTTTGAAAGTAACTGGACTGTCTTCACAGATGATACTGCTGTTAGAAGTCAGTAAAAATCCCTGGATGGCATCCTGGCTGGTCACAGTTTGGGAAGCAGTTTGCCAGCTAATATTATTTGACGCATTGAGTGTGATTTGGTGATCTCCAACATCCACAAATGAACAGTTTACAGTTTGACTGTCTTTAAGAACTGTGGCTCTATCCTGAAATTTCACAATCCACTCCCAATGCAGAATATTTCCTGGCCCCCCAAAGCCATGGAGCAACAGGGGCATATTTGATGTCACAAACAATGGTCTGGGTTGTCCATTGATCTGAAAGTCCAATTTGGAGATGCTTTCTTGGACTATTACCAGCTTGGTCGCACGGTCAATCCCAAAAACATTCGAGACTGAAAGGGAGATGTTGACAGCACCGGTGATTTGAAAGACATGCAGAACAAAAGGCACATCAGAAATGATGGGATTGTGATCTGAGTCCAAGGACCACAAGAACTGAAGATCTGTTCCAGATTCTAAACTTGCAGAGATTTGCACTGGTGTTCCTTTAGCTACAACATCACCAGGAGAACAAATGCTCACTCCGAACACAGGCTCTACGGATCTCAGTGAGAGTTCATGATTAGCTGATCCAAGTGCATTTGATACTACCAGATTGATGTGAATATTTCCAGGGCTGCTTGTAAAAAGAAGAAATTGTTGGGCATTTCCAGACATTTTTTGGTTTATAAACCACTCAAAAGTCAGGTTAGAACCACCTGTGACTACCGCCTCCAACACTATGCTTTGATTTGTAAGAAGATATCTTTCAGACTCCAGACCCTGCGTTTGAATCCAAACCCTGTGTATTCTTTCTAAAACCTCAATTTTTGTTGTGTTTTTAACCCGACTGATCAGATTCTGTGCTGTGACTTGAATCTCAAACACCCCTGCATTAAGAAACACATGTCTGAATGTCGACATGCCCAGTATGGGAGCAGGTGAATGGTTGACATTCCAGTAGAATACAACACTGTCTTCCACATCAGTCTGAGCTGTTATAAATATTTCTCTTCCTGCCTCTGCAAATGCTTGACTGATTTTAAGCATTACATATGAGAGAGGTGCCTGCACTTCAATTTCTAAAGTCACCGAATCTGAACTTATCGCATTGGATGCAGTTACTGTCACACAAAAATGTCCAGGAAAGCCAAATACGTGTGATCGATTTTGCCCTTCTGATGTAGATCCATCTCCAAAGTCCCACTTAAAAGAAGCTGTTTTACCAGGAAGCACAGCCCAAAAGTAATACAAATGATTCACAGTCATTGCATCAAAGTTCCCTTCATATTTTATAGAAAGATTAGATACAGGCCTTTGAACTGAAATCCTCATTTTTGCCCCTCGTCTGCTGACTCTGTTGTGTACCTGCACTGAAACTTCATACAAACCTTCCTTTTGAAACACAAAGCAATGCCTTGACAGGCCTTTAACTGGCAGTGTGTTGCTAGAAAAGTTAATATTCCACCAAAATTGATATTCAGCTACTTTTGGGAGCACAACCGCATCAAAGCATTTTTCCTCACCGGCCGCTACGGCTTCGGTTTCTGTATGCAAATTAACATCTGTTATTGCCGCCTCTACACATAAGCTGGTCTCAAAATAGGCAGAAGCCACCATGCTATGCACACAGACTGCAATCGTATATCCTCCTGGAGTTTGAAAAGTATGAGTGACAGTTGCATCTCCTTTAATAACAGACTGTGGAGTTCCATCTCCAAAATCCCACTGAAAAGTCAAACCTGGAACAAATCCATTGACTAACACTTTGAAATCTTTCTCTGCCTGACTGACTATGCAATCTGTTGGGATAATATTACTAATGAGTAAACGATTGACTTCAACATTGACTGTCTGTTGTTCTTTACTGACAGAATTATAAGCAGAAACCCGAACAGTGAAGTTTCCCGTAGACTTGTAGACATGAAAGGCTGAGCTTTCAATGTGGTCTTTAAGAATAGAACCATCTCCAAATTCAAAGGTCCATTTTAAATGTGATCCTGAGGTGACCCTGCCACTTATTTCAAATGTGGAATTCAGTTCAGTGAAGTGGCTGTAGTTCAACTGAAGACCTGAGATGGCCTCAAGCACCTCCACCTCTGTATAGTTACTTAGGAATGACAGGGAGTTGTTGACACTAATGGAGACATTGTATGTGCCAGGCTTTTTAAAGACATGCACGACTTTACTGAAATCTTCCTTTACTGTGTTAGTGTCTTCACCAAAATCCCATGAATAATGCACTCCGAATGTAGATGGCCAGAGAGAGACTTCAAAAAGAATGCTCTGGTTGACTCGACAAGCAGCAGGAGAAAATGTCACCAAAAGTCTTGATATTGCAAGCCTCGCTTTGACAATTACAGACTTTTCAATTCGGTCATATTTGTTGTGTGCAGTTATTTTCAGTGTGTAGTCACCTGTAAGACAAACGTATTTAAAATTCCTTCAGTTTTTGTCAATTTTCCAGTAAAATTCATTAACATTTTACAGTGCTAAATACAATTAATGCTATGAATTATCAATTGGTAATTTATAAATTTACTCAATAATATTTAAAATTAAGATAAATTCAATTAAGGATAAAATTTAAACAAGAAAACTTGGCTGACCCCACCCCGGGTGGTCATGTACCGATAATTGCATTCGGTCACGTTTTTCACCATTCCCCTCATGCGTCAGTTCTTTTCATTATCTGTGTCTGTAGCTGTGTTTCCATCCACCTACTTTTATGCACATTTTGAAATATCCCAAGTTCTTTTGGACTCATTGGATGAAAATGGTGCTTTTTTGCTAATATTTTTTGCAATATTCCATCTTTGGATGGAAGCTTGGTTCGGGCAGTTTCCTTCCCTTCCTGTCTCTCTCCTAATTACTGCACACCTGTTTCTTATTTTGTTTGATTATTTCTGTCTCCATGCGTTTTCTGTATTGGTTACGTTTTTGTTTTTTTTTTGCATCTTTCCACTCTATAGTAGTCTACTGTTTGACAGTACCGGGTCTGTTAGCATTATACTAATGTCAGTTCTCATTTGTGCAGTTTAGCACTGACTCTTTTGGAGACTGTTTTGAGTTTCTTAGTTAGATTATGTTTCCTGCCCCAGTTTAGTTATATTAAGGTTTTCCCCCTCATTGGTGGTTTCTTACTTTTTTCAATAAAGATGTTTTCTGTTCATTGCAATTTCATCACTCACACCTATGATGCATTCTCTGTTTTATTTTGGAAATGTATCATATAGTAATGAGATATTACATTTCCTTTAAATCTTTAAATGATTAAAACTTTTAAAGTTGCTAATCCATCAAAGGGATTCAATAACACAATACTGACTCTCGTATTCACTCCTAATTAGTCACAATTTCATCTGATTCATGTCTTGAGACAGTGGTTGGCAAATCAATGTACCAGAAAGTGAAGGAAGGTCAAGTAAACATGGGATGAACACACAAATCTGTTTTCTGAACTGTTTCAATAAATCTCCCACCCTGCTTCTATGTTTATTTATGAATTACATAGAATTTAGTCAACATACTAAAATAACCTGCGTTTGCATTCTGAATAATTTGAGTACCTGGAGAAGAAAATGTGTGATGGAAAGAATCTTGTAGATAAATGTGGTTGGCTTGTTGATCTTCCATCTCTGACTGGGGTGAAACAGTGTGACTGACAGATGCCGCATTATCACCAAATTCCCATCTGGAGAGATAAATTGTTTCATTTTAATGTAGTACACCACAGGATCATACATTCAGAGAAGGTCATGCTTAATTTCACGATTTCAGGATGTATAATTTAGAGACATTAACCTGATTGTAACATCTGAAGAGATGTCAGCTTTAACTTGAATTGTGTAGAGAGTTGATGTGTTTACAGCAGCAGCTTGTGGCATGGAAATGACCGCTAGGTCGGCTAATGGGGTCATTACATCAGCTTTGAGCTTCACCTCAATTAACTGAGAGCTCACTGGGTTATTGGCCATTACCTGGAGCAGAAGAAGCAGTCAACGTCTGATAAAATTTAAAAAATGAAGTAATTCTCAACTTGAAACCTACACAATGCTCAAAAGCAGAGCTATTGACAGCTAGGATAACTTATGTTGAGGCAGATGATTATATTCTGGCTGTTAATGAGAGGAACAGCAATGTTTAATTCACAGAAAGAAAACAAGCTCACTGAGCTTCAATGCTGTAGTGTGGTAAAGGATATTTCCTGTTTCAGGTCACTGCCAACTTGATACTCCAACACACAGGAAGATGGATAAGTGCAAACTTGTCATTTCTTAATTAAAATCATTAGAGTCATTTCTTTTACCTTTAGTGTGTGTTGTGCCGGCTCCTCAAAGACCACTCTATAGGACTCTCCAGTGTGTTGGAACTGGTCCAGATCATCAACTACCCAGGTATACTTAACCGATGAACCACTGACAACAGAAGCTGAAAACAACTGTAAAAAGAGAAAACCATATAAATATATCAAAGACATTTGAGGGATTTCTTCTGTTTTTCAATGGCTACCTGTGGTATGTCCACTAGAACCCTGCTTGCACCCTTTGGCTCGATGCTCAGCCCACTAATAGGAATATGAGACACCACTCTCACACTCAGAGTCTGGAAATTCAAGCTGTTTGAAGCCTTGATGTTTAGTGTACGTTCTCCTTGACTGGAAAGTTCCACGAACACATGTGAGAACCACCCTCCACCTTCAATCTCAGGCACCTCAGCAGGCCACGTAGACTCAAAAGGTACTCCGTTTCTTGACACTGGGGCTGACCAAGAACTAGTTGCACGTTCTCCTGAAACGATCTGGATTACAACGAGGGTTGAAACATTAACAGCTACATGTATTGCATTGCTTGTATCTAGTTTTGGATGTGCAACTCTCAGCCCTGAGACCAGACTCTGTTCACTGTTTGGAGTGTTGCTCTGGAATGGGCTAGGAGACGGTGAAACTTCATAGTGAGGTACTGTGTCCTGGTAAATCACTCTGAGGTCACAGACCACTTCATCCAGCCACTCTCCCTGATCTGGCTGTACAGAGAGACTGCCCTCAAACCAGCCACCCCACTCTGGTCCACGCAAGGAGAGGAAGCTCTGGCGCCAGGCTGAACTGGTGTTGGCAGCACAGTGTAGAAATCCTCCTGCTGTTCTTGTGTGCTGCAGTGCCAGGATGTCATCAGGATAGACACTGATCCTTTTGTCTGCTACAAGAGCCTGCATCAAAGGAATATGAAGCATTGTGGAAGCTAAATACTTTCGTGTATAAGACATCAATATATAATAAAATTTTAACATTAACCCTTAGAAGTCTGTGGCCTTTTTGAGCGTTTTTTTTTATACTTTACAGTTTGCTCTAATAAATCACCTTTAAAACCTTTAACACCCCTTTCTTTTTTACGAATATTTTTTTTTCAAACATTACACAGTAATTCCACAACAAACGTGAAGTTGTACAAAAAATACAATTCCAAGTTTTACATTGTCTCAAAAATTCATCTAGTGGTGCGGTGTAGTGGTAGTGCGCAGGACATATACATGCGGCTGCACAGGGTTGGCGTGAGTTCGAGTCCCGATCTTGTTGTCTTTCCTATCCCACCCCATTCTCTCTTCACCCTGTCACTCTCTACTGCCCTATCCATTAAAAAGAAAAAAAATCAATAAAGGCTACAGCCGAAAAAATATTTTTTTTCCATATCCCCCCGCCAAATAAATCCCTAAAAAAGCAAAGACAAAACAATGTGAAATCTGTATAAACCTCTCCTAAATGTTATACACTGTTCCAAGACAAAAAACACAAGCCATATCAAAGGTCTTGTACTTCCAAGGGAAATCCCTTCTTTTCAACACTAGATGATTAATTATCTATTAATTTGAATTATCTTGCAAATTATCTGTCATAACTCTTGTAATGTTTAGAAACAAAAATATCAAAACTAGTAACCTTTAACTAATAACTAAAAACCTACACATTATATTTGAATTCAAAAATAAACAAAAACTTATAAAAATAGAATATTGTTTTTACCGAAACGGAAATCTATTTTTCTATTCATGCTGAAGTGTGAGAGTTGAATTAATCAATGCATGTTTTGAGACCAAACAGTTTATTTTCACAACATAAGGTAAAAAATAAAGAATCCATGCCACAACATGGACTCATTTTACAAAATAAAAAATGAAAAAGAAGAAAATGGAAATGTATCTACGTATCGCATTAGAGTGTGTAGTGATGTGTTGATACATACATACCCTGACGTGTGTGTGTTCGGTGCTTGGTGGCAGCTTCAGTGATATGTCTGCGATCAAGTGGAAAAACGGTGGCGTCACAGTGTAACGGGGTGGCAGGGGGTAAACATGCCCTATGTTAAAAGTGTGATACGGGCTGCAGGGATTGGTGACAGACAGACAAGTCTCGAGTAGGTGACACCAGTACTGCCCGCTACCACAGCCTCCGGTGGTGTTACAAATGGGCACCAGCGAACAGCAGCTGAAAGTGTTCAAGAGAGAACTGCAACCTGAAGGAAAAGGTAATTCAGGCAATAAACTAAGGATGTTGTTGATACTCCTGTGTTGTTCATTAGAGCTTAATTCCTCACCAGGTGGAACAAGGTGATGACTCGGGCTGCAGTATGGACGTAAGATCTGCATTCGAGCAAAGGTCAGCTGATTACTTGGTTGTGTTACCAGATCTAAAGACAGCACCCGTCCCTCATGGCTGAACCAGAGACCTGGGAACAGCATAATCTGTACATGTGCACAAATATGTTAAACAAGGTACAATGAATTGACCTAATTAAAAGAAATGAGGGAAAACTTTTTAAATCATAAAAAATGTAGAGTTAATTTTTTTTTATTATTTTGTTGTATTGCATTTTTGGAAAATGTCGATTTTCTCAAAATCATGTTACATTTTTCCAGTGCAGAAGGAAAATATTTGCCACTTTTATGCAGATTCTTCAAACAGCCTTTCAGTAGGCTGTATAGATTAGTTACTATTGATTAGTTAATATATATATTACTTTTAATATGAGCATGTTTTGTGGAAAAGAATGCCAATTTTTCACAGGGGTCTTCATAGGGTTTTTCAAGCTCCATTTGGGCAAATGCCAGACTGCCTGGATGTTGCCGTAAATGTAGAAAATGTGTGCAATCATACAAAAATAAAATAAAATTAGTTGAATTAGTAGGATAAATAGGATAAATTTGTAATGCAATGTTGTAAAGATTTTTAAAATCTTTTTGACTGAATAAAACATTGCTTCCATTATTAGATCTCAAAATAAATCGTTTTAAATCAAATACACGCATTCAACATTTATTGACAAAGCACCAACAGTGTTTATTTTGCTGCAATCCAAAACTACTGTTGAACAAAGAAATCTAATCACGTCACACATAAAGCATTTGATCAAATCAAATAAAACAGAACTGGTTTAAACGTCAAATCCACAAAAAATTCAGCAGACCACCAAGCACACACTGTTGAACGGATAAAAAAAAAAGCTTTGCAATTTAAAATTGTAGTTAGTTGGACTGGCAGAGTTTGAGGGCGATCACATGTAATTTTTATGAGGCGTTTTGAAATACAGGGCCTGCAATTGTACTACATTATAGTACAGAAAATACATTTCTTAGTAAAGAAATGCATTCCTTCCTGCCAATTTTGGAAACTCTTTCCAATTGACTTTTTTAGTAGATCTTTATCCCTTTCAAAAGTGTTTCAGTCTTCAAGCATGTACTTTAAAAATAAAACAGCAAAAAATTGTGTATTCCATATTGCCACTAGGTGGCGCTATATCTGACACTTTAGGCTGCTATATAGATTTGTTCATCACACATGGGAAATTTGAACCCAATCAGACATTGCATGGCTCAGTTATTACTAACTAATTGTTTCTGGCAAAATTTCGACTTCAACGGACACCGAGTGCTTATAGTTTAACAAAGTCAAAAAACTTTTACATCTCATTTGCCTTCAGATAGGATTGATTTTTGGAGATGAATAGATAAAATATCTAGAAGGAGTTTGTCAAAGTATGACGTACAAAAGTGGTCATTTTTAAAGGTTTGTTATATCGCAATCAATATTACTCTTATTTAGGTTTTGTACCCAGCACACGTTTCAACCCCAATCAGATGTAAATTCATCACCAGTTCTGATGTGTGCGTGCGTGTGTGTGTGTGTGTGTGTGTGCGCGTGTGCGTGGGTGTGTGTGTGTGTGTGTGTTTGCGTATGTGCGAAATTCACACTTTACAAGCACATTTTGCCCTTCAAAAAAGTGCAGAAAGCCACAAAACAATAATGCTCTGAGTATTTACAATAGGGTTCTATGCACCTTTGGTGCTCGAGCCCTAATAAACATTTAGGTTAGCTCTCTCCCTCACCCTCCCTTCCTCCATGTCTTTTTACCTCAACAATCTGTGGTCCTGGGTCGGGTGGTGAGGGCAACAGTTCAGCTTGAGACACTGAGTAAACACCAGACATTATTGGTACCCCAGCCACGTAGCTCTCCAGTGATGGTAAAGTCACTTTATGGAAAAATAACAATCTTGTTAGTAACAAAGTTTGAGAAAGCTTTTGACACGGCTCTCATTAGCTGAAAGAAAACAAGCAACAAAAGTAGATTTAAATCAGGAGCTTATTTAACCCTAGCATATTTTAAAAGTGAATATACAGCAAACCACAAATTCTTTAATAACTCTGGAAAATGTATTCCTAAAAAGAGCATTACTGGTGAGTTCATTTTATATCTTTTGACTTGCTAACCTGATATCAGTTTTTCACAGATGGCAAAATATGTCCTGTCACACTGTTCAGTCGTCCACTGTCCAGAAGCTAGAGCCACTGAAGTGCATTTCATCTCACTGCTTTCAGCATCTACGTCACTGATCAAACCTTCTTCCAAGCCATTTCTCATCCAGACACGAACTGAAGCTTCTCTGGAATTTACAGAAGCAAACACTTCCTCAAATTCCAGTAAAATCTCTAAACAGTATTTGCATCCAAACGTTTAAAAACTTGCTTTAGTTATTAATTCTGAGAAATTAACAAAAAAAACAACAAAATTAGTTTGATCTCTTACGGCTTAATTGAATTCTTCATAATGTTCTGAACAGTTGCACTGTCCATCAGGGCGAGATCTCCTCCTATCTTGTCTCTCTGACAGATGCCTCTTGCTTCTAGCCACGTTGATGCAAATGTGGTCATCCAAAAGCAGCGCATACCATCAAGATCGATTTTTGATCCCTTTGGACAAAAATGTTCTAGTGGGAAGCATGAAATACTGCATAAA
Organism: Danionella cerebrum; assembly: GCA_007224835.1. Taxonomy (NCBI): domain Eukaryota; kingdom Metazoa; phylum Chordata; class Actinopteri; order Cypriniformes; family Danionidae; genus Danionella; species Danionella cerebrum. The sequence goes on from SRMA01025950.1 coordinate 188,365, forward strand.
CATTAGATCATCAAGTGAGCACAAGTCAAGGAAAGCAATGAACTGGGGTCAAAATCCATTAGAATGAATATTATCCATTCTGTGCAGACTGATAAAATATCTCACCAGTGGAGCAGCTTGTTAAAACCCAGAGAATCCCGAAGAAAGTCAAGCGCACAACACTTGCCATTTTATCGAATACCAAAGAAGTGCATCAGAAAAGTGAGCAATATTGGATCGTACATGAGACAGACTGCATTAGATTCCATTTCATTCCAAAGACTGTGTCCATCTCGCATCTCTCCCGTCTTTCTCTCTCTCTCTCCCACTCTCAAAACTCCATGCCTTTGTCTTTCTCTTACTTGTCTTTTTTATTGCTTGGTGACCTATTAGCATTGTCCGTTTCAACACACAGTTTCACCCCCTTTCAACATTGGCATGACTTTCGGTTGGTCTCGCAGCAACAGCCCAGAGTAGATCTGAGTGGACAGAATCCTCATTACCATGCTGTAAAAACCCTGCTGATGAAAGGCCGTTAAAAGCAGCCATCCAGGTCAAATGCGTCACCATCTTCTTTATTACTCCTAAATATATAAAAAGGAAAGATGGAAAAAGTACATTCTGTTGCCATAAGTGGTACTGCTTGACATTGGACGGGAACATCTTTTATACATCTGTATTTAAGCCTCTCTTTAAACCCTTGAAAATCTAGTCTGACCTTAAGGCAGCTGTTTATTTTTCTCCTGTAGGACATACCGTCATTCTCCACTCGAGTTTAAATGTACAGAAAGTAACAGTGAGAAAATGCAGAAAAATGAGAGAGAGCTCTTCTGAGACGCACAGCAGTTGCTAAGCAACAGAGTAGATAGAGCAGGGGTTGACTGTCATTCTTTTCAAAGGAGATAGACGTAACAAGGCTTCCTCGGATGAATACCAGCTCAGAGCTTTCAGGAGCGAACAATGGAACAGCACTGAATAGTTTTCAGCAGAGGAGAAGGTGATCAAGCTGGATTCAAGTGACCTTTCTTGACAGATCTTGCCAGATTTAGATTTAACTTTGCAAACTCAATGGCATTTTTGTATTACTATTCCTTGATTTTTTTTTTTTTGAGAAAAAAAAGTCCCCAATATCTGATCATGAGTTCTGAGAAGCTCTTAGTGAGGTTAGTGGGGATAAGTTTATGTAAAAATGCAGGACGTTCTTGGAACTGTTTAAGGTATAAAAGGACTACAATGATTATTGAATAACCTGTCAAATAAAATAAAAAAATCTTAAGGCATCAATCAATATTGTTTCTTAGAAAACATAAGTTTTGGCGGCACAGTGGCCTTCCAGTTAGAAGGTTGTAGGTTCGAGGCTCGCCAGTGACCTTCCTGGAAGGAGTTTGCATGTTCTCCCAGTGATTGCGAGGGTTTCCTCCGAGGTTTCCCCCACAATCCCAAAAACATGGGATTAGGTTAATAGAATAATCTAAATTCCCCTTAGGTCTGAATGTGTGAGTGAATGTTGCCCTGTGATGGACTAGCGACCTGTCCAGGGTGTACCCCCGCCTCTCGCCCAATGTGTGCTGGAGATAGGCACCGGCAGACCCCCGTGACCCCGAAAGGGAGTAAGCGGGTTTGAAAATGAATGAGCGAACATAGTTTTGTTGACCGTCATTAAATGAGGGCCGGACAGCATTCAATTATTATCAACATATAGCGTGGCAGGCACCATTTTCTTTTATTAAGGCCACAATATTGGACCTTTCAACTCGATAATGCATAAAACACCGTAATGAAAAATCTTGTGCCAATACTTTTGATACAGCTGCCACATTTCTGTTTTCATATACATTTTTAAAATCCTTAGGATTTCTCATTGAATTCAATGGGAAAGAGCAATTATTCAGTTAATAACTTAAGATTGACGGGTACACTTTAACCTATGGAAATGTTACATGTATTTCCTTTGCCCTTAATTTAGTTTTTTATTCTTTTAAATCACAAGCAGAACAGATATTTAAAAAAAATTCTAACATTTCTTCGACATTATTTACAGATTTCAGGTGTTTTGTGCAATGCTGATTTGGTTGGCATAGCCGCTAAAATTACTGCATCACCATTTATTAGGCAGCAAAGCTCTGTGTAACGTTGGGTCTGTTAACACATTTGGTTGGTGATTAGGACGTCATCGTCCATTGCGATGGCTTACTATGGACATCGCCCAACCCTATACAATATAATAATAAAAAAACACTTTCTCTGCATTGTTCTTCAGCACTTCTAAGTCTTCACTGCACACCCGATCTGCATAGAGATGAGTTGTTTCAGTGATTAATCGCATTGGTCAGAGGTAAGAACTAAGGGTGTTGAAAGGATTATCAAACAGTTTCCAGCTCACAAAAAAAGGAATACAGGATTGCACAAACATGCATGAAATTTTTAGCAATGTTTCTTTCCTTCAAGGTTTTATTGTTTGTCTCCATTTTCCAATTTAACTATAATATTGCCGTAACCAGGAACAGAAAAAGTGTGAACGTCTTGACGAAATGGAACGACTAGATGCTCATTTTCTGAACGCATGTTTCTGGTGGCGATCTAGGGCTGCAAGAGCTTGTGAAGGTGAACACACAGTCACCCAAAGCTGCGGTGTCCAGGGAGCAGTGGAGAAAACTGGTGACCATTCATGGTGGTCACAGGTTGGAGTTTAAGTTTTCACTCACCCCACCTATGACTCCCAGTAGAGCTGGGAACTGAAACAGCAACCTTTTTATCCCCAGTCAATCTCTTTATTCACTAGGCCACGAAGTCTAATTAACATTGTTAATTTATAATGTTCGCAAAGTTTTTTGCAGTGCTTCAATGAAATTTGAATTAATTTATTACGAAGTACTGAATACCATACAGCCAAGAAATATAATAAACATTTATTATAGTTCAACATAATTGTACAAAGAAATTTCAGACACTCAATTCTAGAACATATTCCAGGATGATTAATCCACACTAAATTAAGAATTTTTTTTCATACCATATCCACAAGTTTAAATGTATTCCCCTGTTTAGTAGGGATGACATTGATAAAGGTCTTGTAGATAACAGCTCCTTTAACAAGCTTGGGGATCATTTCTCTGGCTTCAACACTTCGTGGCAAGGGAATGTACACCTCCTTGGTGAATCTGACAACGCCATCCTCCAGGGCATACAATGTTTTATTTGTTCCAATACCCACCTGGAACAACAGACAAACATTTGTACTCAAGCAGCACTGTGATTCTATGTAAAAACAGTTAATAGACATAAACAGGCAAGACATTTTAATCAGCAACAATAAACAAGTCGGAACAGGTCAAAGTCGCTATCAGAAGATATCTATCATTAGGTCAAAAATCAGGTTTCATTTACTGTATTTCTAAAAGATGAGCATCTTCTAATTTGATTTTTTTTGTAATTAGCGCATGCAATGGAACTCGAAATATAAGAATACAATCACACCTCTTAAAAAAATTATATCCTACTTTTGTTAACTAAATTCTTGGTTATATTCTTCTAAATTTTATATACCCTTTATATTAATTCAGAATAGATACGCAGTTGATTATTAAAGCCGTTATTCTCAAGGAAACAGTATGTAGCAAACATCATTTTGATGTGAAAATCAATATGATGGATCACATGCATTTTTCCTTGTTGAAAATAAGAAAATCCTTGTTAATGGTTCAAAAATGTGATGTTAGCGAGGCAATCTCTTAAATTACTTTGACTAGTTCAAAATACTTTTTCCATTCATCCTAAAACAGAAAGTAATATTGTTACCAAAGCGTTCCTGCAGTGTATGCAAGTAATCCCTCAACCTCAGTTTCTCCCATGTCTACCCTGATTTGTTCATTGTTCAGCAACAACTAAACTAGATCTCTTTTTAAACCATATTATTTCTATGCCCTTCTTAATTTTTTATATGAATATATTTGATATTAAATGAAAGAGAGAGAACTCTTTTTTTGCATACACTTCTGTACATGCAGTGCCTTTTATTTTCCTTCAACAGAAAAAGCAAAGATCTTACATAAGCACCAGGATGCCATCGCATTAGGCCCTTCCGTTGTGTGGCTAAGATGTTACCAGCATGAACAAAGTGCCCTTAACAGAAGAAAATAAAAATTAATAAATAAAACTAGATTTTTTTTGTTTTCCATAAAACCAATGACAACTACTTAAGCTACCATCTTGTTTTTTAAAGCCATATCTGCGACCAGGACTTTTGCCTCCTGTGTTTTTGCTACTGGAGCCCGTTTTCTTTGAAGCAAATCTCATCACCACAGTTGTAGGCGAAGGACTGAACAGAAAGGCTGCGTACAAAAAAAAACACAATTAATGTTAATGAATTACCTTTATGTTAATCAATAAGAATACCATGTCACTCACACATGCTAACTGAGTGCTACTACCAAATAAATCATTTTAAACCGCTAAATAGAAAACTCGTCTGGTAGCATTGCATCATTACGTTGGCCTTAAATGTTTCTCCTCTACTCGTTCTCTTCAAATGGAAACTTAATTTCCAACAGTACTGCAAAACTGTCGTTCTACTTACGGGCTCTGTGCTGCAAGAGCAAGGACATGAGCGTCGCCATCTTGAATGACGCAGACTTGTGACGCAGGGGCGCGGGTATATTCCCATGATGCATCTGGATAGGCTGCGCGCGAATTGCGGAAATTTCACTAATGTTAATGTAAGAAGCGTTTGTGATAAAGAAACAAGTGAGTATCCAGTTGTTTGTAGCTATAATGGGAGATTTTGTGGATGTTTTCTATGAGTTTGAAGCTACTTCATATTGTCGATCTCCCTGAAAACCTAACGTTATTTATTCTTAAACTATTACTAATCGCCAAAAATGGATTCATTATGTTTTATCACGATTAACATTAACCCAATTCTACAACGTAATTCATTTATTCTCAGAAGCTTATTAATAATAGCAATAATGTGCGACCAAGAGAGACTTTGGCATATCCAACCTTCCATAAACTACTGTAATAATCTTACAAAAATTTTGTGCTGTAAACTTATCAATGAAATATAATTTTGATAATAAATAGTAAATAGCTGTCTCAATAGTAAAACGCTGTAAATATTTATAATGTAGAAATAACGTTTGTAATATTTAGCATGTGACGTGAAACATGTCCTTCTTGTTGTTGGAATAATGCTTAGCATTAAATTATATATTATGGCCTCAAGGACCACGGGTACTCTTTTTATCTTATCTACATAAGTTCTAACACTTTGATAAACTAAAAATGTGTATACGTTTTCTTTCTGGAACAGTTCAAAAGCATTAATATCAGGCTGGTGGGGACTTCATTTTTTACTGATTCGTTATGGTTATTGTTGCTTTGTAAAGGACTAGTAATGTCATTGAAAACAATTTGAAAGTGTTCCCATTGAACAGATTTAAGTACCAGCTCACACCTGTGATGCAAAAATTTTAAAAAGTGTACCCCTTATTATAATAAAAGATGTACAATATTTATTAAGAAGTTTTCAGTGACAAATTGTAAAAGGTGTGCAAAGCCCTGCTTTTCACCTGGGTTTCTACATCTACAGTCAATCCTGCTAACCACATTGTGGTTAAGTTGCCATAGAAGGTGTACAAACATTTGTGAAATTATTTAGAAGCGACAATCTTAAATGGTTTTTGAAGTGGTAGCTTGTTGTAAAGTTGAAATATTTTCTTTACGTGGTCTTACATCCAGTGTTGGGGCCTGTAATTATGGTTTATTTTGTGTCTTGTGCTAATTTGTATGAAGGCATTTTTAAGCCCCACTTGCTCTTTCCAGATAATTGGATGACATCATGACCTGCATCAGTAGACCTGGATTCCACATAAGTGACTCCAGTGATTCAGAGGAGCTGCCCATGTTTGATTTCTCCCAGTCAAAAATCAGACAGAAAAACCTGGTGGTTTTAGACCGTTCAGACACAGAAGTGGCCTCTGTTGGTGATACCATTTCACCACTGGGTGAGCATCCCTCAGTTGAAGCTGCTAGAAATGATGTATTGATGGTCAGCAGTGACAGCGAGGAGGAGGCTTTGATTCCTTTAGCTGTGAGATTAAAACAGAAACAATGTGGCCTGGGTGCATCCGCCACCACTGCAGTGCAGAGCCAGGGTTTCAGTGTATTTCCGAAAGAATGTATTAACCGCTTGGATGCTCCAGCATGTCATTTCAACCCAGAAGCCCAGATGGTTAAAAGTGACAAGATCTATAGCTACAGAATAAGTCAGACCTGCTCTAAAAAGGACACAGCTTGCATCACAAAGGAGCCTCCATTTGAAGCAGTGAAGAGTACTTCCCTGGCCAAACGCAAGAAAAGCCCAGCAGAAGTGGAGACAGCCAGACAAGAAGCCCTCAGGAAAAAAGCAATGCGAGAGCAGCAGCAGGAAGAGAAGGAGAGATTGAGATTGGAGAAGAAGGCTCTAGCTGATGCTGTGAAAGCCCTAAGGCCAGAAGAGTGCATCAAACACATGGTGGTGACTGTAGACCCAGGTAGGTGGCAGTGTGCACCTGCAGTGCTCATCTTTGCTCTCACTCTTGCTTTTACTGCTCTGGGGGCTTTGAAACTTCACCAAAGTTGTTAAAATGCACTGGCATGTGGTATTAAGCTGCATTTGCGGAATGGATTAGTATTGATTAGCTGTCTCTAACACATAGGGCTGCTGCAGCTTGAAGGTGGTGGCGCTCTCCTGACTTCTCTGCATGCCATGGGATGCAACTGTGCCATAGAAAAGCAATCTCTTCCTCGGAGTGTCACCTGGGCCAGACAGTCATTCTGCCCTCAGGCAAGCCAGCTATTCACGCATACTGTACTGTGCATTAAAGAACAATGCTGCAAACAAAGAAAGCTATCAAAAAATGCAATTATCAATGAACAGAATGCAGTGAATGATCTAAAGAGAAATCACCATCAAATTAATATTTGGTGTGACCATCCTTTCAGCAATTGTACACTTGCACACAGTTTTTACAGGAATTCCACTGGTAGGTTGTTCCAAATATCTTGGAGAAATAACCTGTGGATGTAGACACTTTCTCACATACTTCGTTTAATTCTAAATGCACTCGAAGATGTTGAGATCAGGGTTGTGTGAGGGCCACGCCATCACTTTCAGTACTTCTTGTTCTTAATGTTCTTAATGTTGAACATAGTTCTTAATGACTTTGGCTGTACGTTTGTTGTTATTGTCCTGCAGCAGAATACATTTGGGACAAAAACAGTCAACAGCGATGATACGCCAGATGTAAACATTATGATATTTTCAGAGACTTACATGCATTGAACTTGGTCTGTTGTGGGGTTTTTTTCTATTGTTTGATCATTATTTCGGATTTTCTTTTTATGCGGCTTATATGACTCATCTGTAATTAATTATTCATGTGCCTGACTTTTATTATCCTATGAGAAGACACAGTGTATTAATTATTATGGACGCCTAACTCTTGACGCGTCCGGTTAAGTTGCAAGAACACGCAGTAGTTTGGAGTTCAGAATCGGTCGCAAGTGTTGTTTCCATGGTGCAAAGGTGCTGAGGGGATACATAGCTTTCCCAGTGAAAAAGTCAGAGCTAAACTCTGGCTTCAAGCATTTGGTTGGCCACCAACAACGACACATCGAAACTATGGATTTGAAGCAAGCATTTTCCTCGAGAAAGCTACGAGAACTGAAGAGTGGTTACCCTGGGCATTGCAAATCAGCACAGTTTGTCTGGCAATTAATTTTTAATTCGGTGAGTACTTCTATCCCACTTCAGTGCAGGTATGTGTGCATTTTGGCAGCTGTTATGAAACACTTATCTTTCAACATTCCACCAAGCTACACCCCCAACCGCACGACTGTTCAAGCTCTTTTTTTTGCATTTTTGGAAAATAATGTCAGGCAGATGAGACCTAAAACAGGCGGATATTTAAAAAAGGAGGCTGATACATAGATGCATAGATATCCTTTTTGGTGCAAAAGTTTCAAATTTTCAGCAGAGAGTAAATGTGCAGTGTGTAATTTGTTTGCAAATTGATTTGATTTACAAAAATACATCGTCATTATTTTTTAGTTCTTAAAGCGTTCTTTACAGCATTTTCATGCCTTCATGAAACTTTTGCACAGTACAGTGTATAAGCACTAAACAAACTATTTATTAACACAAAATTGTAAAATACCTTTTTTGTTTTGTCTCCATTGGTTAGTTGTGTTTATATGTGGTTTTATTACTAATAAAATGCTGTTCTTTTAGACTGGTGCAATGTTATCCATTCCAGAGCCAAATGCTGTAATCCAAGTTCCTGTAGATGACTTTGTGACCATGATTAACAGCTATTGCAAGGTAAGCACATTAGCCATGCACAATGTGATTTCTTATTGGGCCATTTTAATTACTTAATTAAATGTTAATTGGATAATTGTTTGATCTGCTGGATGTGCCCTTTGTGTATGATGTGGCAGCTACAGATAAAGTTAAACAATTTTGTGACGAAGGAGCAGCACAAGAAGCTTTGACCTTTCCATGAAGAGTCATGGTCATTAAGGGCAATGATTTTAATTATGGGATCAAAAGTCAATTATGTCAAAATGATCCCTCTATAAATTGCACCATTTTGTAGCTGTTGAGAATTAAGCTGGTCAGAGCTTCTATGTTTTATTACAGAAGCAAAGCAACAGTGCATTAACTGAATATGGGATATCGCTGACTGCCTGGATCCAAGGGCTTCTGAGCAGGAACCCTGGCAGAACCCTCTCCCTGGTTGTGATTGACATAGAGAAGTATTTCAGGTAAGCACATTTCTGAGTACCTTACTTAGTATTTTTTTTAAAGTAAAGGTGGACTCTAAAGTTTATTCATTAACTCGAACTTATGGTTTACATCGGTTTCTTTAAATGAAAATCAGTTTTAACATCTGCCAATGCTCCAGTAATGTCACAGGGAATACACAAACAAAGTGGCACCAAACAGCGAAGAACTCATTCCGGAAAAAAGTGTCGTCATTCATATGGATTTGGTTTGGTTTGCCATGTCAGATACAGAACACAGACCTCACTGAAAAGAGTGTTTAAAGTCTGTTGCAACCCAAGGTAGCAATACCACGGATTTAATGCAACCCCAGGTGGTTGAAATTGGTAAGATTTATTACTACAGAATAAGTCAGACTTGCTGAAAAAAGGACACTGCTGGACAGACAAAAAGCCCTGAGGAAAATAAGCAATGTGAGGGCAGCAGCAGGAAGAGAAGGACAGATTGAGATTAGAGACGAAAGCTCTAGCTGATGCTGTGAAAGCCCTAAGGCCCGAAGAGTGCATCAAGCACATTGTGGTGATGGTAGACCCAGGTCTTTGGCAGTTTTTGGTTACGGTGCTCATCTTAGCTCTCACTCATGAGGACTTTGATATAGTTGCAAATTGAGATTGTACTGCAAATCATCCAACGCTTGCAAATAGTTTTGGCATTGAGCAAGTCACCAATTTCTCTGCATGTTCCCTGGATACTGCAGTGTGTGCACTTGAATTTGACCAAATCCCAGTATGGGTCACACCATTCTGACTTATAATGTTGCTTTACTTTAAATAGAGAAACGTGGTGCAAATAGAATAGACCACAACAGAAATATTTCATGGGGGATGTTAAACTTATAATAGCCAGTTATACTGACCATTTCTTCTCCTGATTCGTATCTTTCCCTGATTCTTTTGCACAGCCTGGAGCCAAACAAAAAATTCCTACTTTATTTAATTGTATGGCCATGAATTTTTGGGGGATTTCTTTGCCACCACTCTATTTGGAAACCGGAACATGTCTGCGTGCAAGGCATTATTGGGAATCAGAATAGGGCGAATGGTCGAAGGTCACGTAAATTGTTAACTGACTGTCATGAAGCTTTGTAGTTGTACGGTGCTTTGTGTTCGCACATTTAATGACATTTCTTTCTGGCCAATCAACAAGCTCAACAACCGACCAGTCAGCAATCAACAGAATGTTGTTTTTTCTTTCAAATTAGAGAAAAGGATCATCAAGGCACATTTTAGAACCTCATCCAGGGGGGGGGGGGGATAAATTACCTCCAGAATGCGACATGTAGTTTTCAGCCCATGTGTTGTCAACATGATTAAAGTGTTTGTCTCTGTTATCTTAAGCTGCACTGCATTTAGCTCCTCTTAACCATCCATTCTGTGAAAGGTGGTGAACAGGGAGTGACAACTTTTGGGTTTGGTATCTTTGCTTCCCCTAGTTCTTGTACATTTTCAACTACCCAAGAGTGCACTTCCAAAAAGCCTAGAAGCATCCACTTTTAGCTTCAAGTGATTTCTTCTGAAACATTTTCTGAAAGTTCCCTCAGCTTGTGTGTATTTCGTTGGAGATCACCAGCGATTAATATCTGTATGGTGAAGTCATTAGATAATGCATTTCCAACCATTCTTTAAAAACATGGTTGTTAAAACACAATATGTTTCAATTTAGTTTTTGACAGGTGAATTATCTGTCATAAAGCGTGCATTTTACATGACATTAGATAATAGGTAATCATTTTTATACTATTTAGAGTTTATGCTGGCATGATTCAGCTTTAAATTTGCTCTTGCAGAAACCAAAATTCAAAATGTCAGAAGAAATACCGTGAGGCAGTGCTGGGAGAGGAAAAGAATGTGGGCCTCCAGGGAGGGGAGAAAAAGAGGAGGAAGAAAGACGATATCAATCAGCTTCCTCAGGTCTCTCGAGTACAGGTGGAAGAGGTTAGCAGAACACTTCATTGGCAGTCGATAGAAATTCATGGCTGCATTTGAGGTCTTCGGCTTCAACTTGCTCTTTCTTCTCTCACCTGTCCATCAGGCTTTGGTAGACCTGCAGTTGAAAACAGAGGTGCAAGTTCGCTTCCTCTCTACATGGAATGACTTCACCGATTATATCACCATGTCAACCAAAGCAGTAGCTGAAGCACCGTTCAAGTGAGTGGGAGATCACCGTTTCCATATTTGTCTCTCACTGCTTTGATTCAGTTTTTACACTTGTTTATGTTTATTCTTTCCAGGCAGGAACGAGAGAAGACAGGATTTAGCTTTTGTTTGGAGAGTGAGTGGGCAGGGGGCCAGAAAGTAGACCGTGCAGGGACCGGCCTACTGCAAGTTTGGAAGAGACAAATACAGCAACTGAACCGTGTTAGCGTTGATATGGCTAATGCTATACTCTCTGCCTACCCCTCTCCTCGGCTGCTGCTTCAGGTAAAATAGTTTGATCTGTGACATTAAAGATAAATAAAAAAAAAAAAACAGTTGACCATGTTTTGTATTTAATTTGGATCTCAGCAAAATGTGCTTCTTGTAGGCGTATTCACAGTGCAGATCTGAAAAGGAAAAGGTTGGCCTGCTGTCAGACATTCTCATTCGTCGTGGAGAAGGTGTAACTTCTACTACTCGCAGAGTTGGTCCAGAGCTTTCCAAACGGGTGTTTCTCATGATGACATCAAGCGATACCCAGCAACCCCTTGATTCTGCTGTTTAGGGTTCTCTATACTCATGGACAAGTGTATTATAGCTATATATAACTATAAGTGTATAGTGTATATATATATATATATATATATATATTATTTTTAATCTTTTTATTTGGTATGTTTTTATATTTTGTACATTTTCTGACATGCAAACCATTAATGTTCTGAATTGTCATATTTAAATTAACCTGTTTGTTCTAACTTTCATCGCAAGTTTTCTTGAAATAAATCTCTATATTAAAAAAGTCAATCATTGGTTTGAAGCCCTTTCTATGACCACGTCTGCCAGCTCAACTAGGGAATACAGAGGCATCTGACAGAGTTTCTCAAGCATGTCCTAGGTCTTCCCCGGGGCTTCCTTCTGGCTGGGCATGCCTGGAAAATGTCTAGAATAAAAGCACATGCAAAATAGATCCCAAAGTCATCTCAAAAGGCACTTCTAGATGTTCTAGTATTGGCTTCACTCCAATCTCCTGAGTGACCAAGTGCCTAATCAGCCTGTGGTGGAAACTAATTTCTGCAATCTTATAATAGGAACATTTGCCTTTCACCTCATCCCTTTTTTACCACAACATGCTGATATTTCAACAGCAAAATAAATCCTTTCCTCTGCTGTGAATAAGATCCCAAGATGTTTGAACCTCACCGCTTGAGGTAGCAAACTACACTTTATGGGGTTGAGAAGCATGGTATGAGTCTTGAATGTGTTAAACCGTATCACCGCATAGTGAAATGACAACACCATCATCTAAAAACCTGCTTTCATGGTGAGGTTGAAAAAGTTTCTTTTGATGACAAGATTCATTACAGCAACAAAACTTAAGGTAGTTATACTTTAACATTCAAAGCAGAGGGAATTGCTTAAAGTTTCTCATTCCATGATAAGTTCTTGTGGTTTGAATGAGCTCTTTGTTCTCAAAGTGTGTGGTTAGGCCAAGTTTTAAAATATAGACTATGGAAAGATGATATTTTCTTCTAAATGCTTTGTATCGTCTTGTTTTATTTGCTCTGTTTGTGTGGAAGTTTTCCTACAGGGGTGTGGCTATCTCCCAGAGCTCACCTGAAGTGTGCTGTGTGATTTCTGTATAATGCATACCAAATGAGGGTACACAAAGGGAGTTATTTTGTTATTCTAATATTGTACATGTTATTTGCAATACAACTACCTGCATGAACTATGTTACCCATGACAGATCAAGTACAAATATGAAGAGGCTTCTTTGTACAGGAAATTGGAAAGAAATGACTTGCCACAAATCCTCTCTTTTCCCCACAATTTTTATAAACAGCTCCCTGTGATCAGCCACCAGCATTATATAGCGTTCGACATAATTTTTTCCTGTTTTTTTTCTATATTTTTTTCTTCCATTTTTTTAAATCGGACCGGTGCGTGGAGGCCTTCATGCTATTGAAGATAACAGAAGCTTTCAGAAACTAGCATTGCATTACTACGTAAGGTAAATTTTCTTTTACAATTTCTTTAGCTACTAATTCTGTGATTTGAAAGTGTTATTTTCTAGACCTTTCCTGTTGGTTTGTCCCTAATTGAAAAGTTCACATTCGGCCGTAATCACAAACTACTTCCATTACTAGTGGAAGCTATCTCTAACAAAGGTTTCCGGCGCCCTGAGCTGTTTTCTCTTGGGATCTCTACTTCAAACAAAGCTCATTAGGGAGGTGTAAAAAGTCTATGGCCATCTGTTTTGTTTCCTCTGGCTTCTTCAGATTCAAGGAAAAAAACAAACAAAGAAAAAATGTTCTTTTGGGCTTCGTCTCATGCCGCACTGGCCTGAGAATACCTGTGTACTCCCATGGTAGAGGCAGAAACGTTTCCAGAGGGTAGTCAGGTACTACTCCCTGCTTAGACATCTGCCATGCAGCCCAGTACCAGGTGCGGACGAGTTTCATTTGTGCCATTTTTACATATAGTGTGGCAACACTTGATAGAGAATGGAAAATGCAACCGTTGCACCTATGCTTTTGTATTTAATGCTCTGCTGTCTTTCTATACCAGGGCAGGCCCTTGAGCACACCATCTAAAGACTATAATAGCTCATGGCTCATTTCCAGCACATTAGAGAATGGCACCTGACCAAGGAGTGTCTTGTTGCCTGAAACGAGTGGTGGAGTAACGAGCCGTTAAATGTGCTTAAGAGATGAGCAGCATGCTTCATCCTTGTCCCTGAAGGCAGTATTTCCTCTACAGTTTAAGCCATGGCAGAACAAACTATGGCTAGTAGGTGTGTGCTTTTGCTGAAGGGAATTACACAAGCAGAATTACAGCAGCTTAGAAAGGGATCACCTTGGAATGCTTGTTTAGCTGAACAGTATGAAATCCAATTTCCATGTACTCCGTATGCCAACTCTAATAGCTTTTATGACCTAGAGTCGGCAGTGCTAACATCTCTGCTTTGTGAACTGTTGAATGGAACTTTCTTTCGCAAAAAGTAGGTTTGGTATATTACTTCTAACAAGATACAATGTAACATGTCTAACCTACAGTAATTGATATTGAGAAATAATTTCGTTCTTCATTCATCCAGTCTTTTCATCTTGAAGGACTGAATGTGAGTCATGCCTACTCTGCTTGATTGATTGGACCCTGTAATGCGTTTCAGTTCAACAGCGAAACACTTTCTCATTTCTGGTGTGCACAAAATTCTTCCTGCTTCTTGTTGGAGATTAATAAGGACTGAGAATGGCGCTAGGTCAACGTCGGGTGCCACAGTCAATAGAGTGAGAAGCAAAGCGAGGCTGTTAGTCACTGTCTTTCCCCTGGATGTTCCCAATTCTGCTAGTCTTTTGAAAAAAAAAAAAAAACACTTTATGGGCCGCCACACAAGATGAAGTGCCACTGACAGTGCTGTTTATGTTTTCGTGAGCCTGGTTTGTTCCAATTACTCTTTCATATTCCTGGCAGTCTAGGTACACTTCCGATTTCTTGGGTTGCGCCAGAGAAATGCCACCCAAATTTGCTGGCTCTATGTACTCAGTGGGCTGCATGGTAATCCTTCAAGAAAGTATGGATACAATACAAAGCATCTGATATAATCCTTCACAATGGCTTTTGGTAAACTCTAGATAAAATGATAAGGACATGTCTAATATAAACATTTTAAGGCGTGACTACAGCTTCTGTATTACTTGGCACCAGCCTTTAGTTCCAAACAGCTGGAGGAACTGTGTTTCTTTCAACATAGCCGCTCTCCTTATAAATCAAGGAAGTTTACTGTGGTAGCAAAATCTGGGGAATTCAAATCAAGAAAACGGGTTTCAATCTTTAGTGCCTATGTCAAATCAACTCCACCTGCTTGTGGTCATACTTTTTACAATTAGAACTGGAATACAGTTTCTAACAATATAAACCAACAAAATAATTATCCTTTTCATTTGCTACTGTTGTTGCAAACTAATGAAATCATAAAAGAGTTTCTGAATAGATAAAATACAACATTCATTTGAAGCACTGTCCATTTTGAATTTTAACGCTACAGTTCCAATAGACTTTGATTATCTGTAACCGCATATATTTGGGATTGTGGGGGAAGTTGGAGTACTTGGAGGAAACCCACGCACATGGAGACATGCAAACTCCTTCCAGTAAAGTCACCGGAGAGCCTCGAACAAACATTCTTCTAACTGGAAGGCCACTGTGCCACCGTGCCGCCATAATACACATTATCTGGGATGGAATTATGGAGGACAATGTAAACAAAAGTGGATGGTCTTTATTTTCAGTGTTGGTACAACAACATTTTGTTTTCTTTCAAGCCCTTTTTCCAAGCATATATGTAGGGCTTTTCTTCTTTTTTACTTAGTTGTTTTTGTTCATTTCTATTTTTACCTATTTTGCTGAGTTTTTGGTTGCCACTTGAGGGCAGAATTGTCCCACTCTCCCTGCACACTAGCTAGTACATTGATTGTGCAGGTCAAGTGAACGTTCAGTCAATTACAACAGAAGCAGGACGTGTTAGAGGGATCAAACACAGGACCTTACCACAAACTATTGTGTTAATGTCAACATGAATCATAAGATAGGCCTCTCTGAATTTCCTACTTAACATGATTTGGTATCTAGCTCTCAACCAGTTGTTTTTCTCCCTGAGATCCATTAGTTCATCATCTCGTCCCACTTATTGATCCTAGCATCACAGGTTTTGCTGGTGCCTATACACAGCTCATATTAGGTTAAAGGCATGGGTACACCCTGGTGAGCAATCCATCTCAGGTTTACATTTCCGTGCCAATTTCCCAAGTATGTGGATAACCTTCACTTATACAGTGCACGTATCTGTCTGAGATTCAGAAACACTAACCTTTTTTTTAACCAGAGTTGTGTTAATTTTCCAGAATCCCTTTATTATTTTCAAAATGGAGTTTCTTCGTATTAATTGGTTTGATTTTCTTTTTGCATATTCTGTTGGGACAATTCTTTTTGTAGCAACAGTATCTGGTTTGCAAATGTAACTAAACCTGATACCAAATGAAAACTAAATTTATTTTTAATGAAAAACTATGGTTGTTTTTAGCATACAGCATTTGAAAGATTGGCATTTGAAAGACGTGATTATTTATTTATTATGTAACTAGCAGTGTGCCAATTATTTACAAACTTATTTCAGAATATCATCATAATAGTGGATTACTCTGTTTTAGGAGCATTATTTTTCAGTGAAACAATAGCATTCTTTCAATCTTTTTATCAGGGAATTTTCTGTTTAAAATGAATAGAATCCTAACTATAGTATCAAGCTGCTTCTTTGTCTCCAGTATCATGTGATATGCAATGTATTTATCTAGCATCCATAGCACCACATTATGGCTGCATGATTCAACTTGCATATTTTTGGCCCTGCAATGTGCAGTTTTCATTTATTTGTTTTGAAAATGCAATCTCTTCAAGGACCTCCAGAGTTTAAGGGGCCACATGGAGACTCAGTACTTAGCTCTGTAGCCTCACAGCTTGATGTCCTTCTGTAAGGCGACTATCAGCATCTGCACAGGTGCAACTCCTGCTGGGTGGGGTTCATGTGGGTTTCCTCCAGGCTTCCAAAAACATGTGTCAAGCCAGATGATTATTCTAAATTATTACAATTTGAACAATACATTTCTAGTTTCAATCAGATCTCTACAACATAACTAAACCATTACAATGAATATTAAGTCACAGAGTCATATAGGCGTGCTGGAACATTACTAGGCAATTTCAATCTTTTTAATGTTAAGATTAACTTTGTAACTAGGATGTAGATTGAGACCAGCACAAATAGGAGGAAGATATCCATTAGCAAATGTGTAGCAGCGGGGAACACAGGAGAAGGTTGCAGGAGACTTGGGGTGAATGCAGAGAAGCAGGAGATCCAGCAAAAATAGTGGAGATTTGATAAAGGTTGTGTGTGAACAAAACTAGGCCAAAACGTCCGTACATAATTTGGGTGAGATAAGTTGATACTAATTATGTGAAGTTGACAAGGTGTTACCAATAATTGTGTAATTGTCATATAAGGCATATAAAGACTTGACCATTGTGTCTAAAAGTTACTGGATGGCACTGTTGCCATTTTTGTGAATGGAAACAGGTCTGTGGAGGAGTCTATTAAAGAGTATGGTAGGGATAATAGGAAGGTGAGTGGGTGAATTAGGACACTTGTGATTGGTTATCATTAGTGGTAAAAGGTGAGGACTGATTGTGGGAGTGATTCTGTCTCTTAGCTTGGAACTGGAGTCCTGACCCCTATATTACACAGAACTAAACACTTTATTACATTTATATAAGGCACCTCCACCAGTGAAGTTGCTTATACATGTGACTTAAAGTAACCATAATCAAGAAGTTTTCATTGATTGCTCAAAGTAATTTGTATATCAGTAAGCTTTTATCTGACGAGTAACTGTAGTTTGCCTTGGAGCTAACACCATTAAGCTTTTAATGGACATCTAGAATGCAGCTAAATCCCGGCTGTTGGGAAAGATAAATGTCACAACACTCTTTGTCAGCAACATTAGCCCCAATAAAGCTTCAATATTCTGTTGTATTATCTTCTGGGTCTGACCAGTTAGCTGATATCTGGCTTCAGCAGCAGTTATACTCATTTGACTCTTCAGTTGGACCACTTTTACCTCGATGGCTGGACCAGTTGGGTTTGAAAAGATTGTATTGAGCACAACCTATTTGCAACAACTGCGCATTGCAGTTAATAATGCTTTAATTTTAACTATGCTTTTTTGACAACATGGCTTCTCCCTGGATACCACCCTTTGTATACCCAGATGGTTTGTATATAGAATCCCAGTAGATCGGCACCAACTCACCTGGCACCAAAACCATGCACATTCAAAGTAATTTAAATCCACTTAAATCCACATTTCTAAGCTCGTTTTGGACTTCAGCCAGCAATCTTGACCGGATCTAATAGCATTGCCTTTATACTACAGTATGAGTTCATTTTGTCATTGTCCAGAAGAGCCCAATTTTACTTACAGCATTGGGTTTGCCTCGTTTATTAACATCTTTTTCTGTTTGTTGGTCTGACTCCCCCAAACTTCCTTTGTCTACTCTTTGCACTAAGCAGTAGTAGCAGTACACAAATACGAGGAGAGCTCATCCAGTCGTAACTTAAGCACATTCAGTATCCTCAAAGTACATCCGGCTTCGAAAAGACCGTCAAAAAGCAGATAGAGAATCCCATTGATGGTCCTTTAGAAATGGGATCATTATCTCTGTTTTCCACTCACTTTCTCATCACAATCTCTGTTTCGCTGTGGGAGGCTTTGCTCTCCGAAGGGTGCTTGAGAGTTTGAAGCCGCTGTGTGGAATCAGGCCAGGATTCTAGACTTCAGACTCTTTACTTTAGATCCCAGGCCTCAGCCCTGCAGGGAACCCCTAATCAATGCCCGCCTCTCGCCCTCCTCATGATCCCTCTCCTGTAGCGACCTGATGTGATCACTAATTGGGCTATTTGTGTGGAGCTGAGCGAGCCCGACACTCTTCCTGCTTGTCACTGAGTGTGTTTTATGATGCATCCAGCCCGTTTACTTATTTATTTCAAGCGTTCACCTTCTGGAGCCTGTAAGATGGTTTGATGGACTGCTTCCCAGAGGAGTCTCCCGAGGCCACGCGTGTGTGTTTCCGTGTGTACAAGATGGCAGAACAGTGTCCTCTCTGACGTCGCTCAGCATTCATTACACACGGTCGCTCTCTGGGGCGGTTTTATTAACATTCCAATCAGTGCTGTGGCTGATCTGCAGAATCAAACAGGGAATAGTCTTTGATATAAGGTTCAAAACAATCTGACGGGAGGATATGAGAAATATGAATGCTATGCACACATTGAAAGATGGTCATGAGCTCAGTCAAGGCTGTGGATTCTCTGTTACTTAAATACAGTTCCGGAAACTAGACTGTTTTTGTATCTTTTTTTTAATTTACAAGGCTGTCCAGTTCTACATGACATGACAACATTGTTGCTTCTTCTTTGCATTGTATAACTTCTTCTAATAGTTATACTGGTTTGTTTTAATGATTCATTGTTGATTTTATTTCTCTTTGCCTGGCAACTGACTGATTCATATAATGGAAGTGCTTGACAGAATGCGTCGTCTGCAAAAGACTCACTTTATTCTCACTGGGAAGGCAGTGGTGAAATGGAAAGATGAAGGTAAGACAGTGGGTGTCACTCACCGTCTCTCAGTTCACCGCTCTGTCACACTCCTTTCAATCTTCTGAGGGTTTCACGAGGCTTAGTGTTTGAGATTCTTTTTTGATAGCTGTGGTTGACCTTAAATGACCTGAAAAGACTCATGCGTGTTAGTGCACACTCTCACAGAGAGTGTCGTGTATGAATGAATGAGAAATGATTGGTCTCAGGATCAATATGAATTTGTGTCCGTAATATCTTCTCACTGCTGTTGTCCTTAACCTGGGGCTTGGTTCATGTCTGAAGGATGCCAGCAGAGTCTGAGCTCCACAGGAGATGACCTAGAATGATGAAAAGGATGCATCTTTGGGAATGAAAAGGTATGAAGAGAAAAAGATTTTACACTACTGCTTCTTTCAGTGTACTCGCTAGCCAAGGTTACCGTTGATGGTTTCAGCTTTAATGCTCCCAAACCAACACAAAAAAGATACTAAATGCTGTCTGACATTAAATATTTGAAGCGTCTCAGCCTTTTCAGTTATTTTACTTTATTTACATGAATATTATTTTACTAGGGACTTTACTAGGCACTGTGGCCTTTCAGTTAGAAGGATGCCTGTTCGAGGCTCGCCGGTGAGCTTCCTGGAAGGAGTTTGCATGTTCTCCCTGTGCTTGCATGGGTTTCCACTGGGTACTCTGGTTTTCCCTACAATCCCAAAAACACGTGGTTAGGTTAATTGAATAATCTAAATCCCTCTTAGGTATGAATGTGTGAGTGAATGTTTGCCCTGCGCTGGACTTCTGACCTGTCCATGGTGTACCCGATGGAGTCTTGACCCTGAAAGGGAATAAGTGGGCAGGAAAATGAACAAATGAATGAATTATTTCACTATTGATTGTCATTGAAGTGAAGGCAGGCATTTTTTGAGGAACCCCAAATAAGTTTTGATGACACTGTTAAAAACAGTGTTGGAGTCTTATTTCCAAACGAGTCTAATAATTCGTAAAAATGCTATTCCAGAGAGTCATGTTTCGTTCGAATGATGAAATGGTGATTTGTGTGGTCTTTGATGCAGATTCTTGTGAGTGGGTTACAGCGTGCAGTGTGTGTTGGAGATGGAACGCTATCACTTTTCCAGTGCAACAGTGATCGCGTTGTGATTTTAATAATAACCAAAAGTCAGCATGGCTGTAATGAATCTTAGCTGAGATGATAAGATGAACTCTGTGAGTGTTTTGGGGGAGGTCTGGTTTCTTGGTGCTTTTTTCAAGAGTGCTACTTAATGTCAGCTAAAGATTCTTTGGTATGCCGATCAGTTTTAACAACTCTGACTTTCACTTTTTAAATGCAACAACTAGATACACAGGGAACGTTGACATTTAAAACTCAAACTCCATGTGTTCATTAACTTACAGCAAACACACACCACTTTTTAAAACGTTTTACCTCTTTTATTAAAATGTATTTTTAAATGTTAAGTGATATTTATAATATCTAGAAAAGTTTTAAACCATTGATTCATCATTTAATTGTTTATGTCTCAGAACGCTTTGGGTTAAGAGCGAACAGATTCAAAATCAGATTCATGTAATGAATTAAAAGCATAGATGTTTACCAAAGTAATATGTTTGTGATAATCCATTATTATGAAGACCCTGAAAGCAAAGCTTAAGAAAGTAACAATGAGAATGCTTCTTTATTAGTTTTGAAAACACATTCAGAATGCTAAATCCATATGCTAATGCTAACAAACTGCATAGAGAGAGAGAGAGTAACAAAGGAGAAAGAGGAGGAGGAGGGGGTGGGAAGAGAAAATTCCTGAGAGAGAACAGCCTCTACCTCAGGAAAAGTAGTAGAAGGGGCGATATTTGTCAGTCAAAAAGTCTGCCCATTCCTGGTTGTGATGTAACGTCCTGGTTGTGATGTAACTTCCTGTTCTAGCTGAAATGTTGTATTACAATTATTATTTAATTATAACTTGTATATGTTATTATCATATTTAGCTAATTTGCCCAATCATACAATATTTTACATTTTGCATATGTAATGGCAAATAATGCTCATGCAATGTTGACTTTTTTTTTTGTTGAGGTGAAGCCAAATCGATTTTTTATTGTAACAGTAATCCTGAATAAACTGTATAGTGTGATGACAGGTTCTGATTGGCGGTGACATCATCACTGCACTTTTGCAGATGCTGTTATCTGTGTTCTATAGGGTTCATTAGATTGTTTTGTGTGATATACCTGCATTCTTTTCTTGGGATTCAGTTATTAGCTAATTTTGATGAGTTATGCTGTTAATGGTATGTTTATATTTCTGTGAAACTGAAGAATTCAAAAGAACAAATTTTTGATTTTGTTCAACTGTTAAATATAATTTCTGCTATAATGGTTAAATTTTTACAAGACGGTGCACTCAAAATCATATTCATTGTCAAACACGTACAGAAAATAGAATCCTACACATAGTTAAGTTAGATCAGTGTACTCGAACGGTTAAATCCAGTGGCACAAGAAGTCTGGAGTCTGGATCAGAAGTAAGCTCAGAGCAGATGAACGGCAACATTACAATGATATAATATGTAAAATGTTTTGTTTTTTTTAAATCAATACTGGGGTTTTCAGCTCACACTAGTCGCCAGATAAAGGGCAAAACACATTTGTTTTGAAATTCCATCCATCCATCCATCCATCCATCCATCCATCCATCCATCCATCCATCCATCTATCTATCTGATCTTGTGAATTGACGTTAATAAACTAGGTTCAGAAAAGCGCTTTTATTTTTTTAATTTATTGATCTTAGAGGCAAGCAAAGATTTGATCCTACCTAAGATGACGCATGTCTTAATATATTTCTCAGAGCATTTTTTGGATAATGAAGTTATTTATGATTCAATCATACAGGTACAACATAAGCCAGTGAATCTTATTGGTTTACGGCAAAGTCCCATCCATTGAAAGGGATGAATATTTGAGGTTTTTAACCTTGAGATAAATACACCAGAAAATTCTTTTTATGAGGGAAAAGCAGGTGCGCACCTTCTACATTCCCATTAAAACACTGCACTCTCATTCCATTCAGAGTGAAGGTAAAGCGAGGAAGCTTTTTATCAAAAGAACCTCAAACGTCTTTCTTCTCTGAGTTCATAGAGGGGAAACATAAATATGATGAACTGAAGCAGGTCTTTTCATTATGCGTCAATCTTTCCTGTTATTCAAATGCTCACTCTGGTTAATAATTCAGTGATGGGGATGTACTTCATTTATCCTGAGCTTTGGGATTTATGTAATTGTCGCAACATCAAATGGTGATTGATAGACAGATAATGGAGTAATTATCTTAGCAAGACTTGGTTCTCAGCCATTAAAGAGGATAATGTTCCTGTTGTCCTTCTGGAATTCAATTGCTAATTTTACCCTTTAAACGGTTACAAAACGACAGCTGACATCCTGAAATTAAGGGATCATTTAAGGTGCACTGTGTGATACAAAAGGTTGTAAACTCGGAATGTGGATATTTGCTCTTGAATGATGCCATCCACACATTGTTTTCTGAAAGGACTAAAAGGTCACATGCCTTAATAGAGAAACCAATTACTTGAGCTCCACTTGATAATGAGAATGTTGATTGGCTGAGGCTTCACGTTCAGGAACCTGATTCACTCACAACATTTATTATTTCTCACTTAAAGGCCATTACTAAAGCAGATGTAGATCATCTCTTGTGATGTGGTACAAGGCTTGTTGAGATGAAAAAAAAATGTATTAATCCAAAACTGGATTTTTTTAAAATCTGATTTTTATGTACAGAAATCGAGAAAAAAAATTAATAAAGAGAAATCTCTATCCATCAAGAGCCTGACTTGATCATGTAGGTGAAATGTCTAACACTGAGGGTGGGATGTGTGTAGAAAATGACTGCATATGTGGTCTTAAATCTGCTTCTAAATATAAAATTTATCATGACCTCTAGAAGTATTACACATCACAATTCTGAAGCAGTTGCAAAATATAAAACCTTTTTTTTTTCTAAAAACACAAGAAGCTCTTAATAATGCTTTAGAATTTTAAAAGGGGGCATGTATAAAGACCCAACTGGTAAATACCTAATTTTAGAGTTTAATTCAAATGTCTTCTCAGTGACAAAATTTTACATCAATGATCATTAAATCTATATTTTATCCCACGATGGAGAATATATTAATTAATTGTTGTCTCCTCAGTCTCTTTTTGTGTCACTGTTGGCAATATATTCCGTATAATTTTGTATATATTCAATAGTAATGACAGGAGAAAACTTTCACATAGACGTGTTGTTGAGGGTAGAATTTCTTTGTTTGGCCTAGACTCCTGTTGTGTTGCCTGCAGGACATGCACAAATACATTTTTTATTGGAGATTGACACTCAACATGACTTATTTTGAAGACATTTTATTGGTCCATAACAATGGGAAGAAATACACACATTAATCACAATCTTTAATTCACGTGGTTTAATTAAATGAAAGAATACACAAATGATTATTAAAATAGTAAAAAATGAACTTGTGGGGAAATTAACCTAAATAAACCATTCACTACATACATTTGCTCACTGCAAGTTTATGTGTGAGCAAAGTGTGCGGAAAATTCTTTTTTAATCTGAGCTATGAATGTGCTGATGGCAGATCTCTGGTGAGGGGACATGTGTGTTTGTGGTTGATGCATTAATTGGGAAGATATTGTGATACTCACAGCTCCTACTGAGAACTCTCCATTTCCTCAGATTTATTTAAAACACAGCCAGACACACATCAAGCCAAAACAACATGAGAATTATAGTGGCGTTGCCAGATTGCATGCCCAGTGTTTTTTAGAAGTCTGACAGAAACAAGATAGATGAGTGTGTTCTCCCCTATTCTCACATCTGAGTTGACAGGAAGCTGATTCACTGTAGTGCCTTTTGAGAACTGGTGATCTGACAAGAAAGATAAAAAGGATTGATGATTAGGAATGTGGATCTGTCAATCAAATCCAGATCTAACTCCAAAATGTAGGGTGCATTGGTTTTCTAATCCATTTTGTCCAACATTGAAATCACAATACAAATGAAGCTGAAAACACCACAAAGACAAGATGTGCAGTGTTTTGAAAAAAAAGAAAAAGATACCTCATTGTGGCTGGGAAATATTCATTTCTTTTTGATTTGATGTATGCAGCAAAATCTCCAAAAGATCAGGAGCAGAGGGGCAACAAAAGTGACACATTTTTAGGACTGAGCTAACTGTATTTAAATGGCTTTGGAAGTTGTTTGATTGCCCATACTTTCAACTTATCAGCGCTTAGAGGTCTCTACACACATCGGTGCATGTGCCAATCACACAGGCTGTTTTGAATTTAATAGGAATGATGTGACTCTTCTATTGTTTAACTTTGATTTCAAATATAATTTTAGATTTCAAAATGTTGTTAGTTTTGATATTTGTTGTTTTTTAATTAACATTACAAGAGTTATAACACTTTATTTGCAAGGTAAAAATTAAAATGTGAGAAAAGGCCAGACGTCTTTCCGTTTTGTTTTGCATACCCCAAATCAGTGCCATTTGTTGATGAAAAGAAGGGTCATCCATTGGAAGTACAATACCTGTGAGATGGCTCGTATTTTGCAAAGTTCTTAGCTGAAAAAATGCACAATGGCATCAAAAGTACTTGGTTTTTTTATGCAACTTTGACATTGTTTCACATTGTTTCAAACTTTCACCTTGTCTTTGTGAGGATTTATGACTTTTTATTTTTATCTTTTTGTTGTTTGTTCTCCATTTTTGAAAAATTTGAAAAGGCAAAATGTAATACTCTGCATTGTACTTGTTGTACAATTATTGTGTACTGTAATGAAAAAAATAATTGTAAAAAAAGTTGGGGTTGTACTAAAAAAGGATATCAAGGATTGCCACATGTTTAAAAGGTAATTTTTAAAGGTAAAGTAGTAGTGGTAATAAGTTCAGCTCAAAGTACTAAATACAGTAATAAGTGCTCAAAACTTATGACAAACTTAATTAATTAAATCCTAGAAATGTTGCACCAAATGTAATTGGAATTTTTCTACATTGATGTTTTGGAAAATGTTCTCTCTTCTTTGGAAACACAAATATTAGAATGCTTAAACCCTGGCAGGTTTTCCTAATACAGTCATATTATTTCTGATATATGTGCTATTCAGACTCATTTGAGGATATACTTTTTTTCCTTTCGTTCAAGATGATTTTTGTATAAATTCTAACTGAAGTTTTGTAAAAACTTTCCATCCCGGCAAAGAACACCCCCACAAATATCTAAACGTTTTGTTATGTCTGTAGCTACGAGCGGATTAGTTGACATTATTTTCATAAAAAATAATTTGAACTAGGCCAAGAAAAGTCACATTGTTAGGATTCCCCAACATCTATTTAGCGCATTAGTGGAATGTAGGTAATGTAAGGTAGCTGGAGATAGGTAAGTTCCATAATTGGAGTATCTTAGAAAAGGCTCTGTCATACACATGCAATGGTGTAGTTGAGTCGTTTTATGTGTTACCCAAAGGTTAAGCTTCCTATTCAGGAGTCAAGAGGAACATACCCGAACTCACAAGAAAATAACTATGATTTTAGTTTCCATGGAGAGGTTTCGCTTTACTGTCCTCTACTTTGACAAATGGATGCTTTCAGCCTGCTTTATTCAGTAAAGTGCTGACAGAGAAAAGGAGTTAAAGTCTTGGGCTGCACACAGAGATCCAACTGCGTCTGGATGTTTTGAGATAATGCAATTCAGCTCAGTCAGTGAGGGTTTTTAAAAAGACAATTGCATAAAAGACTGTTGTGTGTGCCACTCTGAAATGATGGTACCATGATACCATCAGTTACATTTTGAGGGACCTTCATTTCCTCATATTCAACTTTTCTCTAATTGTTAAAAATGGCAGTGCTAGTCTATGAAAAAGGTAATATAGCCTTTTTATGAAAATAACTTAAATCTCTCTTTTACTCCCCCCTCCAGCCATCCATCCATCATTGACAAAGTATAACAGTTCTTTATTTTTATGCAATATCCGTCAACAATTAGTGTAACTGCATCAATATTACTGTAAACATTTTACAAAAGATGACAGCTTCACAACTTCACCACAAAAAACAGACATTGTTTACCCAGGAAGTGCATTGTATTTTTACAATTACAGGAGAGAGAGAGATTTACTTTATTTTATAATAAAATGATGTATTATGCTGTTTCAGAGAATTTTCCAAGAGGTCTCTTCTAAACTAGATTAGACTATTAATTAGAGAATGCAATGTTTTCAATGACTTGTCGTCACTGTGGCTAGAAGGATGGAGAAGGGACACTGGATTTGGAACCATTTACACTATATTTACACACTTAAGAGCAGCTGTGCAGAAGGAAGACATCCTTTATTGGGAACACCATTTAGACCTAGTTTATTTGTTTATTTTGAAAATGAGTATTTTTCGGCCATGGTTACGCTGTCCGTGTGCACTTAACTGTTTTCATGTAATTGCGCATTTTTGGAAACACCGGCCAAGGTAAATCGTATTCGAAGCGGTTTCCACCCAGGTTCTGTGTGGACAGGGAGTATTTTGTGTCCGGGGGGTGGAGTTTGTCATTGTTGTCATACTCTGTCACTCATTTGTTTACAAACAGGGAGCGTAATGGCGTCTCAAGTGAGGACTATGTTGCTGTGTGTACAGTATTACATGCACATGTTTACTACTTGATCAGAGGCACAGAGGCACATCATTTTTTGCACACGCAGTGCTCAA
Organism: Danionella cerebrum; assembly: GCA_007224835.1. NCBI lineage: Eukaryota > Metazoa > Chordata > Actinopteri > Cypriniformes > Danionidae > Danionella > Danionella cerebrum. Next base: position 215,296 of record SRMA01025950.1, read on the forward strand.
TAATCCTTTTATAAATGCCATGAATCGACTGCCATCTGTTGGTTTAGGAGAGACATTACAGCATTTAAGGGTTTTTTTGAGCATCTGTGTGGACACCCATGAGAAAAAAACAGGTATGTGTGGACATGGAAAGTATCACATGTGTTGTATCACAGTTTCTCAAGCCAGCAGCAGAACCCATAGTCTTCAGAGGGGATGTCAGGAGTAGAGGTGAGTAGTAGGTAAGTTAGTCACTGGAGTAGATTGAGTGACGGAGGAACCCAGAAGAGATACAGTAGTTGCTCAGGAGATCCAAGAAGGCAGGAAGCGGTCATGGAGAGTCAGGGAGCATGAACTGTAGATCTGGATACTCAGAAGGTGCATGGATGAGCCTTTTAACTGTGCGGGAAGAATTGGAAGTGTGTTGGTTGACTGATTCATCAGGAGAATTGTCTGTAGGTGAATCCGTGGGAGTGATCTTGATTGTTGGCTATGTCTCTTCTGGGCACACACATTTAACTTGACATTTATTCTATGTCTCCTCAAAAATTGGGAGCTCTATGATTGCTGCAGGCAGTAAAAGAGGCAGACGTGAATTATGCTATCCACGTCCCTAAATCATCTTCACTACTGTTGGTGGCTTCAATGATTCAATGAGGCAGTAACATTGAACCAAAACCCTAAAACTAACCCCAAACCTAACCCTAAACCGTTTTTCAGTCATGTTGTCTACAGTTTTAATTGTTACTATAGCTTTTTGATGCCATGGTTTTGGACAGTCTAGTAGTAATCTGACTGGTTAGCATTTGCAGGGTGAAAATGTGGATCGAGCTTGGGGGAATGGAGCATTTTGAGTCACTAGAAATGGAATAAAGAATTACACAAATATGCAAGAATGAACTGTGATGGATCTAATGTGCACTGGCAGACACCTGTGACCGGGAAAAGGGAATAAGCGTGTTGGAAAATGAACGAATGAATGAATAAATAAATGAATACAAGAATTAAAGCATAACAAATACAAATGTATTTTTGATGAAATAGCATTGTAGTAGGATATGTCGATTTTTGCAAAATATAGCCCATTTAAAGTCACACTTTAAGTTTTTTAAAGATGTAAGGGCGAAATATATGCCATAATTTCTGAGAAAAGTCACAGTCACCTTTTTCTGTTATTTGTTCTTGGAAAACACATGTTATTCCTAGAAATGGATTTTCTCACACTGCTTTCTCAAAAATGAATTACTAAGATTTTTTTTCTTTCATTGTGCTGTGAGCTAAATCAGTCATGTACTTCTCACAATATAATTAAAAAATAGAAGAGTTTTACATAACAGCAGGAAAATTCTGGCACTAAATTTCTAAAGGGTCTTAAAAGCATCAAGAGCAAATCCAATAGTGTATCGACTGCCCTTTCTACACATTGCCTTTTCAATAAAGCCCCAACACTATCATAATTTATATGATAAGAAATGCGGTCTAATGAAACCACAATTTACGTCTCTAAAGGTTACAGCACAAGTCTATAGCTATCCTGACCAAGACAACACACCCCAACAACAGAACTCTTCTTTTTTTACACAATATTGTGAGTTCCCAGAGAGGGGAGATGGGAAGCAAGCTAGAAAAACTAATTTGTCAGGTCCAGGTGGTATAGCATTTGGATTTTGCAACAATATTGGTGAAAGATGACAGTGTCAAGGCTTTCTCCAGCAAACCCAAATGCATCAGATGCAAAGCAAAGAGATAATATTACAGTGGTATCTTTTGAAATGTGCATTGCCACTTCAGTCTGGCTGCAGCTGGGTCACATCATTACTGCTGCTTATTACATGTGTGACTCTATTAGAAAAAGGAGCTTGGAAATCACAGCTTGTGCTCTACTGGAACTATACTCATTTTATAGATAGATACATATGTCTTGTCATTTTTAACACTCCACTGGCATCTTTTTGTGCAGAAATAGTACAATGTTTTTTTTTTATTTATTTTGTTTAAATGGTTTAGATTTTTTTTATCTAGCCAGAGAAAGTTGATATATATCAACCACTGGACTAACCGGGGTGAAGTCACTCCCAGCATGCTATCCGAAACCCTCACTCGTCTGGCCTGCTCGCCACTAGCTCCATCTCTTGGAACACATACAAACCAGTCAACTACAGGATTCTACTTTATAAGTGTAACCAGAGGGATCTCACCCGAGTCAAGAAGTGTTGCTTACCTACATACGGTTGCTTAGTAATTCTGCTGTGCTACCTTGCGAGGGGTGCCAAAACCCAGATGCCAAAACTACACATTTATACAATTTTTTCAATTTGTTTGGTTTTGGGAGAAGCAACACATCTGAAATGTGGATATTGATGGGGTTTTGTTTGTAAATTTGAAATGTATGCTGTAATTTATGGTGTAATACATGTAACATCACCCATATGTTTCTAAAAAGTAATTTTGACTTCCAGTGGTAGACACAAACCAAGTACTTGAGTAAAAGTAGAGATACACTTGGTAAAATAGAACAGAATAGAATAGAATAGAATAGAATAGAATAGAATAGAATAGAATAGAATAGAATAGAAAAAGTACAAAAATGTTCGCCTTAAAAGGTACTTAAGTTTCCAAAGTACTATGATCTATTACTGCTATAATAAACCATTATCATTTTTGCCAGGACTCTTGCTTAAACAATATGTGAAAAGTATGTAATTCTGAGCTCAAAACCTTTAGAAGCAAATGAAATAACATGATTTCAGATCAGGCCTGTTCAATTTAAGGTTTATTTTTAACATAGTTGCAAATTCAAGCTTAATAAAATTAAAACACAGGTTTTAAGAACTAATTAAAACACAGGTTCACAAGTTTTCTTGTAGCATATTACCATAACCTGGTCATATCAGATAAGCGTAACAGGTATTAGTTTTCGTGAGTTTCTTCCATCATTTTCTCTTAAATTTAAAATTACTTCCCTACTCCTCACCACTGCAGACTTCTTAACAGTCGCCATCTTAACAGTGGCTCACTCCTGGGTAGTTGATAATGGAAGAAAAATTTGGGTCAGAACCAAGGGTGTTAGTTTTCACCTGTTACACCCACAATGTTTGATTTTAAAGCTTTTAATTTTAATGCTTAAACAATATATAGCTTAACAGAATGTATAATAAAACATTAGCTGTTGTCACAAGTCATAATTAGTTTTATGAAAAAAAAAAAATTTGTAAAGAGTGGAAAGGAGTGTATTGCATCAATGAATTGCAGTTTCAGTCACTTCCCGATTGACTTCACAGGGGGAGAGCAGTTTCTTTGGAACAATGACTACAAACATGTCGATTCGTTTTCAAAATCATGATGATCAGTGTACGGGAATCTATGCAGATGTGATGATTAATTAACATTTAAGCGCCATTCTGTACGTGAACAGCTTGGCACTTTCTAGCATCATTTATCTTGAAGCATTACGTCCGTTAGTTTTATAAATGCATTCAGGAGGTTAATTAAACCTTCCCTCACGATAAGGTTAAATCTTCATGATAGTGTTGTGATCTTCTTCTATGTTTTAATTTCATATGGCATTTAATGGATGACCACCACACGTATCTTTATTTGAAATGTGTATGTTTCAAAGGGCGGCACGGTAGGGTAGCATTGTGGCCTTGCAGTTAGAAGGTTGCCAGTTTGATGCTCGCCGGTGATCTTCCTGGAAGAAGTTTGCATGTTCTCCCTGTAGTTTTTCCCCGGGTACACTGGTTTCCCCCACAAAGGATGTACCCCCTCCTCTCGCTCAATTTGTGTTGGAGACCCCTGTGACCTCGAAAAGGAATAATCGGGTTGGAAAATGAATGATTGAATGAATGTATGTTTCAATTTTAAACCCATAGTATAGTTACATGAGGCTGAAAATTCCTTAAACACTGTAAGTGGTCCATTAAGTATAATATTAGAGCATTTTTCATTTTCATGGACATCTTCAAGCCACCATAAACCGATTGCTGCATGCTTTCAATGTTTGGATCCTCCTCTAATCTTTCTCAGCAGCTCTTATACTCCGGGTTTATAGGAGTTCATTTCAAGGTCGTTCATAGAAGCCGTAGGATTCATTTCAAATCCGCATCTCTTTCATTTTCAATTGAACAGGTGATGACGGGGCAACTGTAAATAAATCAAATCAGGTTTTAGGAGTGGACTCATTGGTCAGGTGAGCGAGTGGAGGTGGTATGTTGGACGTGGCGGGACTTCTTTATCTGTTCTTCAGGTGAGCGATCAAAGAAATGCCTGTTATGTGTGGCTGATACTCATCTCAGCTTCTCTGATCTCACGCGTCTCTCCAGAACCATGCGTGTGTGATTTTGATATGATTTCGGTACCTGTGGCCCATCTTTTCTTTTTCAGCTGTTCATCGAGCACATAGATCACCAAGGTTTTCCCTGCGAGCTGATTGCAGACACAGATATGATGGCTGACTTTGAGGGTTCAATCTACACTGGGCTCTTGAAAGAGGATTGTGGGAATTGGGCATGCTTCCCATTGCGAGCTTAATTATGCCAGCTAGGTCCTTCAGAGTAAACAGATGGCTGTGGCAATCACCACTTTATATAATTATTTGATTATTTCACCCCCAGATACTGTTCAGAATCAAAGAGTATGTTCTGTTTACTTACCGCAATGTTAGAAATAAACATCCATGAATTACATTTTTTCATGTTTCTAATGGTGAGCCTTGAGATGGTTGCATGTTCTTTTTAAAGTTTTAGGCATGTCTGAAAATATTTGCCCTCAAACCAACCAACTATGCCAAACAAGTGCTTATGATCATCAGTGTCACAAGTAGGAACTGAACTGAAACAGAAAGAGCTGTGTAGGAGGCTTCAAACTGAGTGAGGAACTGCCAAACTCTGCCTCAGTACTGTATATACAGGCATTCAATATACAGTGGGGTAAATACATTTTTGACACGTCAGCATTTTTTTTATCAGTAAGGGGATTTCTAAGTGGGCTATTAACAAAAAATTTACACCAGATGTAGGCATCAAGCCAATTATTGAATTCATACAAAGAAATCAGAACATTTAAGTATTTAGGTTGAGTCAGGATAAATAGAATATTGCCCACTTAGAAATCCCCTTACTGACAAAAATGCTGATGTCAAATACTTATTTCCCCCGTTGTGTCTTATAAGTTCTGGTTAGAGTTGCCTGGCTCTGGTGGTGACAATTCTACAGTCTGAATTGGTGGTCTGGACCACATTCAACAGTTTAGTCACAATTAACTTGAAATGCAGGTCTTTGGACTGGAGCTAAAACATACTGTGCCACAATGCATCCCTCTTCAGAATCTTAGATCTGAATTTTAGTTCGCCGATTGAGTTTAACTCTGCCTTTATCCTGTTATTTTCTTTAGGGTGACTTCTACTTGGAAATGGGCTTTGTAATGACCTTATAGATAAAACGTTACATTTAGGATGCTGGTATTGAGCATTGAGAGCACTAAAGAATGCCCATATGCCTTTGTTAGGGACAATAGGGACGATCACTCTTTCATCATTGCTGATGGATTTAATTTGTTGTTTCCTCAATCATTGTTTGACTAGCCTTGGATAGTATTCTTCTTTATCATTTGACACAGATGATTTGTTTTCTGTTCATGTTTTTTTTGTAATTTCAGTAATTTCTTTGACTCATACACACCATTTCCATCCAGGTACTATAAAGACGTCCTAACCTGCTAACTCCATTTTGGGTCTCCAGCTCACTTCGGGCGAGAGGCGGGTCGCCAGTCCATCGCAGTTCACTAAACACAAATATTGCAATTTATTTTAGGTACATAAAGACTCTTTTGTGAGAAAAAAGGAGCAAGTTTAGATTTAATAACCACACATCTTTTATTGCTCTTTGTGAAGTCCCCAATCACAAATCTTGAAAGTGACTTCTCGTAACTATTAACTATAACCAGAGTGAGTCGTCATTTAAAGAAAGGCATGGTGTCATTTAAAATCATTTGAATTTTAAAAACTAATATGTTAAAGAATTTTCATAAATACCATAAGCAATAATGTCAACCTTTAAATTCAGGGTGTTTTTTGTATTGAGCACTAAATGCTTGTGTGAATCTGAATTTATTTTTAGTTCATACAGCTGCAAAAACTTATTTCATATTGTTCTCTTTGTTTGGGGATTTTAGAGGTAAATAAGCTTTCAACATGGCAAATTGTGGAGCTTTTGGAATGGATGAAGTTTTCTGCCGGTGCCAAAGTCTCACAGTAAGGCCTGTAAAAGGTCTAAAATGCAATACATCACAGCAGTAAATGCAAAAAAGTAATATGTGAAGATGCAGCACACTGTAAAACCTTGCAAAAGCTGTAAAATACAGTTATAAAAAAAGCTGTCCAAATTACTGAACCATTTCAATAAAAAAAAATTCTGCTTGATTCGCACTTAAAGTTGTAAACATAACATTTAAAACTGCCTGCTGGTTCGTTCATGTCAAACAAACTATGCTGCTCAATCTTAACAAACTGGTAACATTCTCAACCACAAATCTGCAGTCGACTTGAAGAATGATCATGTCACCTGTAGAGACACGGAAAACATTTAATTAAAATATTTTCATTTGTTTCTCTATTAATTATTCTGTGTTTGTAAACAGTGTGATGAAAACATTATGAAATATGTGAAGCGTTTCAATTTCCATTCAAGAAAATAATTATTTATTGTTGAAGAAATTAAATTAACGAATATTCAGATTTTCTGATTCTAGAAAGCAGTAGCCATGACTCGCACAGCTTTACTTCAATTATTGTGTCTAATCATGGGCTATTGGTCACAGCGCAGACAGACAATGGAAGGAGGATTGTGTGCATGAGCTTGTGTGCTGATAATTACAGGTTTATGTTTTTCACACTGGAGGGGGCAATTATTCAAGGGCATTTTTTTAAAGAAGCCATGGCAACACGTCAACGTCTGTGTGCGTTTTCCCTCATTTTCTCGATGTCATGTTGTTTTCAGGCATTCAATTAAATGTCTGTTTAAAACAACACAAATTGCAATTCATTTCTCACTTGAAACTGGAAAATATGGGAATTCATTAACCAATAAATTCAGATTCAGAGACATTTCTGCTTAATTATCAAATGTTCTTAGTTTTTTCTTTAGTCTTTGTTTTTATCATTCATACCATAGCAATGCAGGCTTCTGAAACATTCTGATTAAAGTCTTGCTGCTTATCTATTCGTCGAAACACCTGCTATTAACCTGACTTTGAATGAATCAATTTGTGCAAAAAATAGCTTATATGAAAAGCTAAATCATTCCTAAATGATGTTTAATGCAGTGAAGTATATTTAGTTTTGTCGCCTATACAGAAGTGGAACAAATTTAGAGCAAATACAATATTCTGTCGTTACGTAGTGGTGCTGTGAGATCCAAATTTAATATCTTGTGAGAATTCCTTGGAGGTTGAATGACTGGACATATTTTGTTTGGCTAGGATTCATACAATTAATTTATGCCGTCATCATGAATAGCAAAGAAAGCAGTCTTGCATGCCTACCAGAGTTCATCAGTATTCTTTGGTTTCCATGCTTCCTCTCAACTGTTAAAAGCATGTAGATCAACTGAATCTTCGTTAGATCCCATGTATGCTGGTACATCTTTTGTATCAGTTTATAATATTAGATTGAATCCGTAAATGCTGATTACCATATAATTCTCAATGGAATACCACAAGGTCAGTACTTGGTCCATTGTTTGTCTTGGTCACATGACAAAAGACTCCTATTTAAGAATATACCATGTCCAAATGTAAGCTTATCTGAGCAGTTGACGCATAAAACTATGGCAAACATAAGTCAAAAATCTAAATTAACATAATAGATATTTGATTTTTTATTTTAGATTTATTTTTATTTTGTTTGAGAGACTCTTCTTCTAAGTGGTCTAATAACCCACCCATCTGCATGGTTATAAATTTGTCTCACCCCATTGCAATATGCTGCCAGTGACATCCAAATATTTGTTTCCTAGAGGCCAGTGAGAGACAAAGATGTAGTGTAGAGGAAAGCTGAAAGAAACTCTTGAGTCAAGGGACGTTTTCAAAATCTTTATGATTTAAAATATCAGGAATTACACACAGAAGAAATGTAAAAAACAGAAACTCATGCAAAGAAAGCCCCTTCACGAAAACAATATTTAGCTCTTTGACTGACACCAACCAGCAGAAACAATGCCAGCGTGTCTTTTCCTGACAGTAATGACACAACTTCTCACTTTAGAAGATTCCTACATAAGTCAGAAAGAATACTTCAGAAATCTTCTAAATTGGGGATCTAGACTCAGTGTTATCTTTTCACATTAACTCTGATACAGATTACATGCAATTAATAAATAAATCAAAACAGAAGTCAATTTGGTTTATAAATGTTACACTTTCTCTGCTTTTCTACCTTTTTTCCATTGTTATTTCCTTCTTAGTCTTTTCTTCTCTGTGTGTTTCCCTCCTCCACCTGGTTCCTCGTTTCCCCTGATTACTTCTCCCAGGTGTTCTCTGTGCGGTCATTAGGTTTTCACTGCTTAAGTTTCTTCCTTTTTTGGTTGCTGCTTTATTTCATGTAATGCCATCATCTTTATATTCAAGAGATTGCTTTTCTTGTCAGAATGCTCTTCAGTTCAGTTTTTTTGTGAATCTTTCTTGTTTCTTGTCTGCTTGTTTCTGCCTCATTTAGTTGGTCCTGTGCTCCTCTGAAGGTAGTATTTACTATGTGAGGTTATCTCCCCCCGTGGAGCTTTATTTTGTACGTAGCGGTTTTACATAAAGCCTTTTGTTAACCTCTGAGCTATCACATTTGAGTTCTGTCACCAGCAAATCCTAACAATAAAGGGCTTTTATGCAGAAGTTTCAAATCTGATCCACAGAAAGAGTAGCCTATCGCACATTAATTCTGATATGATTATGTTGTGTGGGATAGAATGACTTAGGTAAGGTTATTTTGGTAAAGGCCAAATTAAAACAATGCATTTTTCCTATGTCTACTATGACATCTATTCCTATGTCTTATGTGTCTAAATTACATTGATATTCAAATGTAGAGCATTTTTCCAGAGCATGCATTTTAGAAGTGTATTAAAAAAAGCCATTCTCACAGCTCAGATGGGGAGATACATGGAACACACGAAATGAGAGTTCACTTGTATTGTATGTAATTACATCCCAAAAATGAATTGTAACATTTTTGTAATATTCCTCCACTTAACCTAATTTTCATTTTGTACTTATTTTCTTTTCAATATGTTGAAGAGGATGTGATTTTTAGAATGTGAATGTGCCATTAATTGTGCCCATTGTTTCCCTCATGTGGCAGAAAGCACAGCCTCTGATGGCTTGAACAAGATGAGCCAGCATTTAGACAGGTTATCATTTGTTTAATGTCAGTGTTGGATTTTATGCAAATGATTTGAGACAGTGGAACTGAAAAAGGTCATTCTAGTAAACACGAGGAATCAAATGACACTTGGGGCTTTAAGTGTGTAGTGTTTTTTTGTGTGCAAGCATTTTAGAAATAATCCTCTCCACCTTTTCAGTCATCCTGCTGCCTTTTACAAAAACTCCATGCCATAATATTAAATCTTTCATCTTAAGATGTTGAGTCTTACTCTAGAAACATGCCTCACATTGAGCTGGAAAGTAATTGTTTTTTTTCTCCAGTTGTGAGGCATTTTCTGTTTGTGTTGAACTCCTGCTGCACTGCTCAAAGTTATTTCCTGTGGTTGTTCTGTGTTAACTGCCATGTTCAATAGGGAGATGCAGCTCTGAAGCACACAGAAGCATGTGATGGTGAGCAGCACTGGTATAAGTGTGTTAGCAGAGGTCACTGAAGAGCGAATCCCTGTGTGTGTCCACGCTCACAGAAGAAAGCATGCAGAGTACAACATAGCATCCACAACCCTGATGTACCACACTCCTATGCATAAAAACAGGATGTTCAGTAACTGTATTATCCTGATCCTTTTAGTGAAAATTACTTTGCCTCAATCCAACATTGTACAAATTTGAAGGTATTTCAATTGTGTATAAATATTTGGCTTTATGTTGGTCTGTAATTTACAAGGGATTAATCTACAAACGTGATGAAATAATGTTCCTTATTACACAAAAATTATCCAAAATCATAGGACCACCTGCCTCCTACAATACAGCTTCTACTCCATGCTGCCAAACATAAGAATGGAGTCTTGGAGGATTCTTGTGAGTACAACCACATTTAAATCTTGCTGATTATATGCAGTTTACTCTTGGGTTAACAAACTCATCAGAGCAGTACATGAATGGCATGAAGAACACACAGGGACTTTTTTTGTCTGACAGTAGGTACTTCTAAAGTGAATATGTAAAAAATAAATACAAGTAACAATATTTTAGGTGATAAAGGTTACAGACCCCGTTAATTAAAATGCGAGAAAATGCACGGTTGTCTTGCAGTTCAGATTTAAAAACCCCAATCTGTGCCATCTAGTGGGGTAAAGAAGGGATAACCCTTCGGAAGTACAAGAATTGTGATATGGCTTGTGTTTTTGAAAGTTCTGGCACAAAAAATTTTTTTAAATCGCCTGTTTTTGCCTGTATATTTTACATAATATTCTGAACTTGTCTTTGCTTATTTTGGTGATTTATTCTTTTTTTCATCTCAACACTTTTGATTTTTGCTCTTAAACATAAAACTGTTCGTTCTCAATTCTAAAAATTTAATGCTCGTAATTGTATTTTTTGTGTAGTTTCAGATTGTTTTGGAATTACTGTGTAATGTAATGAAAAATATTTGTACAAAAAATAGACGATGCTGGGCTTGTACTAAAAATAATATCAATCATTGCCACAAAAAAAAACACACACAAAAAAGGTAATTTATTAGAGTAAATTCGCTCTGAGTTCTGTTGCCTTTAAGAGACGTTATTCTTCTTACCTCTTGTATATAGTTTTTAACAATGTAAATAGTTTCTGATCCCGTGTTTCCAGTGCACCTGTGACAGGCCATGCTTGAATAAAATGTTCATTTCATTTTAGCTTTAATTTCTCCGGACTCGTGCATCTTTAAGAAACCATATGGCTTTCAAGAGAAATGCGAAATGAGTGGGACTTTTTTTGAGTGAAATCAGTCATGTAAGGATAACCAACATAGACACCATAAATAAACTCGTCACTATACTGCACACAATTATGACACAGTTGTTTTTATTTTACAGGTTCTTAAGTATTTACATTTACATTTTCTAAAAAAAAAAAAAAAAAATGGGCGTTTTCACATCTATTCCATTTAATTTGTTTATTAAGCAAATTTAATGCTTTCATTTAATGATTCAAAACGTAACTTGGTGTTTGGCATAAAAAACTTCTTTATTGAATATTTTATTGCTCGAGGGAAAATGTTTTGGAATTGATTTCCTTCTTCCTCAGAAGAAAATCTTTGAATTTTACAAAGGGAATTATTTAATCCACAGAGTCTCCTTTTACAAAGCACGCTTTTACACATACTGTATGAGGGATGGAGGGAGAGAGAAGAGAAGAGAGGGAAGGGAAGGGGGTGGAGAAGGAGGACTGAAATCCACAAAAATAAATGGTATAAAATATAGAGGAGAAAAGGAAGCTTTCTGTTATTTCATTTCCTCCCGCTGTCTGTGGGGAGCAGGGAGAGATGGAAGCAGGAAATAGGCTCCTGGAGTCTCATCTAAGGCTGGCCAGGTCGACCTGTCAGGTCATCATCACCATGACAAATGCAGGAGAGAAACCGAACTGACATAGTTAGATCAGTCCACTTTAAAAGAACCTGCGACACAAGCAGGAACAGACTGTCCGCCCATCAGCTTCATGATAGCTTCCCCCGCTGCCATTACTCTCTGCAAGCAGCCTTTCAATCCCACAATCCCTCATCTCATCCATGGTAGCTGTGTCCTCATGGACCCTGTTCTCTCTGATATGCTCTACAATCATTCTAGTCCAGTAAATGCCATGAATAAAGGTCATAGGAGCCAAGTCTGTATTTGACTCAATTCTACAACAAAAAGGTAAATGTCCTGCGTTTCAATGTTTTATTCATACATTTGAAAGCCTTTAATGCCCCCCAAAATTCTGTGAAACAAAATGAAACAAATTAAGACCACACTGCAGACCATTCGCTATAGCAGGGTTCACAGAAAGTCCACTACTACACCCTCTTTTTCCTTAACCATCAGAACACGGAAGCATAACCAATAACCAACAAACAAAATAAACTCTGGAAATAAGCAATCTACCAAATCAATGCATAGCCTCAATCTAGCCTCAGTTTGAAACTTGTGAAGCTCTCTGAAATTGTATTTTTTTCTAAGTATTTTGAATGTATCGTTGACGAGGACGATAACGCAATAATTTTGTTGAAGAACCTTTTCTTGTTGACGTTGACGAGATGCTAACGAGTTAAATATGTCTCTGTTATGAAGAAAACTTGAGTTAACGAAAATGAGAGTGGACGAAAATGTTAATGAGTGACACATTCAAAATGCACAACATTTCTGCTTTTCATGATTCTTGACTGTAATCATTCATTAGAAATATAAAGTATCCACTGCACAAACTGGGCAAAGCACTGCGGAGCCAAGACTACTAACTCCCCAGGTGACATACATACAAGTTTTCATTCTCATTGTTGGATTATGACAGCAGTTTCAACAAAAGGGCTTTGTGGTAGGGAAACAACGAAATGATATGCGCTGCTAACACACCGAGGAACTGTGGTAATAACACACCCGCAGCTAAAAGATCATACACCCCAACAGACTGTTTTGGCCTGGAGTTTTGTGCAAAACTTAAAGCTGGCTATGAATTTTAACTTACTGTTTAAATAATATCAGGGTGGTGAGCTTCAGGTGCCTCTTGAGATTGGTGTTGTTGTTTTTTACGTTGTTTGTGGCCACAGTGTTTAGAATTTTCAGGGAATTTATTCTTTATTTTATTTTTCAAAACCATATTTTCTTCATGCTTTTGCATATATAAGTACCTGTTTTTCCTCCATTGCTCTTGTTTTTGGCATACATATGTTTTTTGCACTTAAGATAATTGTAAAAAAATAAAGGAAGATCAATTCCATTGTGTCAACACTTTTTTGTAGCATAATCCTTAGTAGATATTATACACGGATCAATGCATTGATGAAAAGCCTACCGACAATGTCACAATGTGAAATGGAGCCTTATTTCATAAAATAAATGCAAACATAATTTTTTATATTGATATTAAATATTAAACTGACAGGGTGGCAGAGTGCGTAGCACTGTGACCTTCCAGTTAAAAAAGGTTGTCGGTTCGAGTTTCGCCGGTGACCTTCCTGAAAGAAGTTTGCATGTTCTCCCCGTGCTTGCTGGGTTTCCTCCGGGTACTCCGGTTTCCCCCACAATCCCAAAAACATTGGTTAGGTTCATTGAATAATCTAAATTCCCCTTAGGTGTGAATGTGTGAGTGAATGTTGCCCTGCAATGGACGGGTTACCTGTCCAAGGTGTGCCCCTGCCTCTCGCCCAATTTGGGCTGGAAATAGGCACAAGCGGACCCCAGTGACCCCGAAAGGTTGTAAAATAAATAAATGAATTAAACTGACAGAAAAGCATTGTTTAATGTAAGTTGCTTTGTATTAAAGTGTCTGTCAGATGCAGAAATGTAAATACAAATTTAATCAACGGTTACGACTAAAACAATTTAGATTTTCTTGAAAATGTGATCATTTTCACAAAAAAAGACTATGACTAAATCTTAGATTGCTAAAAAAAAAACAACACAGCATACCAGTGGTGACCAGCTTAGAAAGAAAGAACTAAAAATATCTGACAATTTTGAAATGTTTTTATAGATTTGACAATATACAACACTGACAATAATCTACCCACTAAACCTTGATAGATTTTCTTCTTTTACTATTGATCATTTATTCATTCATTCATTAATTCATTCACACATTAACACCTAGGGGGAATTTAGATTATTCAATTAACCTAACCGCAGGTTTTTGGGATTGTGGGGGAAACTGTAGTACCCCGAGGAAACCCATGCAAGCACAGGGAAAACAGGCAAACTCCTTCCAGGAAGGTCACCGGTGAGCCTCAAACCGACAACCTTCTTACTGAAGGCCACAGTGCTGCCCACTGGACCTCAGTCGTTTATGGTTTATCATATTCTGCTAAATATAAATCGATAGCAAATTGCTAAAATAGCTCTACATTTCTTCTTAATCCAGACACATGTAGACCAATGTCGGCTCGATCACTTGGAGGTAAGTGGTATCACCATATTATCTTTTGAAATCGGTTTCGTTTCACTGAAGTTCTTCACAGCTTATTGCTCAGCATCCCACTATAAAAGAGAAAGGCCACTTAACAGCAGTCCAGAAACTCTCTCAGTGATGCCACTTACATAACTGGCATGAAATGCCCTTATAATAAAGAGACAATGAATAAAACATGTTCAGAACCCAGTCAGGGCTGTTATATTATTAAAGTGGACTTCTACATCAAAGCATGTCATCGCTTAAAGCGGTGAATGCTTAGTTTGAGTTGTAGATGAGCCGCAACTCTGGACACAAAGATAAGACGCTTAACTTTCTCACAGAAAACACTTTGTTTTTGCACTTTGATGGCAGCAAGAAAATAGTTGCACATGAGATTTTTGAAAGAAATATATTTTGGAACAATGTAATTTGTTGACTTGTTTTATCAACCTATTTTAATGTAATATAATTATTTTATGATAATAATGAGCCTTTTAGGTTTCATGAATTCAAGGGAACAGATGTTTTGGATAAATATATGTCAGCAAAACAGGCTTAGACTTCCTCTTTGAAGTTTCTTTCCTCACTATGCACAGCTTGTCTGTGCACAGTTTTTATTTTATAGTCTGAATATAAAAGGCTGGATTAAATGCAAATTTGCCTCAGGGGACTGATAAAAAAAAGGCTTGATAACTCCAAAAGTGACTTGGACGTTTTGCAATATATGGTATCTTTAAAGCATTGCAATATTTCCAGCCATTGAAATATTTTAAATATTTAATAAATAAAAATAGCTTTAGGACTAGGAGCCTAGAGTGGCTTATAGTCAAGTCTATAGTATCCTCCCCAGTGAGAAATTTTGGGGAGAAAGTTTGGGTGAAGCTCAGACAAGTCAACCGGGACAAGGTAGAACTGACTTAGATATTGATGTGAGTTTAATTGGGAGCACTGGTTTCAGGCTTTTAATCACCCTGCGAAAATATGTTATGCAAACCTCACTTTGTTTTCATGATCTAAAATACCTCTGCCGTTTCCATTTCAGACTAATTTCTGCTTGACGCATCACATTAAGTGCTGGTCGAACAATGAAATTGGTCACTTTTGAACTCAGATTTAAATGTACTTTTATGCACACTTTTTCCCAAAGCAAAACAATTGTTCAGTTGTTCTGTTCTTGCTGGGGTTTGAATCCATTACTGAGTGATTTTGTTCATTCCCTCTGTTCACTGCCACTGAAAAACACTGGTTTAATTGCCTAAAAACATTTAGAAATGAATCACAATAAGCCTAAAAAAAACCTCCTGGTTTGCGAGAGCCTTCGGATTGATGTTTGGTAAAGGCACTACCAGAGGGAGATTTGAGATGTTGGTGGTTCAGGATCATATATTTTTAAATAAGCTGAGCAATGTGCATTCATTGGTTGCATTGGCTTTTCATGTCAGTAGGGAGAAATCCATACTGTTCTCATTTGCTAATACTGATGAGGCCTCTTAAAATATGTGAAGCACATAATTGATCTGAAGCTTGTGAAGGGAATATGTATCACTGGCACTGAATATGAATCATTTCAGGTTCTGATATATTCAATCCATTGCCCTATTTGCCCCTGGCTTCTTTTTAATTGAATCTCTCTGGACATGTAAACATCACACTGAGTTTGCAACAATGAGTGGAAAACACAGTAGCAGGGGTTCCTTTGCTGGGGGACCAATTTTGTGGGACATGTTTCTAAGGGTAGTCAAGTCTACAGAGACTCAACTAGTTAGTGTTAATAAATCTACTTGAAGACCAAGACAATTTAGTTAACTTTTCAAGTTTTTTTTTTTTTTTTTTTATTATTATTCATTTGACATCAAAAATGTGAAAAATTACTTTCAATTGTCTTAAAATGTTCAGAGCTATTTTCTTCAAATTGGACATGTGATGTGCAAATGAAAGATGTAGACTGAGAGTGACTAAAAGTTTTTTTATACATTTTATTCCCTCTATTTTCTCCATCATCCACAACAGCTTGGTTTAGTGCCCGTAAAATATCATGTGGCGCACTATTAAGAGCATAGTTCAACAGATGATGATATAAGCCTAACCCTAATGTCATGTTGGCTGAACGGAAGCCTCACAGGCAGTTCCAGGCAACTCTTATGCTCAGATTAAGTAAACCACTGAGGGCTTTGTATGTGCTCTATTAGCTAAACTACCCAGAAAAAAAGATTCTGATTCAAAAGTTTTTGCTTAATGAGTCATTAACATTGTTGACACCTCCCTGCTGATCATGTATTTATGATGATCAATATGAGAGCAGTGTATTTACTCCTTTTGTGAGGCATATCACAAGTAAGAAAATTAAACTCTGTATCCTGTAGTGATAAAATCAAGGTGTTCTCGTTAAAGTGAATCAAATAAACGCCAAGAAAAAGTATTTTATAATCATTCATATTTCTACTCACTCGGTGTGAAACCAATTAAACCAGGTTGATTTAGATCAAATAGCATCAGACCAAGCAGAGAGGACCCAGGAATTAAAGAGTTAATGGGTTTAACTCAAGCACAGGAGCAGCCAGTTTCATCAAAAGGTCTTCATTAAAACAAGAAGAACAAAACAGGAAAATGCTGACAGAGACTAAGGACTAGCTGAGAACTAAAAACACAAAAAACAAAAGTTGGCTCCTGCTTCTTGATCAAAAAAAAATGGAAAAATCAGAAAAAGCACCGAACAACAGCAGAAGACAGGCCCTCGTTAACATGGGATAATGTTGATGGCAGCGAAGAGACACACAATAATCGTGCAAAAACAGAGAGAAGGAACGCACAATAAATGATAATAAACAGAGGATAACATGTCTCAGACTGGTTGAGCATATGAATTTGCTCACACTTTAGATTTAATTACACTTTATTATTACAGACACTCACACTTATAAATGTTTAGATTTTTTTGTTTGTCTGAACATCTTTTCAATACAATCAATTTATTATTTTGTACATGGTCTTGTGTCTTCCATTTACACACCCTGGGCTCCACGAGTAAGAACCTTTCTGGAAGTCAGTGCGCCTGGCCCATAAAGCATTACAATGGTCATATAAAAAGAAGTCATTGTACTACAGTCAAATATTGGTATAGTACGCAACTTAAGATGATTTATCATTTATGCCTAGTTTTCTCATTTAAACAGACGGTTCATGAAGGCAGCTCCAACCTTGACCCACTTGTGTCTATGTGTTATGTATTCATCATTTCCCCGGTGGTTCACTGCCATTTCATGCCATTCATTTCAGTCACCACCTGAGAAAAAGACAGGCGAAGTGTGGTTTTAGTTGAAGTGCGCCCTAACCAACTGTGACATTGATGCCAAACCTTAGATTCAACTAAACCTTCACTTTCCGCCCATTTATCTCCCAATCCATTAGTTTCAGTTGGTTTCCTCTGGCCCAATCTGTGGAAGAGGTGCTTTACCTGAGATTTTGAAAGCATCAATCTTCTAATGGGCCCTAGGGGATTATGAATGTAGATGAAATCTGGGTCAGATAATCCAGGTGAGTTTTAGCAAACCTGTTTCTGTTGGGATGAGGATAAAGAGATATCCCATTACAGGGTGAAATGGCAAATATTTATGATTTATGATGTGAATGAACAAGCTACTTTATGTGTTGTTCAACTGAGACACATTAGAGACACTGTGGGCCTGTGTTCGCCAATCTTTATCATATAACTATGATCTATAACCTGTTCTGTTAATAATATGAAGTTTCAATATCTGATCTGGTGACCCAAGTTTGAAGAAACTGACATTTTGCTCAAAATATTTTTTTTTTTCTTCAAATAATGTGAAATATTTTCCAGTGAAAGTGTTGGACGCTTCACCACAAGAATATGCTTTATGTTAAGCCCAGCTGTCTATTCTTGTGTTGATTTACACAATCCTTTCATGGTCATTGACTGCACAAAAGACCCTTGTAAGACCCTACTATATCATTATTAAACACCACAAAAAGAATCTTTCCAACATAATGCAATTATTGGTCACCTACTCAAACATTACTGAATGGTAAAAGTAATCTGATATAGTTATATATTTTTTTTTATAAATAACACTAGATTAATTAACCCACAGTGGACAAATGTGACAGAGCACATGCTTAAAATTCTTTAATTTGTTAAAGTATGAGCTCAGAATGGGTTAAGTAACCGTTCTGAAAAGGGCTGGTTCAGAGGGACTTTTCAGGAAGCATAATTAATTCCTCCATCAGGTCAATCTGAGATTTGCTCCAATAACAGAGGGCTCTGTTCTAAAGCCTCTGTTACAAGCACTCGTACGGCATTAAGGCATTATTCACAAATCAGTGCTTGTGGCACCATTAGTAGATCAGGTGAGGTGGCAAAGTTTGCCCTTTACTTTCAATAACAGTTCAGTCCTGGGAGGCATGAACATATTGCTCTGTGAAGTGTTGCTCTCATAGTAATTAATGAAAGATCATTCACTTTATATTGGATACATAATGTGAAGCGTTAAGTGTTTTCATCATTAATTAAATGATCAAATATTATGATTTTGTAAAAATTGGGTAACTTGTGTAAAAATATGGACAACACTGAATATGTTTATAATAGAGCTTTACTCTTCTTCTTCCTTATCTTCTTCTTCCTTATCTACTTCTTCTTCCGGGTATAGGAGGCTGTATCATGTGGGGAGCAGTCTAAGCAGGTATGCTCAGACATCCCTCTACCCGGACACCTCCTCCAGTTCCTCTCATGGGAGACCAGCTAGCATCTCTCGGTGTGGAGGAGCTCCTGCCGGGTGACTGAGCTCCTCACCCTTTCTCTAACGGAGCTCCCAGCCACTCTATAGAGGAAGCTTATTTCAGCCGCTTGTATCCGGGATCTTATTCTTTCGGTCATGATCCATTCCAGATATCATGGCCATAGTCAGGGTAGGAGCTGGTAAAATGAAAACATTGACTTGCAGCACAGCTCCTTCTTCACTATGACGGATCAGAACATTGACCACATTATTGCAGAGGCTGCATCAATCCATCTGTCAATTTCTCGTTCCATTGACGCCTTACACGTGAACAAGCCCCAAGATACTTGAACTCCTCCACTTGGAAAAGATCACTTTACCAACTTGTAGAGCCATGGCCTCAGATTTGGGAAAAAGCAGAGATGAAATCATGTGGTCCACAAACTGCACAGTCTTCGTTCCCTACTACACCTGAAAATCCTGTCAATAAAAATCATGGACAGAAGCGGTGACAAAGAGGTGACATGCACTGGGGACAGGTCTGACTTATTGTCAGGTATGCAGACCAAGCTCCAGCTCCGGGCATACAAGGACAGGACACCCTTTAACAAAGGACCCAGTACCACACACTTCCAGAGGGACGCAGTTGAATTCCTTCTCCAGATCCACAAAATACATGGGAATTGGTTGAACTGTACTCTGTATATGTTGGGGGTTTTTTTTGTTTGTTTTTTTCTTGATGCATTGTATTTTTTTTCAGTATCTTTGATGTGTGTATAACAACTTAAAAGTAAATAGATAAAAACTAAGCATTCACCTTTAATATTGAATGCCCTCTAAAATGAGAGTGCTATACTTGGGACATTCTTGGAATTCCACCTGTGGCTCTTGTTGCATAGTATCAACCCTCCCATAGAGTTATCGTCTTTGGGGTTAAAGTTCAATATTTTTTTCTCATAAAGTAGCTTTATTTTCCCTAAATGGTTGAATGTAAAGTTAAGTTTAACAGTCATCCTTTTCTCTTAAATACATGTACTGTGAACCTTTAAAAATCTACACTAAATAAACACCTTTTTTTTTCAAATTTCCAGTAAAATGAGAACCTAGACCTAAAATCCCAGAAGGCATGAAACCAGACACAGGTCTACAGGTTTGCTCGATTTGTTCTGTCATTTCTCACTCAACATCCTCTTCTTAAAACAGTTATGTTTCTGGGGAGAATATTTTTGTGTTTTTTTTTTCTTTTTGAGGTTGTTTTTTCATACGGGGGTTAACGTCCTTTGGAGTGTTCCTTACTCGACCTTACTTGACTTAGTACCTCGTACCAGACACACAGAGATTGTTCAAGTGGATTTCAAAGTAAAGGATTTGTACCTTGACCTGTTTTTAAAAACTTCAATACATACAGAGCCCAGTTTTGTTGAGACACAAATATACACAATCCTTTCAGTAAATTCAAATGTACAGAAGCTCAGTTTGCTGAAACCTGTCAATACATTTTTTTGTTTGTTTTTAATTATTATTCAATGGTTTTTGGTTATATACTTTATTATGTGCTTAAATTTTTTCTTTTGTTAAATAGTTGCTAAGCAGCTACA
>SRMA01025950.1:237568-328012 GCA_007224835.1 Danionella cerebrum
GTTATTCATTTTATTCTAATAGTTTTACTTGAGATTCATTTACCTTCTGATTTTTCATGTTCTTTTGTGAACATTGCATTGCTCTAACCATATACAACCAGAATTTAACCACCATATACAACCACTTACTTTCTAAACAATAGACAGTAACAATCAACCAAACACCAGAATAGAACATCTGAACTGGTTCAGTGTTCTTTGGTAACCGTTATGTTAGGCTTTTAGTATAGAGTCTCACTCATGTTTATGGTTTTGCCTTGTTCTTGTATTTTTTTATATACCGGTATATATTTTTTTTAATCTGTGCATACTTTCTTGGATTACGGTACTACTCTGTTGCCGATCATCAGTCTCAATGAACCATGAAATCTCATGTTGTGGCTCACCTCTATAATGATTTAATACAAACACATTTAATTCTTAACCTGTTTCCACCCTGAGGTTAAAACTAAACAGTGAAAGCCTCTTATCCACTAGAAGCTGAGATTGACATTTATTGTTTTAAGTGTGTAAACAGTGATTGTCTTGTTTTCTATGTAATAAGCTCATCGCCTGGTATACGTTGTGTGACCATTTAATAATCTTGCTGCTGCAGACTTGGGGCAGTTACCTTTACTGTTGCTATTGGATCTCTCAATATAGTGTGTACCTTACCTTAGAATAAATGAAATTGGCTCTTATCACGTGTCAAGGACAGCTTTCGTGGCATAAATTCACAGCTTGGTGGCACCCAGTGCACAGTTTCTGATGATCTCACAGCAACAAAGATGAAAAATAATAACAGCAGGGGTGAAAAGTCGGGGAATTTGACTTAGAAGAGTCAGTTTATCCACATTAAACTCTATCCCACCTAAAAGCCTCCTGTAGTGATTTCACAAATTTATTTCAGATATCATTGAAAAACACTTTGGTATGAATGCCTAAAACATCTTAGGTGTGTGCTGTGTATAAATAAGCATGGGTGAAAATATCTTGCTCTGGGTGGGTTTTAAAAGGCTCAAACCGCATGTGATTAGCTGGGAAATGATAAAGTAGGGTTTTAGCAATACATTTTTGAGAAAACACAGAGGTTCCCTGTCTCTTAATTCCGATCACACCTCTGATGATGCTTGCTCTGCTCTGCCAGTAAGGACTCCTACATGGCTGTGGTTATCTGGCATGTCAAGGCTGCCCTGCTCTTGAGATGGTTCAAAATGACCAGGATCAACACATCTGGCAGGGCCGAATCTTTCACACTGTTTAATATGCGCAGGAACCCGCAAGGATTGGATGTAAAACTGGAATGAATAATTGATGCTGCTTGGTACCACAGAGTACTTTCTTTCAGCTAATTGGATGTAAAGAGAGAGAGAGGGATAAAATATTGTCATTCAGCCTGTGTGTGCCGAAATGATTGGAGGGGGAGAGAATAATAGCATCTGCACCCTGCTCATTAATCCAGGTTGCCAACTTGTTAGAGGCTGAGTATTTGATGTTTTAAGGGGCACTGGCACAGCTCGTTCTGGCGTAGATGCAAAGCTCTGATTCTCTGGCTGTTGACCTCCTTTACATTGAACCACATCTAATCTTTTTAAACTCATGACTAATGCTGCATTTTCCTAGTGCTTCATTTCTCACAAGAAGATAGTTCAGCTGTGATCTT
This sequence comes from Danionella cerebrum, assembly GCA_007224835.1. Taxonomy (NCBI): domain Eukaryota; kingdom Metazoa; phylum Chordata; class Actinopteri; order Cypriniformes; family Danionidae; genus Danionella; species Danionella cerebrum. Next base: position 239,211 of record SRMA01025950.1, read on the forward strand.
TTTATGTAATATACACTGGAATCAAAACTAAAATGTAGTGTTTATTTAAAATATGCTTGTCAAATAAGAATAAAATAAACAAACATTTCTTGCATTTCAATTATAAATGCTTTTGGATCTTAAACTATACCTTTTTAGCTATTTGTAAAGTGAATAGTCAATAGTATTTGCCAGTAAATCTTGTCTGTAGCACTGGATTTTAATATGATACAATGTATGGATACCAAAAACTCATTCTGGTTTTACAAGAAATTCTATGAAAAGTACTTAACAAATTAGACTTGAAAAGAGTCTCTCTATATGTTATTTAGCACTGTGCCTGGTTTACTAAAAATCCACAACAAAATGGAGATGGTAAATAGCATGTTTCAATGGACTCAAACTATTTTGAGAACAAACTCATCCACTCTTTGTTTACATCAGAGTTTTTGCACACTCTGCCATTTGGCATCCCTTGATAATTCTTGGGACTAGGTATAATCGTTGTCTACTCTGCTATTAAAAACTATTACAAAATTATTAAAAAGGCATTAAAACTAAATATCACATTCTATAAACTAAATCTTTAGGAAATGTAAATGAAAGCCATTTTTCATGCAATTTAATTTGTATAATGATTGATTTAATAATGTGGCATTTATTCTATTTTTCCTGGCTATCTATGGCTGATCATGTTTTACAAAAAGTAGTAGCAATGGTTGGATGAGTCTGTTATTTATAAAGGTGCTGTATTTAAATGTGACTGATAAAAATGGTTCAAATTCTTAACATAAGATCTTTAACTGTTCCACAGTAGATTGTTTTTTTCTAAAATAAGAAAAATATATATTTATTTAACATATACCTACATTTAGGAGTTGTTGTTACTAGCAAAATATTACAGATCTTGCATCTTACATTTTTTTTGATTGGATGATAGGGCCTATTGCACATACTCAGTTAGCACATCCAATGAATACGGTTAACAAGACCCAAGATTGCAGAGGTGTACAATGTATGACTGCGTACGATACAAAACATTTATTTATTCATCTTCTAACCCGCTTATTCCCTTTCAGGGTCACAGGGGTCTGCTAGTGCCTCTCTTCAGGGCACATCGGGCGAGAGTAGCGGGTACACCCTGGACAAGCCACCAGTTAATCTCAAATCTCAGCAAAACAAAACAAATACAACTTAATTTTAATGGTTTTTAAAAGCAATTTTACAATTGTAATGGTTTTTAAAAGCAATTTTACAATTTTAATTTCTTATATTTCAGTTTTACAGTGCAAGCAGATGCATAACATAAAGAAACCTATATCTCAGAGTAACTGTGTTTTGTGTGAACTGGTTTGGCTTGGAGCAGACAGGAAAGAATAATGAGAAACACAAAAGCAAGGGATGTAAGTGGGTGGAGAGTGAAAGGGAGGGGGGGGTGTAGAAGAGTGTCAGAGAAACCCAAAATAAGAAGAGAAGCTCTGAAATGCAGGCCGACGGGCATCTTGATTCTCTGTACGTGCAGGAGATAAACAGGAGAGCATACATTGTAAGCTCTGCTGGGCTGTGAAAATAAAACCCCAGCGGACAGGAGAGAACAATTTGCAGCCATGCTCTTGTGAAAGGGTTCTTCAACACTGGCAGGCTGGAGCGTTCCATCTGCTGGTTAATAAAAAATGTCAAGGAGAATAAGAATAGGACAACAGAGACAGACCACACTAATAACCACACAACACTGCCATGTAAAGTTTAGTTCAGCAACTTTAAAAGCCCTGAAGATTGAATCTGAAGCGGTTGACAGATGATCGGGGAAGGAAAATGGAATGTAACTCTAGGGGTGTGTGAAATAGAAAAAAAAAATCCATTATTATGTTTATTAATAGAGCTGAGAGATACATGGCTCTCAAAGTGAGAAAAGAGACCCACAGATGTAATTACTTTTGTAGGCTTGATGTGGTCGGACAGCAGTCTTCACAGCTGTAAACATTTGTCACATGTCATATGTAGCAGGGGTTGTCCTGTTTGTTATGTATGCATTGAAGCCATTTGCCTTTAAAGTGTGTTTTAAGGGGAAGATGGCTAAAATGAAATATTTACTCTGCCCCAGTTGTAACCCATATTGCTGTAAAATCATTTCTTAGCCAGAAAAACTGTGAGCTCACTTAGTGCACCGCCACTGCTCTGGCTCAATACGTACACACAGTCAACAGTGCCAAGTTTACTTGCTTCTACTAAACAAAAGTCTGCTTTTGATGGTTTAGATGTTGTATGGTGTGGAAGGTGAGTAACTAATACCTAGTGCCTTTCTCTGTCTGATGTACTGACTCATAATATCTAGACTTGGTAGTGGGGTTTAGAGACTATGGTTCCAGAGCATTGTTCAAATCGAATCATTTGCCCAGTGATAGATTCAGACTCGTCCCCTCTTTTCCCCCCAGTATTTGTCCAGTCTCTTCATGATTAAGGTATGAACAATTCCCCCAAAATGCAACAGATTAGTTCAAAAGGTTTTAGAAATTCCGCTAATAATAATATTTTATTTGGTGGCACATTTGGTGAGAGTGTTTTGGTCAGTTCAAATGAAAATATTAGCTCTCAGAAATCAGCTACCTAGCCTTTTAAGTGCTTTAGCTCAAACTAACATGAATATGAAATGTTCATAGAATGAAATTTTTGACACCAACGTTCCTCAAATATCCATTTAAAATTTTGAAGGGGGCGTAGCTGGCCTGGGCGTTCATGGCTCGATCCACACCTGCCCCTTTCACTGCATTCTGCAATCAGATATACTATATACTTCTGCAATCAGATATACAATGCTAGTCCAATCCTGCACTAGCCCTTTAAAGACTCATCCCAACTATATTATGATCGTCGGATCTACAGTTCACACCAGCTGACTCACCACGATCAGTTCACCCTATCTTTGTCCTCTACTGGATCTTTTCTGTAATACTCATTTGTTTGAGAAATAAAGTATACAGAACTAATCCGAGTCCCTTCTCCTCTGCTAGTTTCTGTGACAGCTGCTTTCATTAACTTATAATGTGGATGATTAAATATTAGAAATGCTTCTTAGTTTTCACAAAAAGCTTGGAATTTGATTTATGTGTAAATCTCATCCAATAAGTAACCAATCACGTCAGATGCAACCTTTGGGTTTAATTAGCTTCACATCAATGAGTCATGAAGAGTGCATGATGTAATAATCACTCGGCATGTGCAAATAACAGACCACACGAAGAGATTGAAAGATGATCAGATGAAGCGCTGTGATGTAATGCTACATCCACAAACTATATACACACCTAAATAGCAATTTCTAACTGGTCAAACTCTAGCAATAAATAGTGGTACATGATTGGCCTATGAAGTCGAGGAAATAATTCATGCCATACTACATATAAAATGCTATATGCCGGTGCTACTCTTGCAAATAGCACTCAAGGAATTATTATGGTTCAGTAGCTGTGTTTCCATCCACTTGTTTTATGTGCATTTTGGATTATCTCAGAACAAAACCCTGGATGGAAACACATATAATACTTGAAAATATGCAAAAAAATAAACAAAAAAACAAACAAACAAGAGAGCACAAATAAAACCCAGCATGCAGATAAAAAAAGTCATGTGATTTTACTTCTGGGGCATATTAACGGACTGACTTATGGACAGATTTCCTTGCACATCTTAAATGTTGTTTTGGTCATTCTAAAATTCTGTCATCAAAGTGGTTCGGGACTATCACCTCCCAGAACTGTCTTGGCTGGTCTCCCGCCTCCGAAAGCAAGATGACATAACTGAGCATATTGCGTTTTGTCCATGTATTCTAAGATGGAAGTAAGTTATTAGATATGAAAAAGGCCTTCTCTTAATACAGTAACTTTCATTTTTCTTTTGATATTTACCTCCAGTTTATCAGAGAGCGACGGGTTTTGTTCTCTTGTTGGCTGGAAACTGTGCTTTATCGCCGAATATTCTATGCGATAGTTCAGTTCGGAAATTTAATTGCATCTTTGAATGGAAACATTTCTAATGAAATGTAGGTTGGTCAAATAGCAATACCCCTGAAACCTTTTTAAAATGTCTACAAATCTACTGCTTTTTAGAGATCAAAACAGCTAGACATAGCTCAAGAGTCTCAAATTCATAGGAACATTTTCCAACAATTGGAAAAAGGAATGAAGACAAAGCATGTGATAGAGTCTCATTTAATCTACAGCACAGACAAAGACTGGCATCTTGTTTTTAGATTAATGAAGGGGAATGAATTTGAGGCGAATGCTTGTTTTCACTTGCATATAGAAGGGATGACTAACTGAGTTTTTCTTCAGGTGAAGTTGAAAGCAAACCAAGACTGAGCACATTCTCAGAGACTGATAGACTGAGAGAGTTTAACAATCACCTGCAGGGACTGCGAATCCCAATGAGATGTTGCTTGTTCTGGATGAGAGAGAAGGAAGAAGAGCGCACAAGAGAATCACACTAAGAAAGAAAATCATGATTGAATTACAACCGTGAAATCTACTGAGTGAAAGTCACCAGAGAACATGCGCGGGTCACATTCAAATTAAACAATGGTGGAGTAAAAACTACAAATAAAGAATGAAGCCTGTTTATGAGATTTCCTTGATCCCAAATCAAGCTAACATACGATGCAGCTTTAACTGGCTGTATTTTTTATGTTAGCAATATTTTCAAAATTGGTTGAAAGCAAAATGCAACAAGGCAAATGGAGCATTTCTGAAGTTGCTCCTGTGAGAACAGAAATTATGTAAATGTCACATTTAATCAAATTTGAGCACTCTGATTGTGAAAGGTTTAAAAGCATCTTAAAAGAAGTGTGCATATAGCTTTGCATTCAACAGACAATTGAGTCTGAACGAACCAGACAACAAAGCAGTGTTTGCTAATGGTAGCTTTAGTTCAGCAATGAAATAGAATAACACTAAAATGATTCTTGTAGTTTGCCACCAGGCTTTCACAGATCTCAGGAAGGATTTTCTACTACTCCCCTTTACAGATCCTCTAGAAATTGACATGTGCAAACTTAAACTTTCAGCTCCACCATAAGTCTTTTATGACATTAATGTCTGGTGACTGGCTACAGCTTTCCATATTAATGTACATCTTGATTTCTTTGTTTCGGTAAAGGTTATAATGGAATACTATATTTCATTCTCTTGTGCATCTCAATATTCTCTTGTGCATCTCATGCCTGGCTGAAATTTGATAAGCCTTAGTTGCACTGTTCTCATGGCAGAACGTCCCCAAAGCATAATGTTTCCAGTACCTTGTTAAACAGTGGGGATGGTATTTTTGGGCTCATAGGCAGCATTTGTCCTTCTTAAAGATAGTCTGTTGAGTTGATGACTAACAGTTAGATTTTGGTCTCTTCTGACCTGTGGGTTCTCCCTTGATTATTTCCAATGTTGATTGACAAACATACTTGTGGGGTGTTACCAATTGTTTTCTTGGTGACTTTCAAGATCCTCTTTTGCAGTTCTGGACATTGCCATGATCATTGAATCTTCTCAAGATGGGTTCAAGCTTGAAGCCCCAGACAGAAGACATCTGACTATTACCTTCAAGCAGCAAAAAAAAAAAAAAAAAATACACAATAATTATCTGAGGTTCTAGTTGCCACTGCTCATGCATTTAGTAACAGATATTGACGTGATGGCTACTGTTAGTTTTATTATGACTATATTAGTCTTGTTATGATTATTATGTCCAGTCATTATGACGTGACTTCAGCCAGACATTTGTGGCTGAAATATTTATTTCAGCAGCTGCCGATTTTGAAAACTCAATCTTGAGCTCAAGACTTTTTCATTGGTGTTTTAATAAATTGTCATTAACATCTGTTGAAAATGTGAGTGGGATATCTATAGCTTCTGGGTTGGGCAGAGATCAACTTTTTGTCAGGAGAAAAAAAACGGATGGATCTACACCACAGCAAACCTGTGCTTCCAATGTAAGACTAGAATCTCATATTCGTGAAGGTTAAAAGAGGAAGTGTGTATTATGAAATTAGATGTAGTGAAACAAAAGTGTGGTTTGGGAGTTCATAGCTTCTTTCAATCGCTAACAGCAAATAAACATTGCGCTGTTTCTTGAACCTTAATAAACAAATTCAAACTAAAATCTATCACTTGTAACCTGCTCTCCAAGAGAAATCTACAGATATCTGCTTCGGATGAACTACTGTTTCTGATTTACATATGTAAAACTGCAATATACAAACAAATAATTATTATTAGTTATTAACAGAATAAAATATTCTACAATATTTATAATAAACAATTATAAAATCTTAAAAGTTTAAACGTTTAGTTTCATCACTTGCGCCATGAAATGGTCAGCTAAATCCACCTGCACTTATGCAAATAATAAAAGAGAAAAAACTTCTGTAAAATCGGAGTGATAGACGATCGACACAGAAACTGCATGATGTAGTAACTGACTCTAACAGGAATCTTTCTTACAAGTGACTCCTTGCTCGGCCCTGCCTTGAGAGGAGAGATTACATAATTAAGCAAGTACAGTACTTTTTTTTTTCAGAAGGTGAGCGTAATTTACTTTTAACACCAATAGCAGATACTTGCTTTATTTAATTACTCACAAAAAACAAGCATGCTGTCTGTTTTGTATGGAAGCCCATTTCCGACAATGAAGTTAAAATAAAACAAAATTATCACTTTTTATCTCAGAATTCCATCATAAAAACTCACGTGTCTGACTTTTTATCATGCAATGCTGAAATGCCACAATCTGGAGATGTAAAGTCAGATTTCTGAGATATGAATTCGCAATAATTCCGAGAAAAAAAGTAAGAATTCTGAGTTTATTTCTCAGATTTGTGACTTTATTTCTCATAATTGCATGATATGAAGTCACAACTGTGGATTTTTATCAAGGAATTCTGAGATTGCAAAAGTCAGTGGCGTAAAAAGGGCTTCCATAGTTTTGGGAGTCGTATGAAGGCTCACACAGGCTTAATGTCCAGTAGCCTAACCTCAATTCTATTAATCGTTTCACTTTTTTGTTACAATTTTTCATTGATGTGTTGCTAAAGCAAGTGGTTATTGGATTGTGCTGACATCCTTTTTGGCACTCGAAGCAAAAAATGTTGAAAAGCTCAGCAGCCCACAATAATATCTGATTCCTTTATGTCCAAACTGGTCCAGAAAATGCCTTGACTCCCACGGACAAATAATTAAAAGTTCAGGAACTGTTAACTAACACAACACAAGGGGGTAGAACTTAGTAATAAGTTTTTTTAAGAGTAACTAGCACATTTCTAATGATTTGTATGACTTTGAATAAAGAACACGTCAAATTAAAACATCTCTAGATGAAACTAATCACAATATCAGGAAGAAACTCTTAAGACCTCTACACAAATTTTTTGTTGTTTTTGTGTGACAACATGCATCAATCAAAAACCATGGCGGCATCACACATTTGGGCAACCAAGTGGTGCCAACGGAAAACAGTTTTGGATTTCCATATTGGATTTGTTTTTAGCAAAGAGAACGACCAATGAAAAGTGGCTTTTTTGCTGATGTAATAAGTATGTAAAAGAGCCGCTCGGTGGCGCTCATCCCACATTTTCATAGCGACTTCATACAGGAAACAGTAACGAAATTGAGCAGCACAAATCCTCTTTTCTGAGTGCTCCCTGTGATCAGCCAACAACAGTATAAACTGCTCTACATGAATTTTTTCGATGTATTTTGATTTCTTCTCTGTCGTCGTCTTCGTTCTTGTTTCTCCACGAGGCGTGGAGTGTTTTCCCGCAAACGCTATATTGAAGCAGGAAGCACCACTACATTAATATTTTTGTGACCCAGATGAAGAGCACCATGCTGTGGGCCATCTGAAGATTCAATTCAAATGTTTGTGTAGAGGCCTTTAGACTTTCAATGGTGGAAAGGTCCATTTCTGTTTGTGGAGAACTATTTAAAATGGAAGCTTATTGGTAGTTTTTTCTAAACCTAAATTATGTCAGCAAAGCCTAGGTGAAGACATTGAAAAGTCTTAGCAAAAAAAAAAACTTTCAAACACATTTATTGGGCTGATAACATTAATCAAACACAGTGTATGACCTTTGTAAACAATGAAACAAAAAAGGCATCAGCTCGTCTCCTGAAAGTGCGCCAAGCATAAAATAGTACTTTTTTTTTATTAAGCTTTCCCTCTCTTTGTTTTTTCATGTATATTTGTATCTTTACATATTCCTTTTCAGCATGAATATTTCTATTTACAAAGCCAAGACTTCTTTTCGACATAGACAGCAACACCCAATATTCTTCTTTATGATGGTTTTATCAGGATGATAAACTTGCAAGGCTGCCTCTCTCTCCATGTGGAAATAACCATTGACACTACATTTAAATTCAAGATGTCCCTGTGTTGCTGGGGTGCTTCAATGTCCAGTCCCTTTTCCACAGTTTGGTAGTAGGTTGTCCATATGTACAAAGGCTAAAAACATTCAGTTCCATCTGTGAAGAGCCTATGAAATGTACTTAATTTTTTTCCATTTCCGAAAAAAGGTATCAAAACATTTGTGGACATGTCACTAGTTTTGATTAAATGTATGAAACTGGATCTCTTTGCAAACAGCATGGAGTCTTTTTCTTGCAGGGATTTTGTTTTCTCTTTACATTGGCGTGAGTTGGTCTGGCAGGATGTGTCAGTCTTCTTTCTATTTCATATATTGGGCTTGTCCACATCTGACGTCTATTTCAGCAGCCACTCGTTCACTGTAGAAGAAGAGAATTGTTATTATACTTCATGCTAAGTCATGATACAATTACTATGTTTATACATAAATTGACTTGAGTTACTACACCGGAGAAATACACAACCATGTTTTTGTAGCTTGCCTGATCTTAGTGAAGCTGACATAAAAAAAAAAAAAAAAAAACATTTAGTGTAAGATTATTTTCACACATAGTCCACATAAATCATATATTTTAAACTGCAGAAACTGTAACCAACTTTTATGGTATGTTCAGGTAGGTGTTCTTCACACTCGTGAATCTTTCCCCCTCATCTACATCCCTCATTCCCCCCCCCCACACCTTTTCTTTATTACACCCTCCTGTCCTGACGTAATTAATGCAACTGGTCCATGGGAAAAATAAATAAAATCACTGCTACCCTCCGGAGAAGGAAACACCACATCAATCACCTCTAAAGTTGACAAGGTATTTTTCTGTGAACCATTTGGTTAAAACGTAAACACAGCAAATATATTTCTATTAAAAAAGGTTATAAACCTTGTTATTCAGCAACGGATAGCCACCATTTCTCATCCACTCAATTAAATTAACATTCAAATCCCATGAAGACAACTGACAAAACCAGCAAAAAGAACAATTTCTCTTGTCAAGATACATAATCTCAAATTAATAACCATCACTAATTAAAGAATCCATTTCTATTAAATCTCCAAGATCTTTTAACAAATCTTTGAACATCTGAAACATAAGGAAAGGAAGAATTTTTTTTCTATCGCCCACTAGTGTGGTTCACAAGCGACACACCACTTTGATTTATCCCTTCACTGCAGTATGAAGAGTGCAAATGAATTCTCCAAAACAATCCTTGCTGTCAGGGTGGGTTCAGATAGAGAGCAATGCTTTTTTTTCCCCTCTTTTGTGATGTTTTACAATTGAAAAATGATGTTACATCTCAGGCATATATCAAGTACAAGAGAGCACATTGTCCTGAGGAGATTATGTTTATAAAAACATTTTGAAACAAATGTATATTTATACATATTTTGTATATTTATGTATATTTATTTGATTATATATATATATATATATATATATATATATATATATTTTTTTTTTTTTTTTTAGGGGTGTAACGGTACGCTAAAATCGTATTCGGTTGGGTACAGTGTCTTGGAGAGCTCGGTTCGGTTCATTCGGTTCGGTACAAAACAATAAGAACTTACATAATCTTTTTTTTGAAAAGCTGCCAATACACAATAGAATTCTTGCATAAAATAAATAAAAGTGACACTTTTGGGTGATATTTTAAATAAATTGCACTCTTTATAAAGAAAAACACATTTTTTTTAAATAAAAAATGAAATACTGCTACTAGTTAGGATAGATTACCTATCCACATTTTCTGAAAAGAGCATAGATCTGGTTGCAGTGACAATATCTCCAGCAGTAGAAAATGTTAGATGTGTTGCCTGCCCGATCTTCGTGGAACAATGTCGGCATACAACTTTAAATTTATCCACTCGTCTATCCCCGTTATGTATTTAACAGAGAAGCCAAAGTGTTCTCAAACAGGAGACCGTAGTGAGGTGTCTTCAAGCGCTGGCTTCTCTTTCGCTGTCCATTTCTCACAGCTACTCGTGCAGCGCTACTGTGCTTCACTCAATAGCGTCCGTGCGGAAACTCGCCTAGGAACAATGTTCCGCTGTGCTTAATATCGCGCTAATAATAAATGTATATTATTTAATTAAAAAATTTACCGAAACGTTACGCAAGTGTACCGAACCTAACAGGCCGCACCGAAACGGTTCAATACATCCCCGCGAACCGTTACACCCCTAGCTTGTTCCCTTTCTCCCTTCTTACCCTTTGTACCCACTGAGCCACCGTGCCGCCATAAATAAGAATATGACTATTAACTGTTGTTGCATAGTGTATGCCATCCACAAAAAATGTGTTTGACGCCCCCTTTCTTTAAAAAAATAAAAATTACAAAAATGTTTTATTTTAAAAGAATAGTTTTCAACAGCAGATACCATGACACTTTTAGTACTTTTAAAATGTGGCTTTTCTATACTTGTGTTTTGGAACCATCCCCAAAACCACCCGCGAATGTGTGTCGCTAACCACAAACCATCAAACAGCAGACAGATCTGTCATCAATGCAAAAGGATTGCAAGAATACGGGTGTGAGCTTCTTTTCCACTGACATACATCATTCTCATCTTCTCTTTTACACTTTTTAAATTGCATATATACTCTAGAAAGCACTGAGTGACAGTAGATCAGCTTGGTTGGCCCCGTGAAGGTCATAACCCACACCATCTGGATCTGATCGCTCTGTGCACACTAAGGTGCTGGCTTTGCAGGGTAAAAGCACTTGAGCAGTGGGAACCTGCTGCACAGTCGCTCTCAAATTCAACTGTAAACGCATATTCGTACCTTAGTGCTGCTGAAAGATGCATGTGATGTTTGGAAGTAATATATTGAAATTTCAGAACTTGGAAGCTTATTTTTGTCATCGTTTCGCCATCCAATGTAAATCTGGCATGTGCTAGATTGTCCGCTGTGAAGCTAGGAATGAAAACAGTGAAGGAGTTTTGGTGTAAAAGTAAATGTTAACTCGTTTCTGTCAGGAGGCTGTTGAAGCCAAAACTTAGCCCGAGAGAAGTTGAGTCATTCACTCCAGCTGTCTATTACCGTCCCGATCAGCTTACAGCTGTAAAAGGTGCACCAGTGATAGTCCATTCTGAGGGGGTTTAGGTTACACAATGTGGAAACAACAAACTGTCACTGGGTTTTGGATGACTCCAGACGAAGCTGGGGAAATCCCACCCTGGCTCACTGTGGAGTGTCTAGTTCCGTATTTTTGGATGAGATTATCTAGTGGGAAGTAACTTAAACTTAAAAAAAAAAAATCTTAAACTTCAAATGCTTTTGTATGATATTTACTTGCAATTTTAATTTGTTATCATTTGCAACATGTGGTTTTAAATATTGAGCTGTGTGTTGTATTTCAATACGTATATAGTGTTTCTCTTGAGCAATATGTGAAAGGGGATAAAAAAAAAAGTACACATCTCGGCAAAAAAAATATTTCTTATTCATTTTTCTGAGAATAATGGTTGCATGAAGGCATTTGCTGTAAACAATTCTGTTTCCTTTTTTCAAATCATAATGACGAGAGACATTTTCCAAATGATCAAAAGTTTACACACCTCAGCTCTTAGCATTTTGTATTCCCCCCTTCTACATCAATGACAGCCTAATGTGAGGTTCTTTATCTTCTCTCTTGGTAAAGCAGCACATTCTTCTCGGCAAAAAGCCTCAGACTCTTGTGAAATCTTGGAGTGCTTGAACTGCACATTTGAATTGAGCTTGGTTCAAGGAGGTCAGGAGACTGAGATGGCCACTCTAGAACCTTCACTTTGTTCTGGTGTAACCAATGACAAGTGGACTTGGCCTCCTGCATTCATCTTCATATCAATTTTGACAAAGTTTAATGTGCCTTTGGATTTCACACCACTCAGCACAGCAGAGGAGATGGAGCCGACATCAAGGTTGAAATACCTGATAAAGGATTGACCAGCTCGCACCTCGACATATATCATCGAGTCCCTGAGCAAACGTCCCGTGTGGAGTGGGTCCTCAGATGAAGAGAGCAGGCATACCACTCACCTGGTTAGCAAGCTTCCACAATCCAATGGGTTAACCTCTGCTTGGTGATGGGTTAACATTCCCGTGGTGCTGAGTTACAGAATATTGGTTATGTTGGTCCACATAGACCCAAAGGGCTCTGACTGGACACAAGGAACCTTGGGTTGGGTCTGCCTCCTCCCGGGGCAGGGAGCGCAAGGTCACCACCTGGTTCTGGAAGGGAACCAATGGGACCTTGGGGATGAAATTGGGCCGGATGGTTACCAGAGGGAATCCTCAGGTCCAAATTCCAGGTAGGACTCATCATCGGACAGCACATGGAGATCCCCGAACTTCCTCAGGGAGGCTAGGGCCACACGTCAGTGACCCGCTTCCATGTTTTACAGTGGAGATTTCCACTCATGTTGACTCCTCTCAAAATGCAGCATTTATGGTTGTAGCCAAAAGTTATTTGTGGGGTGTTTTTTTTGCATCCCTTACATGTTTTTCTGGCAGTTGTAGCAGAAATGTTTGTTGGTTTCAGCAGAATCCCTCAGTTTCCGCGTCTTCATTAGAGTTTGAACTCTACTGATTGGCATTCCCAGTTTACATCCATTTCCTGTTTTGTACAGTTCTACTACCATTTCTCATTCTTTGATGGCTCTTTTGGCTTTCCCCATAGGTCATAATTCAGAAATGTCAGCTCATCACTGGATGAAAGAGGCAAGGGTCTATCAGGAGCCCAGAAACTTGTTATGCATAAACATTGATTACCAGGCCACAGATGAGGATGGTTTCCTTTACCAGCCACTTAAACCCTTTTGTGTCCGTTTTTGTGCATGTTATCATACCAAGATTAAGCACAGCAGATGTTTTTTATTCCATTGTATGTTTTATTATTTACGTTTTGTTATATCAAATGTAAACATGACTGTTATTGTGAAAAAGATGTATAAAATAGGTCTTTTTTTAACAAAATCAACTTGGAAATAACCAAATTAACGGTTGGTTAAAAAATGGTTTGTTTTTGGTTGGAAAATTTATAGTACAATCTGTATTTTGCAACTAATTTATGAAACGTTGAATATACACCAAATACATTAAAGAGAATTGCTTAGTTTAAAGTTAATAAAATACCCCAATTACTAAAGATCAGCATTAAAAGAGCCGCAGACTCAATTGTAGAGCAAGAGGAGCAACAGTGAGCCAACACTTTATGAGAAAGGGTGAACTCAGCTTTTTCTCCACTATTTTTTCCACTTTCACAATTAGTTAAAATGTGATTTTATTTTTTTTTAAATATATAAATATATATATATATATATATATATATACATCACCTTACTGCTATTTGAATCTGTGTTCAGACATTTTGTGAACAGCATTATCAGTAAATCAGTTGGAGTTTAATTCGTGAAGCTGACAGATGTGTCTGGCAGCCAGTGAAATATGACGTTGGGTCTCAGAAGCCCTTGTCCTTCTGAGGACTCTGCTGGTGCCCCTGTCTCGATGGCTCTGACAAACGATCTGGCTCAAATAACAGCACACTGCTGCTGCCCTGTCAGCTCCACAGAGACTTGCAAACAATATTCTGATAAAACTAAATTCAGCATGTAAACGCTTCTCGCCTGGACCACAGCATACCAGCGGGTCCTAGCCTCTGCTGTTACCAAGATTTGATGCTTCTTGAACTGTTCAAGTAGAGAAGGAAGTCAAGTCAAGTAGCTTTTTTACCGACCGCATTAGCTGATGCAGTACATGACATGAATAAAAAACAAGTTTCACCAGAAGCTGGCACACACAAATAGAGTTGCATCACAAGAGAGCAAGGAGCATGCCTAGATGCTTAAAGTGCATCGCTTTCAGCCTAGTGCAGAATATTTGTACAGACAAAACAAGGCAAGGCAGGGCAGAAATACACGACAAAAGATATACAAACTTATAAGCTTGTTCTTTGTTAAATGTCAAGACATTTTTGTATGAACAAAAACATTTGCAAGCCTAAACTGGCAAGATAATCGAATACTCTGCAAGATAGTAGAATACTTATTAAAAACAATCAATTTATTTTGAAACAGATGATGTATTTTACACAATCTGTTAAGAAAACTTGCTTTTACAAACTTATGGAAATGATCAAATTAATCATGTTACAGGCACAACATGTGGCCCTTAGTTACTGAAGGGGTCACATTTTAAAAACCGGGACCATTGTTTGTGACCAGCCGGGTGAGAAAAAAAATAGATTTGCATGTCTTGAGCCAAAGATTGGCATAATTATATACTACCTGATTATTTTTTTTTAATACTGCACCACAAAAGATGCTAATAAAATGTATGTTCAAAACTTTAAAATCGCTTAAAGTGTTGGCGAATAAAGCACCGTTTCCATCCAACGAGAACAACTTTGGTTAAGGATTTTAGAATGATCAAAATAGCATTTCAGATGAAATCATTCATTAATGTTTCCCCAGTTCCAACAGAAAAGAGTATTGCCATTGCATTTGGGTTTCCATCAAGTTTATGCGCATAGATAAAAAGTTTATCCTACTTAACTTCTTTTTTTTTCTTTTGCCCCATTCACCAACACGTCTAGGTGCCACACCTTTAAGTAATGCTTGAAATGTGCCTGTGCCCACAATGCCGGCTTGCCAATTTATATCCTACTCACGTCATTAAAATGGGCAGCTTTCATTGGTTGTTTTCCTTACAAAAAGCAGATCCAATGTGGCACTCCGAAACTTTTTTTTTTTTTTTAATTTGGCACCATTCGTTCGGTAAGATGTTTGATGTACTGTTGGCACCCATGGTTTAAAAATAAAGTTACCGTGCTGCATGAAACTTTGCAAAAAATATTTGGGTCGATGTTTAGGGGCCTTTAATTTTTCGTCGTGCTAAAGGTTGTTTCTTAAATATTCAAAACTGCTCGAGCATTACACAAAAAAGCTTTGAAGATTCTGTAATCACGCTACTGAAACTTCTATAAAGATTTGCACTATATAATTTCTTAAATACCACCCCTTTCAAAACAAATGGAAGTATATGTTACTGTTGTTTAAACTGTGCTTTGGCTAGTGCAGTAACACTTTCACTGCTGAGGGAAGGCATCAATGGTTACCATTGTTTGTGAAGAGAAGCTGAGGGTGCATGACAGACATGGGAAGCAATAAGACCATCCAAAGGCTCAGATTTCTTCCTCCCCATTCATATCTCTCTCTAAAGCAATTATCCATTTAGTTTGCTAATTTAGCGTTTCCTTGATGGCAGAAACAAGGCGGAGAAAAAAATTAAGGCCACACAAAAAGAAGAAAGACTCAATAAATCAGCCAAGAATTATTATCATGCTAAAACTGACAAAAAGTGTTCCCTCACTCAATGCATTAACAACAAATCCACATTTAAATTTAGGGAAATATTATTATAATTATAAAAAATTTCAAGTTGAAGCTGATTCCTATTTTTTTGCTAATGTTCTTGTCACCTGGGTCAACCATTTTCCTGCATATTTGCAGGGTTCGGCTGGTTCACAGGTAAACCCCAGGCAGATCACCATTAGATAACAGGGATTTTTGTTTATTCAGCCCTTTTATTTATTATGACATAAAGATTTCTGCAAAAAAAAAAAAAAAAAATATATATATATATATCAGAGTGAACTTTCCTACACTGTTTTCTGTTGATCTTGGATGCCTTTGAGCAAATTATCCAACAAAATGAGATCATCTGTCTAAAAGCAAAAGCGCTATGAGAAAATCAATATGATACTGTACACCACCGCTCAACCTCTCTGTAACCTCTCTGGCTCATTTCTGACAGTATGCATACACAATGTATTTATACACAAGTACACTGCTATATTTGTTGTATTACAATCATTAATTCTATTATAGCATTATTTGTTTAGTGCATTTTTCACACCAGTATGTATGTGTGTATAAGATAGATATATAAGATAGATAGGTGACCGCTCTAGGAAGTGCGCAGAGGTACCACAGGGTGTCTTCACCCGTTTTGTGCAGTGGCGCATGGGTTTCCGGAGAGGAATCTCTCCTTGCTGGTCCATCCGCTATGCTCACTGGATCCCCTGGATCGCCCTGTCGTTGACTCCTTGCCCGGAGCGCTCCTCCAGGAGACAGGAATTCTACTGAACCCCAGTGACTCAGCTGGCCCAGCGGCGTCACTTTTGACCCGATCATTGGACACCTCCTGGGCCCCTTTGGCTCCTGTTGGCTCTTGCACCTGGCAAAAGCTGATCACATATCGGCTCATTACAATATGTATGTTTGCATGTGTGTGTGCATGATTGTAAAGACATAGAATCATTGCTCTAATCATAGAATGCTTTCAGAATATTAAATATGCTTCTTTTTTTGGTTGGCCTAAACCAGGGGTGCTCATTACGTCGATCGACCGCTACCGGTCCACCTAGTAGCCAAAGTGAATATACATTTTTCTGCTATTTTGTACTGCTTTTTCACACTATTTGAAGCACATGTTTGTATAAGAGATCAAGGCGGATGTAAGCGATGGTTCTAATTAAGTCGTTAATTTGCAGCATTTCTAGGTCACAATTTTATAAGCTACACTTAAAAACATTAAGAAAGACCCCCTAAGAACTCTTATGGACACGCAAAATGATCCAATGGCGTTAAGCGTTTCGTCACAGCCTCAATAACACATGATAGTTCTGTGACCGTTCAACTATGTAGATTACTGCAAATGCATGTCTGCAAATGCTGCGGCTTCCTGGATACTGTTAAAATAATTGATGATAAGTAAAGGTAAAGTGATAATGAAAAGAGGATTGATGATAAACGTAGGGTTGGGTGAAGAGTTTGGGCTTAAAACAGACAATGATGAAGCTAGTCTCATATCAAGAGGCTGAGCATTGATTCTAATGTTTGAAAGAGCAATATAGGGAAGTAGCAAACATTGCTATGACTATTGCTCTTCTAATGCAGAAACATTCATATTGCATTTTATTCCAATTAATAACTGCTTTGATTAAATCATCTGAGATCTTTAATCAATTATTCCCCCAAAAATGTGCCGCTGTGGATTCCTCCAGGATTAGAGGATGAAATAATCTCGGCTATAGGGGCCTGAGGCCATGCTCTTGTATCCCCAACAAATCATCAGGATCATATTGCTATCCTCTAAGAGAGGATTGAGTGTTGGGCCATCATGCCTTTCCTATAAACATGCAACCGCACTGACACAGAGCCTATTGTGTTGGGGAGCAGTGAAGGAACCAACAAAAAAGGAAATGTTGGATGGAGAAAAGCATTGCTAGAAATTTAGGGTGGAAATCACAGAGGGAGTGAGTGAGCGTAAAGCGAGCTCGGTGTGGATGGATGACCCAGCGCTGAAATAGCTTCTCGCTCTCAGGTGTCCAGTCGATAACTGATGCATTAGTTGTGAGCTCTGGGCCGGTTTTGGGTTTAAACACACATTTTCTTAATACAACATGACCCCATTTCCCTCTCTCATTAATCATGGCGCTCAGTTCTCCTGGCCCCTGCCGCCCCTGTCAAAACGACTGTACCCCTCTCCCACTGAGACTCATCTAGGCTCTTTTCAAACATTGTCTGATGCCTGAAACACTAGCTACGTTAAACTACCCAATAAATGATGTATTTATAGGTACTAATCAGAAATGAACATTTTAGTAGAGCAGGATGCTTGATTTAAATCAGTATGTTGTAATAAAATTAATATAGTACTTTAAATGGATGTTAAAATCAACAATATTACAAAATTCTTATTTTCAATGTTCATTTTCCAACGGCAGCTCACAATTGGATAGATAAAAATGTTTTAATAAACCTCAGATATCCTACATTCTTAAAATATATATGTTTTTGAATAATTTTTGTCGATTGTAAATTGGAATTACATTTAGATATACTGTAGAGACAATATTTTATAATATTTTGTGATTATTACTTTCCTTCTGAATCAATTCTCAATTGCATCGTTAAAATAAATCAGGATAGACAAAGCACACCAGAATTGGTTTATATTATTTTTTAAAGTATAATCTTTTTATAGAATGTTAAATTGAGAAAGAATGTATATTCTTCTTCTCTAAGAATATATATTTTTAATATATTATTAATAATATGTGCATAGAACAAATATTTTTTTTCTGTTTTAATACTTCACGAGTCTCTGATAACAGACACAAATAATCTACATTTTTACATTTCTTAACATCTATTAAAATAATCAAATGTATTTTTTTTCCTAACATCTATTCAAAGGTTTTATTTTTCCCCCCAAACCTGCAATGACTGATTTTCCCCCAAAGTGCAATACATTCATTCAATGTAATCAATCAATATAATCTTTAAAAATGCATCTATATTTATTTATATACTACAATCAATAATTAAAATGCTAAAGTATACCGTGACATACACAATATGTCGTTGTTTGTTTTGGAAATGCACTGTCCAAGGCTACATTATTAAGATAGCGTAGCTTTAAAATGTTATTTCATTCACCTGAATACTCTGAACCACCATTCTTCCACCTCTTATTTGGCTCTGTATTAATTGAGGAGTTTGGTTAAAAAAAACGAGTTAGTGCCAAATCTGAAGTGTACTTTTCTCACATTTGAAAAGCCCATAATCAATTCCCCCAGCCCCCCAAACCCCACGAAAAAAAAATTCCCAAAAATGGATAACCGCCAGTCAAGTTAACTTGAGTCAACTAAACCAAGAACAGTACAAAGAAGATAAGGAGGTGTAAAATATTGGTTGTCGTCTGCAGAAAAAGTTTTGGATTGGTTTTTAATCATTGCAGGAAGACTGAACTGAATCAGGCCGTTCTCCAGCTGATCACAGTTAACAAAGACTTCTCAACGTCATCGGCAGACTGTGGGAAGAGGGCTCACTTGACTGGGGAGCAGATAACTTTGAGCTTCATATTTTTAATCATTTAATTAAAAAAAAAAACTTTATATTGATATTTTGTGAAAAAGGGTCCTGGAGTTATCGCATTAAAATCTGAATTTGACATTTTTATGTTTGTATTTGAGGTGCTTTATGGAAGTTTGGAACGGAACACTTACATTTTTCTCAAATTCATCAAAATGGAGTCATGCCGTGTTTTGGATAAAAACTTTTTTCAATTCTCAAATTTAAAACTGAAATCCTTCCCTCACATGATTTCAAGAGCTTGAACTCATCCAACATTCCTGTCCATCTCTCCTCTTTGTACCTCCGTGACCACAATGTGCTCTAGAGCTTTAAGGTATTTTGCTCGTCTTCTCTGGAATTCTCTCCCTGAAGACTTCCATCAAATAAACTCCAGTCTCTCCAGCTACATTCAAATCTGAACCAAAAGCTCAGGAAGCATTTCATTAAGATTCACTTAACCTATGGGATTTAAGGCGGCACCCTTATCACGGTTTTGTTCTAAATGCCACGTTGACCATTGTCTTTTTTTTTTTTTGTAATGAGTAAAAGTTGTAAAAGTTCTTTTATCATTATTGATATTGTTGTGTTTTGTATATAAATCAACACAATTCATAGTGTTTATTGTGAAGTAGCAATGCTGTCTCCATATCACACACAAACGGTTCATCTCGTAGTACTTTGTTATTATTACTTTTTTCACACAAATCAAAAGGAAAGAGAACCTTCCATAAAAAGTACATTGAGTGTTGGGACTGTGTTTGGGATGTTTACTCTTTGCACACTGAACTTTTTTCCAGCCGCCCACACAAGCTTGTACGCAAACCCTAACTGGTTGCCACATGTGTAAGATATTCCACTGCGTCTAAACTTTTCTCTTCTAAAGTATATTTGCTTTTTGAATTCATCTTAGAAAACATATTTATGAAAGACAACATTGTGACTTAATGCTATGGGTAATATTCATTATCCATAATTTCATCAATTTGTGCTGGGTGTGTCTTCACGACGGGGTTCAAATCGTTTCCACCATGACCTAAAGAAAATTACTGCTGTTTTCCAGAACCAGGATTCCAGATGAGTCTTTATAATTCATACACACTTAAAATGCAGCAACAAATAAAATTCAGCAATTATTACCATTGCATAAAAATTAAATAACATCTACACAAACCTAAAAATGTAAATGAATTACCATTTCACTGTTGAGTTCTATTTATTAATGTGGCAGATTCCTTTAATCCCATTGAAATCTATGACCACATTGTTTTGTTTTGCTTTCTCTGGGATTTGAACACCGAATCTTGACATTTCCAGTCGGGTATTTGGTGAAATGTCAATGCCAATGTTGTTACTAATGTTTGACATGTCCGTTATAAAAGGTAAAAAAAATCAGGCCACAATCATTTTTTTCCTATTGAAAATATCTGTTTTTTTTGTTTTTTTTTTCTTTCAGAAATCAGTGACATCATGTCAGATCTTGCCAATGAAAGGGTAAAGGGTTTTTTAGGGTGAGGTAGATAAAGATTTGTGCAGATATTTTTACTGCAGTGAATTTGAACATTGCACAAGGGCTAAAGAAATAAGAAAGGAGAGCTTGGCTGGATATTATCAAGGCATTGCAAAACTACCAAATTTTTACCTTTTTTTTAACTTGAAAAATGTCTTAAATTTTTTAAAAACTGCACAAAAAGAGTCCACTTTTTAATTTCCAAGCTGTATATCAAATTGTTTATAAGCAAAAATTGTCATAAATTTAAACCCTTCTCATATAAACTATGACACAATAGAAAACCATGCATATTTGCAGAAAAAAAACATGAGTGGATAAGTTAATTTTCTCAAGTGTCTGAAGTCCCTGAGCACCTGCTGTTTGGAACATATTTTTTTTCCTGTTACTGGAGAACAGCTCTCTTCATATTTTTACTATATGCAACAAGAGTCCTGTACCCTTTTACTTGCTTGTAAGTGATCTTTTGCATGATGCACTGGTCTGATAGGCCGTCATTATTTGTACAGTGTGCGCTACTAAACTCTTCATGTGGCGCATCCCTCCAAATCTCCACGGCGACTATCAAAGCCGCTTATATGAGGAAACCGAGGTAACTGAAGGCTGAGGGAGAATGGGAGAGGAAGCCACAGCGGAGCAAGTAGAAACGGGTCAGATTGGGTTTACTGGCCTGTCAGTCTGTCAGTGATACCCCCATTGCATCAGTCCATCAGCACTCATACACCCCCCCCCCCCCACACACATTCACAAATTTAAACAAAACAAAAAATGTGTAAAGATACACATCACATTGATGTATTTAACATGGGATTCCAGATTGTTTCATGCCATCATCAAATGTCTGCTAACTACTCGATTAACGGACAAAAAAATATAGAAGCTGGAGCTAAAGGTTCCATTTCTCGTGTTTTGTTCAAAGCATCATGTTCTATGATAAAATTAAGAGTGAACATGTTTTTCCTACATCGCCCAGCTCTATAATTATGTATTGTATTATATTTAAAATGAACAATGTAATCACAATAAAAGTGCAAAACTGAATGCTTTCTTCTTCAAGCATTTGCAAAGTTAAAAACAAACAAAAACTCATACAAAATCCCATTAAAGGAGGCTGCATCTAATTACTAATAAGATCTATCTCCCTCACACTGATATTAACATCTGCAAAATTAATCCGTTTATTTTTTTATGTAACAATTATATATAAAATATGTATAAAAACAATTCTGAACAATTGAGACAATAAATAAGTTGATAGTTTAGTGGATTTATCGATCTCTGGCAACCCTACCAACACTTGGATTTTTTAGCAGGAGTTTCACAGTCTTTGGTAACATCCAGAGCCGTGCTCAGACCTTTTGAGGGATGTGCTGAAAACTGGAAAAAAAGGGCAAACCCCCCCCCCCCACACACACACACACACACACACACATCTCCAAAGAAATGACGCACAATAATATTCTTATATTTAATTTTTTTACAGATAGTTTTTTTACAGAAACTTTATACAGATAATATTTACTTATATTGGATTATATTATATGAAGAAATAAACACCCATAGTATTATAAAAACAAACATGTAGTGCAAAATATAAACACATTAAAAAATAATAATTATAACTACATAGCTATAGTTTGCATGGAAACTTTGATGTTGGCTTGTATTCCTGGCATTTAAAACAATTTTTTAAATGTTGCCAATGTCACAACGAGTAAAATAAATGCTGGATTGGTTGCTAAGGTAAGCAGTTTGGTTTGCTTCGAAGGGTCTCTGACATAATATGATGTTCCCTCTTTGACTATAACGTATATAAACAACCCCCATTCTCAATTGTTTCCCAAAGCTGAGATTTAAGATATTAGTTGCTAAGGTAAACGGTTTGGTTGCTAGGGAGTGGTCTATAATGTCATAAAAAGTTTATATAAAGTCAATGGTAAATATTTAACCCCTTCTAGAGCAGTGGCTTGTATGTTCATGCAGAGACAGACTAGTTTGAAGTTTGACTGAGGTTATAGAGTTTGACTGTGTTAAGTCAATGGAAAATTTCCCAGAATTCCTTGAGTAATATTAGTCTTAAAAGAACCCAAGTCAGACCACTTTGGATGTCTTGGCAAAGTTTAGGGGTTGTAGCGCGAACAGTCTAGGAGATATGTTTAGATTTTGTTTTGTTAAATAACAATATGTTGGCTTTTATAGACTTGATGAAACAAAGTAGGTCACTTGAATTTAAGTCTGTGATTTTACACTAGACACGTCTAATTAAAAAATTGTATTGTATGATAGAGTAATGGGTGCTGAGTGAGAAAGGATTAACTCACATGAACATTTGACAAATTTTCCAGCATTCCTTGTTTTTATCATCAAAAGTCACAATTCATTTCTCTACCTCCTGAGAACAGAGCGCAAGATCAAATCACATGATTCTGCATGAGATTGTGCATAATTGTCATTTCGCTCTGTGAAAAGTACAGGTGGTGTGTGGGTTGGGTTGCAACTCAAGTGTGACTCGTGAACAAAGGGGACAAATGTTGGCCAGTATAACCATTAATGAACTACGAAGAATACCTGTATCATCGCATAAACACCTACAATCTGTGACATTGCAATCATGCAGTTAATTATGGGTCTAAAAAGATCTGCAGATGTAATCCAAAATTGTGGCCATATTGATGATTGACAGGATGTTACAACACCATGTACATAGATACCTTTGTATTCCCCAATAACCCACTCTCTGCAAAACACGGCCCTAGCAACATTGAGCTCTTTCTGTCCTTGTGGTTTCCTGTGAAAGCTTAGAAGCTGGATTTTACCAGTAGTTGACCAGACACGGCATACTTTTTGACATAAGTTCTCAGGTCTTCATAAGATAGCAGTCTTTCATAACTAGAAAATGTATATAGTTAAAAATCAGGCCTTAAAATTTTTTGTAAGCACTGAGGAGATCAATTGAGATCTTAAGTCTCAAGAGATATTAATCCCCTTGTAGCCTCTTACCCAGATAAGACCACTTAAGCATAAGAGGTCCCATCAAGTTAACATGGATTCCCTCATCAATCGCCCACTGAATGGATGGACAATAGGCCCGGCAGCTGTTTTAAAAGTAGTTAAAGGCCTCTTGTTATGGCTGATGGCCAGACAAAGAGGTAATTCAAGCAGTGCTATGTCAATAGTTGTAATGTTATCTTCGCTATGACCGCGCACGTGCATGACAGCCCTGAGTGAGCTCTTGTCTGTCTGGAGCATAAGCTTACCAATTGGTAAGCGTGGGTAGATGTTCAAATGAAGTTGAGGATTCAAATGTTTAAAAGAGAGGAGGTTGTGTCTTTGTGAGAAGTGTTTAATTGGAAGCCACAGCCTCTGAAAAAAAAGCCATTGGTCTGTTATTTATTAAAGGTATATACATTTTTTATATTTGCACATCAATTCAACATTCCAGCATCCTCTTAGAAGTGTCTTTTTTTTACCAGCACTCCTGGAACCGGGACCTCATCCCTCTTCCTACACCAGTGCTTCATTTCCCTTTTTCCTCTTGCTCACTCTCCCTCTCTGTGTTCACTTGGGCGGGCAGCCGAATTCCTGTGGGCTATCCGGTTACCAGTTTCCATGGAAACCAGTGGGAAGGCAACTCCATTAATCATTTAGAGCGCGCCCGAAGTGGAGGTCAGCCTGATTGCAGCGGATAGGGTATCATCCCTGTGTCCCACCAGGGACCTCCTTGATTTGAATTAAAAAAGATTAAGCTTGCCCCCTCCCATGCACCCCGACCACCGTGGCCTACCATCATCATCATCGGCCCAGGCGTATCATGTGACCATGCTCCATGGAGCCACGCGGATTAAGAGATCGGAGCTGAGCGTTTGTTTTTCAGAGAGTTGCTGAAACATTAGACGCGCACAGGTGTCTACAACAAGGAGTCCAGGAGCTTGTGTAAGAAATGGTCAAAGACTTTATGCAACCCTCCTGGGTTTGTTCATCCACATGTTCTTTCTTCCTACCCTCCTTTCTATTCTATCGGTTTCTTGTTGCTGTTCTTTTTCAAACTGGAAGCAATAAATCAGTTTTACTCTCCTGCTAACGTTTCCCTTTCTTTCCAGCCTATGAAATGGTGCATTTGTTGCAGACTCTTTTTATAACTCAATAGGAATATGATTTTACGAGCGTGTAGGACAGCTGGCGTAAGAGAGCCATGCAGGAGAGAGGCCAGACGTCTGCGTGGGTGATGTCGGTGTTACAGGGTCTCTATCCCCTGAAGCCTGCCTGGCTGGGATGGGATCACCGCAAAGAACAGTGAACTGACCTAAAAGTGTTAGTCTATGTAAAGTGGCCCTTGAGTCTCTGCTCCCTAATGACTGCAGCTTGGGTTTAGATTTACAGGGCCTCTGTGGAAACGACATGGAGAACCATGAATCATCTAAGCTATGAAATAGTGGCACAGCCAGCTCAGCTACAGTGGCTCCCAAAGGTGCCTACCAAATTTACAGTCGCCTGTTGAAGTTCAAAAACTTACCATAACTTACATCCAGACGATTTTATCGTTCTGTAGGAGCACAGAGGGAGAAATGAGGAAAGTATGTGATGGTTAGGTTGGGGAGGTAAATAATCTCTGTATCGGTCTATTAACATTCCATTGATGACAGGTTCTACTGGGGATTCTGCATAATACCAATGAAGCACATAATGAGTCTAAGCCATGGAGGCTTGGGTCCTTTAGGGTCTTGTTGTTTTATCTCAGCGATGATGGTAAAATAAGAGCTCCATTGAGATTTTTATCAGCTCCTCTCGTTAAAATTAATGATCTCGACACCTTGCTTGACCAAGTTACAAGGCGTTTGGCTGGTACGCCACCTTGTTAATGTCCACTTTAATAAGGTTTTCTGTAGCACCAGGCTGAACACGTGCTGGCCAGCAAGTCAATCCACAATAAAGAGATTTGTGCCACGCCCTTAGAAATATTCTTATAAAAAACTATTTAAGCTAGATCCCCAGACCATTCAAAGTAGATACACAATTAAATTTTTTAAAAATGCCGTAGCTCCAATTTGATTTGAGTAAAAACATGTTTTATTTTTTAACCGTTCAAAACACAAAAACGAACAACATTGATATTGAATCAAGTGGCTGGTTCCAAAATAGTTTGGTTAAACTGTCAGAACCCACACACAGATGTTGTACTCACTGCTTCAAACCGTGGAATTATCCGCTGCCCAATCAAATGAGGCTGCATCCTTTAGTCTCTCCTTTCACCTGCTGGTAACTAATGGACGTCTCTGCTTCATTTTATCGACCGTGATCAGTGGGAAAATGGTCTGATTCTGTTGCTTCTTTGTGGAATGATTCTAAAAAGATTAAAAACTTTTGCTTCAGCTGACAGCCAATGTTTTTCCACCTCCTTAGCACCTCATCTTTTTTATACTGGCTTTTGTGGAGTTATGGCATTTTGTGAAAAGACTTGCCTGGTGTTTTTCAGCTTGGAAAAGAAACGGACAAACAAAGGACTGCATTACACGCCAAGTGTTATGTTTTTGGGACATTGTTGGGCTTTTCAAATGTGAACAAAAATACACTTCAGATTTGCCAGTAATTCGTGGGATTTTTTTATACCGTTTATCACATTTTAGAACTTCAAAATGGAATTTTGATTGATTTTATTTCAGGAGGCGATATAAGAGCAAAAGACTCCTGTGCTATCAATCATGTAATAAAATCACATCTATTTGAAAATAACCAACCTCACAATCAGTGACTACATCCAAGCTCTTCCTTCCACCTTCCACCCAAACACCTCGCTTGGGGGTGCATAACATAGATGTGCCCATGCTGAACAGCTAGCATGTACCATGCCATACATGCTCACGATACAAGCCAGGCCCTCGTGAAGGGAAAGTTAATTCGTCATCTGTGATGATTCCCCCCCAAATGCTTAAAAGAACAATTTTCAAGAATCCTTGAAAAGTCACTATATGTGTTTTAACCAGTAAATAGGAAAAGGAAAGATCCCTAGGAAGTATTAAGTCAGTAACCTTTATTGAGTTAGGGTGGGGGGGGGGGGGTTCAGGCAGAAGAGAGTTAGTGAGTGAGGGGTGCTTCCAAGTCTTTACTCATAGCTGTTTTGGCATTAATTTTATCATATTACTTTATATGCTGTAAAATTGTGAATTGTAGCGGAAACATGGCAATATAGAATAAACTAACATGCACTTTACCCATGACAGAGCTTTGAGGGAGAGGAGAAGACAAAAGACATTGTGGAGATGCAAGAGGTTATGGGGCCACCAAACTCTGAGAACTCTGCTGCTCTGATCAATTACAAATGTCTTGGTCCAACCTGCACTGGACACTAAATCTGAGCACAAGCTGATTAGATAACCTTTACTCCGAACAAGCTGCAGGTTGACCCAGAGGCTCAATGAAATAGAGCTTAGATAGAAAATATGAAGTACTGTAGGTGTGTTTTTGTCATTATGTACTGCAAACTCGCATCCAAAACTTATATTTGGTACAGTTTGTAATTCTTTGAGCAAATTTTCTTCCCATTTAAAATTTGATGAGGTTGCATGAGCAGCAGCAGTGTTGTTAATTGACATAAGCTTGGACAAAAAAATTGGACACAGAGGGCTGGATCATCTGTGATCATGGCTGAGACTGCACAAAACTATCACTAGAAAAAAACTATTTGCTAACACACTCTAAAACAGGGGTCGCCAACCTTTTTGAAGCGGAGAGCTACTTCAAGGGCACTGAGTAATGAAAGGGCTACCACTTTCATAACACACTTCTGAAATCAGAAAGTTTCACAGTTCACCTTTAATTTTATATTAATGACATTCTACATGAGGACACTGATTGTTAATGATTAATAATTTATCAATAAAGATTCAGAATCATTCAACAAGGTAGGAAACAGATAAACTTAAACATGCAATATTTTTTTCTTATTTACCTTTCCAATTGTTTAATTTTCAAATGATAACTTCCACAACATTTTGCAGGGAATTACGTCAATTTTTTCAAGACGCTATCAGTTTTTATCAAATAATGAACTCTGCACCATGTTTGTACAACTAATTAATAATGTAAGATTTAACAAAAATCTATTCATTTTAGAATAAATCTTAACACATTTTTACTAATCACTACATTTGCAGCCATTAAAACAAATCATGTCTGTTAAACTCAGTAACACATCTGTGACAGTTTTTCCATTCATTTTAAATCTATCTTTGCCATGGCACTGACATTTTGCTACCAACAACATCTGTCATTTGTTTCTTTGCGTGTTAGTGGGAAGCCTGGCATTGCATGCTCTTCACCAGAGTACTGTAATCTGGGATGTAAGTTGATACTGCAACTCTTCGGTTGCTTTTTGAGAGTTTTTCACCGGCGTTGTTAAAAAAAACTACTGTTTGGCCAAAGCTGCTTTAACTCGCAGGCTTTTTCTTTTCGTAGAGCGCTGCCGGGTGCGTAGTTAGCATCGTAGCTTTTGTGACAAGTGCTGAAGTATCTCTCAACGTGTCGCTTTGCCGTCATCACAGCCGCACCGCAAATGAGACACACACACTTTTCTTTCACATTAGTAAAAAAAAAATTCCCTATTAAATTAATACGTCTGTTTCCTTTTTCCACCATTTTTATGTGAGTAGAAACTGCTTTCGTATCCTTGTCTTCACAACGCTCAAGACCAAGGCTAAGTTTGTCATGTGCACTAGACTGACCTCTGCCTTATTCTCCTATTAGCGAACTCTGCTACTTTATGATTTTTTTAAAAGGTTTTTATCTATTTTTTATACGTTTTGTTTTTAATTTACATCACTGTAAATGCAATTCAAAAAGAATGGCAACACAATTTAATCAAATTTTAGACAGTGATAGTTCGTGATTATAGGTCTATTTTTAGAACTGGCTGGTGACCCCTGCTCTAAAATGACCCAATGAAAAAGCATTCAACCAAACAGTACTCAACCAAAATGTTCTAATCCATGCGGTGGAAATTAAATCAACTTCAGAGGTTCACAACCTGTGGGGTTGCCAGAGTTTCTAGGCATTTGATTTGAAGTTTAATTAAGAAGTTATAACAAGCCGCTAATATTTGGATACTTGTTATAGGGGTCAAATGACTAAATATTCTCATTAATCAGCTTTGTGAAGTAAGTGCCCACAATAAAAAACTTGACCTCTGCAACATGGATGAGCATAGTTTATTAAGAGCATTTAACTTAACACAAAATGCTTTTAAGGTACAGTACACGTAAAAACAATACTGGTATTCCTAGCATTAAATGTTAAGTGGAGCATGTTTTTCACAACTGGAACAGTTTATAAATGCCATTGCCTTAGTTGAAATTTTGATCTGCCAAACTGGTTGCTATGGTAAACAGTCTGGTTGCTATGGAGGTTCAGTGACAATCATGTTCCCTTTGTCTCTATAAGTTGTATAAACCAACCCACATGTCTATTATTTGCCAAAACTGAGATAGAGTTCAGAAAATTTGGTTGCCTGGGTAAAGTTTGGTTGCTAGGGAGTTGCTATGATTAATATAAATAAACCCCATTGCTCAGCAATGCTTCCTCTTGAAGATAAGTTTTTAAAGTAAGGTTTTTACATTTTCTTTCAATGTCAAATGTTTGTTTGACCCTTTCTAGAGGCTGGGGTTCAAATACTATTTCACAGTGATTATGTTCTTGCATATGTTCAAACTTGAAAGTTTCTGTGTGGTTCTCAGTTTGAGTTACAGTTTTACAAAGTTTGATCCCATGATAAGTCAATGAATAATTTCCCAGAATTCCCAGTTGTACTACTTTGAAAAGATATATTAACCCGAGTCAGACTAGTTTAGATGTTTTTGCAAAGTTTGGTAGCTGTAGTTCTGGGAGGAAAAGACGAATAACAAAATGTTGGTAAGTATCAATATCTTAGATAATATTAGCACATTTTAGAGGTGGGGAAGAGGAGGAGGGTCTCTAATATTCATATAAATGTGTAGGTGGGGGTCCCCAAGGAAAAGACGTTTGGAACCAATGCTCTGGCGTATGTTCCAAATCTTATGAAGACATCTGGAAATATCAAACATGAGAATTGGCTTGAGTGTGTTCGGCTCTTAATCTCTGATCTACTTATTGCATGCAATTTAGTATTGAGAGAAAAAGAAGATTTTTTTTATTACCAGATGATAAAAGACAGAGACTGGTTGAGCTTCTGGCTGAAGAAAGGTTCCCCGTCTTGTGGGTTCATTCCTGCACTTCAGTTTTAATTAATCACGATCAAAAGCAAGTGAATAGCAATGAGGAGTGTGTATGTGATTGTGGTTAAAATCTGCAGCAGCCAACACCAGGTCTGTTTGACTGAGGTCATGCTGCTGTCACATAGACCATGAAGCATGTAGGTGCTGTTATACAGACAAGAAGTGTTGATTACAAACTATGTGTATTTATTTTATTATATTTTAAATGGCTAAGAACGTATTTGCAAATTTTAAAATACTTACTCTAAGCTGCTGTTTCTAAAAATCTGGGCTTTTGTTGGGAAGGTAAAAAAACGCTGTGTTTTGTTTTGTTTTCCATTATTCGTTTCTACAACTTTGTCAACAACAGAACCAAAACACCCCAAAAAGACAGAATAGATATCATCATAGATTCATGTCTCTTCTCAACTGGAGGGATGGTGAAAAATGTGACATTCTTTGCAGCCCACGTTTTCAAAATAATAAAATTTGAAATTTAAAACTGGAATATTGCATAAAATATTGGAGAAAAAAAGTCCAAGAGAACAAAACAGTCACTTCCCGATAAACTGGTGCTAAATATGAAAAGAAAAATGAAAGTTGTTGCGTTTGAAGGAATAACTTGCTTGGGTCTTTACAAACCTATTGTGCCTCAGATCCAACAGAAAACCTCGATCCCTTGAATTTATTCTGTAAATGTGTTTCCATCATCGTTTATGCACATTTTTTATCAGATAAAAAGTTTATTCTATAATTTTTTATGCACATTTTCAAAATTTGTGTGCATCTTGGTGTTTCTGTCCAGGGGTGTTTTAATGCCATAAACCAAAATGTTTATCCATGCGGGAATACACCTTGGATATGGTCAATTCAGATTATTCAATCAGCCTTCTTCATTGAGGAAACCGGAGTACCCGAAGGAAACCTGCGCAAGCACATGGTATTAAGGTTTAAAATATATATTTTTAAATTGTTTTTATGTGCAACTTTAAGCTTTTAAAAAGGTATAGTAGGACAAACGAGAACCTGTATAATGTCACCATCAGGGACACTATCCTGGATATTATTAATTTAAAACCGGAAATTTGCTGAAGTTTCAAAACCATCCGAACGTTTTCGAATAATAGCTGCATGGAGATCTGTTACATCACGCATGTGGATTAACTATTCAAACTCAATTGTCACTTTATAGTCTACTGGAATTTTTCTTGTGGAAACTTTATAGACATTCTTTTGTAGAACCAGTCATTACGCACTGGTTTTGGTGCTTGTTATTTAGTAATTCTTTAGTAAGAAACAGGTTTTTGTCTCTTTGGGGTGTTCTGAGCTGCTGACAAGCTCTAAAGCTACAAATATTTACTACCGGTCTAGCATTTCAGCTCTGGTAAAGTGCAAGTGTGCAGGTAGAGCTCAAAAATGTATCATCTGTCCACTGATAAAACATTGAAGAGCAGAAACAGGGCAACTATAAAACCCCAGATTGAATCCAGACCTGGATTTTATAGTCCGAGGGTTCTAAGATATCTGGTCAGCATGACTGCTTCTCCTCGTCTATTTTCCAGATGACCAACTCACATAAACCAGCTATTCACATTATTTTTCATTTCTACTTTCATGACATATTCCTCTTTTGTGTTATGCACACCAGTGTTATTTTCTTCTTTCTTTAAAGTCACTCTTGTGGGATCAATGTTGTTTATGGTGTTTTAAAATCCTGCCTTTTTTTGTAGAACCTTTGCTGTTATTGCTGATGGGATCTAACTTTTCTCATCAATCTTTGACATGTTTCAGCAGCTGTGCATCGGCTGTTTGAAAAATTCCATATTAAACTATATACTATGTGCCAAACAATTACAATTGATTACAGTACCATTTACCACTGAATAAAAGTGGTAATATTTAGTTGAATTTGTCCGGTTCCTCTCAAGGTCTCTTTTCTTCCAAAAAGGGAGTTTTTCCTTGCCACAGTCGACCCAGGCTTGCTCATCAGGGACATATACACCACTTATTAATTAAATTTTTCTCTTTATTGAGTTTAAACTTGTTGGTTTACTGTAAAGCTGCTTTGAGACAATGTCTGTTGTGAAAAGCGCTATATAAATTAAACGAACTTGAACTTGAACTTCAATAATTTGGCTCTTGTATGTTACTTCACTACACACAAAGTTAAATATTTCATTTTTATTATTTCAAAGCGTCATATAAATTTGAGTCATTAAGGATTAAAGAAAAAAAATGATTTCACAAAGTTAGAATGATCATGACAAAGTTGCTCAAACTGTTCACCTAATCATCCTTTAGAAGTCCTTGCATGCACTGGTGCGTATGGTTAATAGTTTTGCTATTGTGTGTTTTAAAAGAAAATTACAAGAGTTGACATAATTTGGAAGGTAATTTGAATTAAAATGTGAGAAAATGGTCAATCGTCTTTCAGTTTCATGTTAGACCCTTAGACATACAAGACCTGTGTTATGGCTTGTGTTTTTCAAAGTTCTGGCACAAAAAAGCACATTTGTTTTTAGATAAAAAGTTTCACATTTTTTGACCTTGTCTTTCCTTTTTTTTTGGGGGGGGGGGTATTGATTTTTTTAATGTCTCAAAACTTTTGATATTTGTTATAAAACAAAAAAAAAACTGCTTGTTCTCAGTTTGTTTGTTTTTTTGACGTGTTTTTGACGTGTTTTTGGACGTGTTTCAGCTGGAGAATTTCATGCATCTAGCCACTCATGAACCAACAAGCCTTGTTTCTGCTGGTCTAAGGAGAAAAAGTATAGGTCTGTTACCCAGTGGTCTGTCAATTGGGACGTCAAGGTCCTGCAGGAGAGCCACAAAAGTCAAGGTGCTTACCGTTGGTAGGTGCTAGGTGTAGGGCTACAATCTAAGATCGTTTTGATAGTTTTTAAATCTCCGTTAATCAGATTAAAACTAAACGCTTCTTTAATTTGATGTTGACTCTTTGCTACTGCATAAAACCGTAAATCAGCAAATTTCTGGTCAGAGATTAAAAACCAGAGCTTATTTTTGGTCCGGTGTGGCTGCAATGTGATCAATTTGGTCTAGTCTGTAATAAGTGTAAAAAGAACAAGCAGATTGTAGCGAAGGAAATAACATAAATAGAACTGGATTGTACACAAACTTTTGTACACCCCCATGTCTCTATGACTTTCCTAAGATGAGATTAAGATATACTAAATTAAGTTGCTAAGGTAAAAAGTCTGGTTGCTATGAAGGAGTCGGTGACTTTACATGATGTTCCCAATGTCACTGTGAGTAACATAGACCAACACAAACATCTGTCATTTACCAAAGTTAAGATGGAGTTCATAAAACATGGTTGCTAGGGTAAACAGTTTAGTTGCTATGGAGTGGTCAGTGATGTCATCAAAAATTTAAGTCAGTACTATGATTAACAAAAACAAACTTGCATTCTTCTTTGATTTTTCCTGATACTTACAAAGAGCCTTATGTTCGTGATAAATATTTAACCCCTTCTAGAGCCTAGGGTTCAAATACTTTTGCAGAATTATCTATACATTCTTGCACAGACGTATAACCTCCACAAGTGTGGTCTGTTTGAAGTTTCCATGAGGTTCTCTGGTGGAGTTACAGTTTCATACATGTTGATTTTTTTTATTATATTTAGTGGTTCCAATTTGATTAACAGGTTTTTAATTAGTTTCTGATATTTAGAGTTTCTAAGGACCTGTTCTCCTTAAAAGCATGTGTAATTAATAGAAAGACTTTAGCATTATTAAATATAAAATATATATTGTATCTATTGTATTTGTTTATGTGCTCAATTATTCAGTATACTCATATTCGTTTGCTCAAAAAAGACAGTCAATTTGCATAGAAATTATTATTAGAGTGTTCTATTTAATGATATATTAATTGATGTATTAGTGTCCTCATTTTATGTGTCTTAAAATGTAAACTCTTCAAGTGATCTTTGTTAAATTGAATTTGACGAGCCAATAACCCCCCCTCATCTGCTGGCGGGTCGGCTACAGGACAAGCTTCTCTTGCCAATCAGTACCGACTGATCCGACTCAGTGTTTTACAACAAAAACAAATGGTGAAATTCATACTTCAACAATGTCAGCTTTCTTCTGCTTGCCTGTCACTCATGAGAAAGGCAGCTGAGCTTTGGTTGCAGATGCTGAGAAAAATGCAGATGTCCGAATAGATCCTGTGTCCTTTCCTGTTCTGTCGGTCACATCCTGGACTTTTCAGTTCTATCAAAAAGCGGTCCAGCTTTCACCATCTGCTACTTCCTTTACCCGGTGTCTGCTTGTCTGAGGTAGCTGGCTGGCCTCTGATAACCTTGTAGAGCTTGTGACCCGTGGCTCTCCACTGATGAACCTAAAAGTATCAATGGCTTTTATTTATTTCTCTTGGAGACCTGACCAGAACCTAGTTCTCTCCAACCTTCCATGAGGCCATTCACCAAACAAGCCCTTCTGTATTCGAGGAGATTCAGACACCACCGTTGTTCCAAAATGTGCCAAACGGGAAGACGTCTGTTTTAAAACAGCACCCGATTGACTGTGAAACTGAAAATGCAATTTAAAAAAATCATGTGAATCATTAATTTGGTATCGAGCAATAAAAACCCTCCTCTCACAAGATGTAGACAATTATTAAATTAGAGGCTACGCAATCTAAATCTGATATAAAAGAAAAGTAACGAAAGTAACAGAAACTGTACGCATGCAACTGTGTTGTGCTAGTTACTGAACAATCGTAAATAGTTACAGTTACTCAGTTACAATAGTAAAGTAAACTCAGTTACTTTATTAATTAATTACACTAAAAAGTCATTTGTTACTGTTAAAAGTAACTTAGTAGTTACTTTTTAAATAACATGTTTTGATGGCCAACTTTAATGCCTTTATTGCTTAATTTTATCTCTACATGGAAAAAAACGAGGTTTTTGAACATTTTTTTTTTTACTTATTTATTTGACAAAAAAGGTAATTATTTAAATAAAATATAAATGCCAATTTGTTTAATTCAGATCAGCAGAAACTAAAACTATATATAAACCACACAATAAATAATAATAAAGCATTAGAATAGTGATGTGGGAGCCATTGAGCTTTATTCAAAATAATCAAAAATAAAGTTTTCTCTGGGCTGCATGGTGGCGCAGTGGATAGCCCTTCCAGCTAGAAGGTTGTCTGTTCGAGGCTTGTCGGTTGTGGGTTTCCTCCAGGTACTCCGGTTTCCCCCACAATCCCCAAAACATGCGGTTAAGTTAATTGAATAATCTAAATTCCTTAGGTGTGAATGAGTGAGTGAATGTTGCCCTGCAATGGACTGGTGACCTGGGCACTGGAGATAGTCACCGGCAGACGACTGTCACCCCAAAAAAGGGAAAATTAATGAAAAATAATTTTCACTTTTTTTTAACTTGTCATGTCCTGCTTAAAAGCCACCACATGGAAGGGTAATCACTATTTTCAAATTTTAACAAAATGTCTTTTGTAGTAGGTTAAGAATTAGAATATTGAATGCTTTGATTTATTTTAAATTGATGTAATTGAGCTGTATTTGAATTAATTAATACTAAAATGAAGTTTTAATTACGGTTTGTAGAATTTTTATTTTTTTTTGTAAAAGTGAGTTTTGTAGTACAAGAATAGGAGTAATGTGCTCACGTTTTCTAGTGAGCTGCAGCATTTTGGACACCCTGCAGTTTGCGCAGAGTACCTTGATCCAGGCCAGCACACACAGCGAGTTGCTATTGTCCAATCGAGATGTGATGAATGAATGGATGGCTCTCTCCAAATTTTCCCGTGGGAGATTTAGCAAGAGTTGAAAATAGCTTGATTTTACAATAGTGCTGCTTTGTTTATCAAATATAAAATTTGAATTAAAAACCACACCACAATTTTTACATAAGGGTTACAACATGATGCAAGTGAGACCCAATGACAATATCGCTATCTGCAACATGGTCAGTTGCATCGAACTACCAAAACACAAGAACCTCACTTTTACTCTTGTTTAGGGACAAGACATCCAGTGTTGTGAGTTCATCCAGTGTTGGACCTCAGATAAGTCTGCAAAAGGCTATTATGAACTGTAACTTAAAAAAAAGATTAGCTTTAAAAAAAATCTTTAAAAAAAAGATTCCATCGGGCTAGGGGCTACATGGCCTCCGGTTGAGAATCGCTGATCTAAAGGGCCATTTGAGTGATTTTTACTGGAGTGTCAAAGATTTTGAAGTTATACCACATATCGGTCAGCTGAAATAACAGCCTAATAAAAAAATAAAAAAAACAACCATAAAAAAACTATATAAAACAGGATCTTTCTTAAGCTTTCTTCTGTAGCTTTAAACCCTAGCAAATGTCCACAGAACCTGGCTCCTACAAAAACATGCCTCCAATCAAGGAACAGAGCCAAGTGGCTCAAGAATACATGAAAGCATAAAAACTGGGGTGCAGAAATCTGGTCAAAATTTTGCTAAAGGCTGTTCAATGAGAGGCAGGAGAATTCTATCTGTATCTGAAGGCACCAGTGAAGCATGGTGGAGGGTCTTTGAATCGTTCTCTCTACTACTATTATTCTTTTTTCCAGAATGACCACACAGAAAGCATAAAATGTAAGTGGAAATATATAAAATGTGTAATCCATTTACATTCTAACATCATAAAAAATATTGGCGAACCCCCACAGTGGTGAAAAAAACGAGTGTTTGGAGAAAACCATACGACCATAGAGAGATGATCTGATGTTGTTTTAAAGGTTCCTGTTTAATTATAGAGATAATAATTTATCTATTAAACTATTTAGGATCCTCGGGTACTTACATTGTTTGTTTTACCAATGTCTTGTGCCAAATTATGTGGAAGGTACAAAAGGTTTTTGAGAAGTTAAAGGGATTTTGGTTTGTATGCAAGCACTTGTTTCATTTGCAAATTAAAGTTCCTATTTTGCGGCCATGTATCTAGGCAAACTAAAACAGCACCAGGCCATGAAATAACACTATTGATATTACGGATACCCACGGCGGCAATAAACACTCTTACACCTCCCAAAAGGACAGCACATTAATGAGTTTGCCAAAACATCAAACTCCAGGCTTGTGCTTGCTTTCCCGCTCCATCGGGGAACATAAACTTTAAGAGCCTTTTGCTATCACTGACCCAAGAAGAGGAGCCATTTGTTGAAGAAGTGGCCATTTAATTGCGGAACTGCGAGGCTGAGCAGAGGGTTGCTAATGCAGATCTGAACAATGACACCTTTGGAAGTACAGTTCTAGAAGCACGGGGCCCCTAATTTATGTCAGCACTTTTGCAGGGCTGAATTTATTGATGGTAATGCAAGATGGTGAGATCCGCTTAAAAATCCTCGAGGCCTCTTATTATACAACTTGTCTGTCTTTCACACTAACTTGAACTGTAACTGTAGAGTTTTAGCTGACATGAAGGACAGATGGCATCCAAAGAAAGCATTAGAAGGACAACGTAGAGGAGCGTTAATCAACACTTACCTCCTCTCGTAGAGTCCTCGAGTGGTTAAACCACTTGTGAGCTCTGGATTTTTAAAAGGGAAAGTCAGTCGAGGAAAAGTAAATGCTAATTTTTTGGTCTCTGTTGGGTTATTACTTGAACATGGGAAAGGAAATATCAGGAGGGCAGAACGTAGACCACTTGTCAGTGGTCCAAGCTGCTTGTTTAATGTACAGTACTGTGCAAAAGTTTTAAGAATGTGTGAAAATTGCAAAATTGTAAAGTGAGAAGCAAAAAAAAAAAAGAAGTTTGCCTTTAAAGACTGCATAAATTCACTTGGTGAGATTAGAGTTGGGTGTAATCAAGCAATCATACTAAACAAGTGCTAATGATCATCAGTGTCAAATGTAGGTTGAAACCCAGTCATGAACTGAAACAGAAACAGCTGTGTGGGAGGTTTATAACTCAGTGACGAACAGCAAAATCTGCTACCAAGGTTCAGAATTGAGCATTAAGCAAGTCTCTCACTAGATGGCGATTTCAAAACGGACTGGGGTTTCAAGATGCGTTGTTCAAGCTCTTTTGAATAAGAAACAGTGTTGTTGCCAAAGGAAATCTCTTGCGGCAGATCCAAGACACATCTAGATGACTACCCTGACATCCAGCCGTGCAATCAGCTTAGAATGGGAGAAATTAATGGGGCCCCACCTACTGTCCAGAGAATCTGGCCACCAAAAAACATGCCTCTGATGAGGGACGAGGCCAAGTGACTCAAGTATGCATGAAACATAGGAATGGGTGCTGACAAATGTCTTCTGGTCAAAATGTAATATATTTATCTAAGCAGAAGCCAGTTGGTTTGTTGAAGGCTGGAGAGTGGTACAAAAATGAGTGTCTGCAGGCTACAAGTGAAGTGTGATGCTGTGTTTTATTTATTGTCTTTGTTTGTGTATTCCCCCTCCTCAATGTGTGGTTATATATATATATATATATATATGTATATATTTAAATGTATGACACTCGTGTTGTGTGGTTTGCCGTTCACATTGACAAAAAAACCGCATGGTCAGCGGTAATTCATGTAAATATCAATAAAACAGAAGGAAATTATCAACAATGTAATTTTTTACAGCTTTCATAACGTTTAAGAGAATTTATTGAAAATATTTTTGAGGAGCAATGCCCTCCTTCTCATGATGGTATAGAAAAAAATGACGAAATATTTGCACAGATGTTAAATATCAAAGAAGTCATGATTAAAATGTTTAAGGAATTGAGTTGAGGAAAATATGTTTTCCATTCCACTTTATATGAAAATATAAAGTGAGGCTTTCACATCACACATGTGATACTTTTAGATATCAGTGCAGCAAATTGCATATTTTCAACACACAATTCAAAAAAATATTTGGTCTTTCAAAGTCTACATTTTAAATTTAAGCCTGCTTTGAGTCAGAAGAAGCACAAATGTTTATCTTTTGCTGAGTAACAAATCTTTTTGTAAATATACATTTCCATCCATTAGAAGAATGATTTACCATGTAATCAGGCAATAATTAATTGTTTATTTTATGTGCTCTGTGCAAATTGAAAAAAAGAACATTAACGAAACCTTTCGAGGACTTTGACGTACAATTGGGTTAATTTCTGTTTTCTGCCAGTCTTCTATTTTTTCTCGTTCTGGCCTGACTCTAGATTTTATCAAAACGCATGGTCTGAAGATTGGTGTTTTAGACGTGCCTGTCATTAAATAAAATCCATGAGAAATGGAAGCAAACGTTTTTAAAGGCTCCCGCTTTCTTCAATTTTGCGGGAATTGAGTGCATCATAATCTCAATTTATATTTTGTAGTGAATTCTTTAATTTCTTTATATTCTCGCTGTGCAGGACACGTCTGGAACAATGCAAGCCATCGGGTCTCGCGGAGCAGACGCACAGACCCGTGCACCGCTGCCTCCACCCTCTGTTCTGCAGAGAGGAAAGAGCATCTTGCAGTAATCAGTCCAATTAGTGGAGGTCGCGGCTGCGCGCTCCCGCTTAGCTGTGGGAGGTTGTCAAAACAGGGGGCGGCTATTAGACGAAACGCGATCCCCATTCATCAGCAGTGTAATAATCACCGAGCAGCGGAGCAGCGCTGGTGCGGCGGAGCTCAGATCAGAGTGACCCGTGGAAACAAGACGTTTACAAACAGTGTCAAGGCGAGACGAAAACCTTGATTTGGCCTGTCACTGACATTGCCATGAGCGCACACGAAAGCATCCAAAATCCTTTCGCGCCGCACGAAGTTAGCGGCACACATTGTTATTATTAATAATATCTAAAAGCACCGCATTTAGACTTGAGCACTTCCGTTGTGAAGTTCAACTTCTTTAATCAACAACAAAAAAAAACACGTTCCATAAATAAATAAACATACACTTTCATTTATCCACAATTGAATATTTGTATGCTGCATATACGCAATGCCTCGGTTAGAAATGTATGTTTACGCCAAACCATAACGTACTTACTTATAAAACTTGCTTACATCTATATTCCGTTTGACCTGTCTGAAAAATGGGAAAAGTACAAGTTATTTTACTTTATTAAACAAGTTCAATATTTCCCAATTACACTCCAAACGCTTTGGTATGAACTGTAAGAATACAGAGTCGCTTGAAATATACTTATGTCTTATTATATTGTTTTCACCAGGGTATCACAAAATGAGAGTGTTTTCAAAAATAAAGACAGCAAATCTATTGGTTATTTCCGAGGTTAGCGTTTACGCTAATATTTATGCGTGTGCTGTTAAATCAAACAAAATGTGGTGCAATTTCCTTTTCTATGAAGTTCTTGAAGTCTTTTTCAGGCTGCTGTGTGTACAAAAAAATCTAAACACGTGCGGCTGCGATGAAAAAAAAACTTATTTAGATTTAGGTCAGATTAAAGGCTTTGCCACACAGCTTTATGTGGCTCAGTTGGTAGAGCATTGCGGGAAAGCAAGAGCTGACAGAAAAAAATATGTTAATTCAAATGTAAGTCGCTTTGGATAAAAGCGTCTGCCAAATGCATAAATGTAAATTTATCAGTTTAAGAAACCGAACAGGAGACGGCTACTGGTTTGGCAGCTTGTGTTGAAGCACCATGACGCGACAAAATCACAATATTAAGATTCTTTACACTATATTTACGTCAGACATAGTGGCATAGATGGCAACACCATCACATCCCTCAGAAGAAATCACTTAAAAGCAGAACTTTGTCCATAGCCTTCAAGATCTGTCTCTAGACAGTGAGTGATGCATCTGCCAAAAGATGCTCCCAGCATTGCTTTGTATATTCACCGCTCTCTGACTTTAACAAAGCGGAAACGGCAACTAAAGATGAAGCTCCTTTCCCTCAAAGATCAAAGTTTATCTACTGGTTGCTGTCAGTTCTTGCTAACGCGTGATTGGCTGTAATCGCTGTCACTCTGTTTGATTGACATGCACCTGTAGGCGGAACATTCATGCATCTTTTTCCTTTTCCAATCCTT
Source organism: Danionella cerebrum (assembly GCA_007224835.1). NCBI lineage: Eukaryota > Metazoa > Chordata > Actinopteri > Cypriniformes > Danionidae > Danionella > Danionella cerebrum. The sequence goes on from SRMA01025950.1 coordinate 280,201, forward strand.
TTAGTTTACGGATCGGCCAAAAGGTGTTTGAAAGCGTGAATACGTTTAAAATGGAAATAGTTAACCCTTCCCGCGCACTAAATTCAATTTAAAAATCACCATTTGCATTGGAACTGTTGATATTTTACTTACTTCCTCCTCTACATGTGATACGGTATTTTTCTTGTTGAATGTCACCTGCTCACTGTGTATAGTACTTATAATTTTTATAACTTAATTTACACACACCAGCGATAAGCCATCTAAATAGAATTAAATAAACACTACATGCTATTGTTGACTCAACAAGTTAAATGCTGCTGACGCTTGTACATATACATATTTGAGGCAACCTGTTTACACAAAAGTTACTGTGTACTCTTGGAGTTAACCGCAACACATTTATGTGATAAGTTTTTAGCTTTTAAGTGAAGTAGCCTTTGCAATTTTCTTTATACTCTTATTTTTGGAGTAATGCTGAAATAAAAACTAAATTGTTAAACTCAAATGTTTTATTGGTTTACACAAAAGTTTTTGAGTGTTGTTTTCTTTCGGGTTTACGGCGTATTATGAGCTGGGGGAAAGTTGACCAATATAAATGTGATTTATGGGTTAAATTAAAACAGTCAAACTAAAAGAACATTGCTAGACAACTAAAACAGTATGTTTGAGTATTTTTTTTTGATACTTGTGAATTATGATGTGAAAATACTCTTAGAAGAGACTTTAAAACATATAATACATGTTTAGAACATCACTTTGATTTACATGGAAGATGTGACACGTAAGAATTGAAAGCCAAAGTCTCACCTCGCACATCAGCATCAACCCCCCCCCCCCACCCCTCTCCCAAATCTGAAATCAAAATCTCTTTATCATTTCGAACAGTTTCCCGCTTGGTTCCCTGTATATGTATTACAATACGTCAGCACACAAAAGCCAGTTATTAAAATGTTCATTTACCCTTACCTGCTTAACGTCCCTTATCTGTGTTCAGTGCTCTTATCCATCCACTCACTGCAAAATAACGCCCTCCAACTTTGTCTCCAGTCCATGTTGGGTGTTCATGAAACCTATCCTTTGTTTCTCCCAAACAACTGTTAAATAATGCAGAACACAGTTTGATGAAAAATGCAGACATTGTCCCGAAAGGTAATAATTGATTGCCGTGAATGTATTGCGTAACAACGTGAGGGGCTGTGTGTGGGTTCTGACACTATATACTTTGGTGGGAGTGGGGTATAGTTTGCAGAGTTGGTGGTCTGCTTTTGGTCGGTCAGCTTAAGGTTTGGAGAGCGCCTGGAGCGCATTCTGTCTTGCTCCGCACTTCTCAGTCGCGCAGCTCTGAGTTCCTCTGCCGCTGCCTCTGCAGTTCTCAGAACAGTGCTCCTTGGTTGCTGGAAGTGTCCGTCAAGCCCCGGGTAAAAAAAAAAGTGATAAACACGGAAAGTCAAGGCTGTGTTTCGTTGTCAGTAGGCGGGCTCAAAGCGAAGGGAATAATCAGTCAGCCAGCCCAAGGAACCACCTCAAAGCATATCAGGTTACCTTGAATGACAGCGTAACCATGGCAGATAATTTGACTAAAACTATTGTCTTATCCTCATCATCCCTGGGTCAAATAACCAACCAATCACCGTTCACATAATCGCTTTTCTTGCCAGCTTAGAATAATATTATTAAAACAAGAGAGCGAGGTTCTTCTGCGGGAGTGCGTTATGCTGAAACGACACAGAAGAGGTGGCGAGAGACTTGCGCAGGAGGACCGACTTTCTCTCGTGCGCCTTAGATGGATCTACCGTGCGCTTTCATCGCTTGAACGGATCTAAAGTTCTGTGCCGGAGTTGGATTTGCGCTAAATGTTTCTTCCAGTTCGAGTCATTCTTTCCAAGAGTTAAACTAGGAACTGAAGGACACTTTGTTATAAAGACGAACCATGTCTATGCTTCCAACATTCGGCTTTACGCAAGAGCAAGTGGCGTGCGTCTGCGAGGTCCTACAGCAGGGGGGAAACATCGAGCGTCTCGGACGCTTTTTGTGGTCTCTCCCGGCTTGTGAGCACCTACACAAGAACGAGAGCGTGCTCAAAGCCAAAGCTGTCGTCGCGTTTCACCGAGGGAACTTCAGAGAGCTCTATAAGATTCTCGAGAGTCACCAGTTCTCTCCGCACAACCACCCGAAGCTGCAGCAGCTCTGGCTGAAGGCGCATTACATCGAGGCGGAGAAGCTCCGGGGCCGCCCTCTTGGGGCCGTTGGGAAGTATCGCGTTCGAAGAAAGTTTCCGCTGCCCCGCTCCATTTGGGACGGTGAAGAGACAAGTTACTGCTTTAAAGAGAAAAGCCGGAGCGTGCTGCGGGAATGGTACACCCATAACCCGTATCCTTCCCCGCGGGAGAAGAGGGAGCTAGCAGAGGCCACGGGGCTCACCACAACACAAGTCAGTAACTGGTTTAAAAACAGACGGCAACGCGACCGAGCGGCGGAGGCCAAAGAGAGGTACGAGATCGGTTCATGGGCAGCGTTTTATCCCGCGTCTATGTGTTTAGTATGCATTGTTTACATTCTGCAAAGTAATATAGTCCGAAATAAACGTGCATTTAGATATTCATCCTTTGAACTGGTTAAAATTCAACACAGAGATTATTTATTTTCTCTTTACTATTTCTATATTATTTATTATTTCTTATTTATTTTTATTTAAAAAATTGTTATACTTTATGACAATTGTGATCTGTTTAGGCCCTTGTTTTGAACAACCATCCGAACGTAAATGGTGTAAAGTTTGCAAATAATTGTATAAATCGCTGTGTACTTTCTTGGGTGTCCAGTTTCACCCGCAGGCTTTGAAACCACAATGTAAACCAGTAAACAGCTTCGTTATCCTTAATTAATATTTTATGAATGAAGCTGTGATTGAGACTTTAGATAAAGCTGATAATTTGTAAAAGAATGGTATACTTTGTAATTATAGTGGCCATCTGTAGTTAAAATTATCGATATGGCCTTAAGCAAGGTGTCTCTTTTCAACAAATAATCACATTTTATTTTATTTGTTTTAGTTTATTTATTTGTTGTTTATTTGTTTTATTTTTTCGCTCATAAATAATATACATTTCAACGTTCTCAATATTTTTATCATGTTATAGTCTTGATGTCCGGATTTTAATTTTATTCTGCCAACATTTCTTAATGTAGACTATATTAAAAAAATAATTTCACTCAACTTTTATTTTTTTTTATCTTTAAATTGCAAGCGCGTGTTGTATAGACTGTATGTTTTTTAATAAACCTTTAATCTAATCGATGTTATTGTTTGCTGTATATGTGTGTTGAGATAAGCACTGTTTGTATTTTAAGTTTTATAGAATCGTTAAGAAATATATATATATATATATTTTGGTGTAGCATTCATTGTAAATTCAAAAAGTCATAAAAACTTTTGTGGAACCGGTTGCCTCAAAACATTTCAGTTAACAGTACATAAAGAAACATATACAGTTTAATTAAAAACTAATGTTCGTCAACTCAAATGTTTCGAGTACGTTTAGGGTTAAGCGTTGTCCAGACTGATTTTATCTTTTAAATTTCTTATTAAAACCTATTCAAATCATGTTTGAGTAACACCTAAAAATGAACAATTCAGTCAACATTTCAGTAAATAAAAATAGATAAATACATTTAAATTTAAATAAACAATGGTTGAAATGGTTTCAAATTCAACAGTGATTCTTTGTCAGTTATATTGCCACTGTTATTTATTTTTACGATGCAATATTTATACGAATTCTCCAAAAAATAACTTACTTTTTTGTGCTTCACAGGGAGAATAACGAGAACACAAACAGTCACAACGCATTAACGTCATCCATGAATGGGAATAAGGCTATGTTAGGAAGTTCGGACGATGACAAAACTCCATCTGGAACACCGGATCACAGCTCATCAAGCCCGGCTTTACTGCTCACGGCAAGCTCGGGGCTCCAGTCTCTCCATGGACTCGCGCCTCCGCCCGGGCCCAGCGCCATCCCGGTGCCGAGCACCGACTCCGTGCTTCACCATCATTCATTACACGACACTATACTGAACCCTATGTCCTCAAACCTGGTCGATCTGGGCTCTTAGGCCTGCGGAGCACTTCAAATGGACCTTTGTTCACAGACTTTTAGTGTAAACGTGTCGAGGTAGGATTAAAAGGAATGAAAGAGAAAGAAAGAGAGAGAGAGAGAGTTGTGGAGTTTGTCATCTGGCCTTTGGAGAAGCTGAGATTTTGCCAGAATGTGATGCCAAGAACGAACTATTAATAAACAGCTAAAATGTCTTAATCGTGGATTTCAACATACAATTGACCCAAGACTCTGTTCTTAAAAGTGTCACCCATCTTTACTTTTGCTGTTTCGTTTTGAAAACGCAGTTTTGAACGACGTAAGCCGTGTTTTTATTATTATTTTGTTTTTCGGAAAGCGACTGCATGTAACCTTTGGGATCAATATATGACTTAAACCCCGAGCTCATCGTTTCAATCGCATAACAATAAAAGAAGATGTTTTTTTGTACTTGTTTGAATGTATTGGGTGGTGCTGAGCATGAGCTGCAGTGGTTTAAATGTCTTTGGCGTGATTGTGTTAAGACCCTGAGTTTAAGAGAGTAAACGGTGCTGTTGCCAGGCCACAGCTTTAACTGTGTTTTTGGAAATAAACGAGGATGTTAGATCTATTGGCCCTCAAACATCTGGTATAAAGGCTTCACATTTTTATAACCAGATATAAATGATTACTATGCCAGCATTTGGCCATTGCTTGTTTATAATACTGCACGCAACAGGTCACGTGCATAAGAATGGCTAATTAAGGCTGCGCACGCTTTCGTTGCAAATATGCAATAAACCGCTGGGAACTGTGGTGCTATGCATATTTTAAAAATCACCATTGATGATAAACAGATTAAAACAGCCAGGATATAACCTTTGGTCAAATGTTAGACTTAGAGGAAGACATATAAGAATTTTTAAACGGAAGCTTGTTTGATAATTTGTTGAATGTGTCTGTTGTTACATCCAAAACGCAACAGTATTTACTTGTGTATAATCGAATTTTAACCCACGTCCCTGCACACAATGCGTTTTGCAGAGCAATCATGAATTTTGTGAGCTGCAGAGCCATAAGAAATATCTTAACTATACAATATTATATTTCACACATGTATTTTTAACTTCCATCGTTGGCATTCGACAAAAAACTGAGACCAGAAATAAAAAAGTACATAATTAAAAATTCTAGTTTAAAGGTTCATGATACAATTGATTATTTTCACCACCATATTCGCATTAAAAATTAGGTCATGGCTTACGAATGTCACGTATATGCTTTTGAGAGATTTCTATCTGCTTACATCACACCAAGTTGAATCTGCCAACATCGTTCTGTACAGACGCTGCTTAAATCTTCAATCCAAAAATGTTCCTAATTTTATTTTTTTGAAATAAATGATATCGCCAAACATTTTGGCGACTTAATTCTAGTCAATGCATTTTTGGTTCGTCTATAACTCCTCCGGAATGTGATTTAATATTTCCTAAAAACATTATTGCAGTCGTCTTTTCTCTTGGCTTCGCGTATTGAGCAGGCACGCGTTTATTAATCCATTTTAATGAGAACCTTTCATATTTTTGCTGTATTCTCAAAAACAAGAATTTCATCTAAAACAGGGAACTTGGGCTGCAGGTTAAACAATGCAACATCTCCATTTTCGAGCTCCACAAGTGTCCGGTTTCCCGTGGCTCGCTTGTCTGTGTGCTCTGAGAGAGGCGGACAGGTTGTAAATATTTCGAGCACAAGATGTGAAGGAAAGCTCCATCACAGCGACGCTAATGCGCTATAAACGCAATCTTATACTCTGAGTTAATGCTGGAAAGCTGCTTTACGGGATGAGGACATTTAACAGCCTCGCCATTACGCGTTAGCTGCATTCCAGCGTGGTCTCCTTAATTCCGAGTGATGCTCAGCGAGTTTAGACACGAACCTTGCTCTTTATTTTAAGATCTTTTATTTATGCCGTATTGTGCAAACAATCAACTTACTGATGAACAAATGTCATTTGATTCTCATCAATCGAAATTATCCGAATTGAGATAGATACAACCCCCCCCTTCATTGAAACCGCTTTTTTACCTTTTAATTTATATACACATGCATTTTTGTTTAAATTGTACATATTTATATTTAAATAATATTTATTTTTGGTAAATATAAATTTGCGTTTATATGTAATACTGCTTGTTTATTTTGCAATTATTTGGCAAAATAGTCCGAACTCAAAAATCGATTTTGATTGGTGTGAGTTAATTGATGCCTCCCGTACACCGGAAAAACGGTTATAATTAAATGTCGCGTTTTAAAATGAAAACGTTTTAAATGCCAAGTTACTATACACCTAAGTAAAGTAGAAATTGTTAAAACACGCGACTTGAAGCGTTTAGGCCTTGGAAAACCTTAGGTCTGCGAAAAAATAGTTTTTTACTCAATTTAACTCTGAAAACGAACAATTGATTACGTTTCTGGGCAGCGCAGTGGGTAGCGCCAGTTAGAAGGTGGTCGGTTCGAGGCTCGCCGGTGACCCTTCTGGAAGGAGTTTGCATGTTCTCTCTGTGCTTGCGTGGGTTTCCTCCAGGTACTCCGGTTTCCCTCACAATCCCAGAAACATGCGGTTAAGTTAATTGAATAATCTAAATTCCCCTTAGGTGTGAATGTGTGAGTGAATGTTGCCCTGTGATTAACTGGCGACCTGTCCAGGGTGTACCTCCACCTCTCGACCAATTGTGCGCTGGAGATAGGCACCGACAGACCCCCGTGACCCCAAAAAGGGAATAAGCGGGTTGAAAAATCAATGAATGAATGAGTACATTTCTTTAAATTTTTGTGATAAACTAAATAGCTGATAACCCCTTTATTTTAGATTTGTTTGACTTTTGTTTTTAATAAAATAATACGTTAAGAATCATATACGTTTAGAAGCGGTAATTTAGATGAATCTGGAACACATCTAGGTTTATTTTAGTGACTAATTCCTTGACACTTTTGTCGTTTTTGCTAATTTTGTAACTTTTGTAAGAACAGAAGCAGTCTGTATAGGTTGTACTCACCAAGAGAACCATGAAAACGGAACCCTTGTACATATATGTGTTATGGAAACTAGCCCGCACGCTAAATCCACTATACGTCGACTTCGGGCCATAACATGTCTTAAAGTGCCTCTTTAAGGACCAAACAAGAGCACGACTATTTGTACATCAAGGTGGTTTTCAAAATTAAGCTTTTCCACAATGTTGTGACTTATCGACTAAAACGCTAAAAATATGGTTTGGTTAAATATATTGATTTAATTAGACTAGTCAGGACTGCGTGCGCCGCTTTGTCACAGCCTCAACGGAAGTGGCTCTGCAGCAAACTATACTAAGCCTTTAAAAAAGTTTGTGACGCCATCTAGTGAACGAGAAGGCGAGAAATCACTATATCACACATCAACTCATGTTCCATAGCTTCTGCAGAGCTTCAGTCGATTTAAAAGTTGTTTTCCCAGCATTTATCAACAGGTCAAATGTTAGGGAAGCTATTCATTCGAATGAACTTAAAGTACAATATAAATAAGCAATATTTTCAATTTTATATTTATACGTATGTCAACGTACATTAATTTTTTAGGGAACTTTGACAACTAAGGTGGACTTTAGACAGCAGCACTTTGGGATAAAGAGTTCTTCATGGCAGTGAGGGCACGTTGTTTATTATGTGACAGAGCAAAGTTGTTTTACATGATTTAGTTTATTATTTTGGGCCACACTTTCACACACAATAACAATATAAATTAAAGCTGCAAGCAGCGATCATAGGGCCCAAGCACCTCTGGCTCCATCGTCTCTCAGTGGCAAGTTTGTTGCAAAATGCAATTTGACCAATCTTTATTTAGAAGACGCGTTCAAGTGAGAAATGCTAAAATAACTGAAAATACTGTCAAACTAGCAATGAAAACCACATTTCAACCACATTAGACTCCACTAATGAGTCTTTATGAGTTTAAATACTTTCTGGTATGTTTTTGGTCAAGATTTTTGTCATATGTCAAAATGATGAACATTATAATGTAAAAGGTTTTTCATCCTATGGCCACCTGGTGGCGCTATAATTGAGAGTGTATGATATAGATGTCTGCAGGCATGGACTCTTAAAATGCATGCCAAATTTGAGCCAAATCAAACATTATGTGGCTGAGTTATAACAACTTATTCAAAGAGAAATGTTGATGGGCGCCGCGTGCACATGGTTTCACATATGTCCACATAGTGTTAAAGTACAAGGCCTGAAAATATGCAAAATTTTGACTTCCTGTCAATTTTGGAAACTCGCTCTAATTTACTTTTTTTTTATGACGTCTCTTACATGAGTCTCCCAAATTTATAACCTGTCCTTCAAACACACTCTGCAATAGCAGTATAACAATGCTACAGTCCATGTTGCCACTAGGTGACGCTATAAGTGATACTTTAAGCTGCTATATATATATTTGTTCAGACATGGACTCCTAACACGCCAAACTTGAACTTGATTGGACATTGCATGGCTGAGTTATTAACAACTTCCTCTTTACAGTACTATTTAGATTTTGACAACCGATGTGTGTTTTTTGGTTAAGGAAGTCAAAAACTTAATATCATATACTGTATGCCTTCAAATAACAATAATGGAGTTTGGAGATGAACAGATAAAATCAGTAGGAGGAGTCTGTTGAACTATGACTTGAGCAAAAGGTTTTTGCAAAGTAGCTGACTTTCTGTCGATTTTATAATGTGATCAGTATTACTTCTTGGTACCCTACAGATGTGTGCCGAGCCTTATATATAGTCTTGGTACCCTACAGATGTGTGCCGAATTTCATACTTTTAGCTCAATATAAGCTTAAACATGTTAGGTTTCAAACCCCAATCAGAGGTAAATTTTTACCACTTCTGGTGTGCGTGTAAAAATATTTTCAAGCATCTTTAGGCCCTTGAAAATGTGCAGAAAGCCACGAAACAATAATAATCTCTAAGCATTTACAACAGGGTTCTACAAGCCCTGAAAATAACTTTGACTAAAGGGCATTTGTACCCCACCCAACCTCCACACGTGCATCATGCTGGCCCACCTTTTCACAGAGCCCACCACCAGTTCTGCAAGTTTTGACTTTTTTTTCCAGGTGCATTTAAAAACAAGGATGTTTGATGAGATGTCGTGGCAAACAGTCTTCTATTCCTCCAAAAGTGTTCCGTTAAGTTCAGGATGGTACAGTCCGGTCAAATTCATTCACATTAAACTCCCTCTGCATCCCCAAACATTTCCCACACGTTTGCCCTCATGGAATTGTCCCAAATCACTTGAAATACTGAAACATTCAGAGTTCCTTTCTATGGAATTGTAAGGTGCAAAGCTCCTGAAAATATTATCTCATCGCCCCTCTCACAGTTGGCACAAAGCAGCCTAACAAGAACTGTGTTCCTATCAAATGCCAAACCCAGACTCATCAATCAGGATTCATTATTCCAGAGAATGAGCCAGAAGTGGTGGTGTGGTTTACACCACTGCATCTGAAACTGGCACTTGATGTATGGCTTTGATGCAGCTGCCCGGCAATGGAAATCCATTCTACAAAACGCTCCATTCTCTGCTGTAAGTTTAGTGGGCTGTGGCGATTGACAGCTGCTAAAATTTGCCAAAGTCTGCACATGATGTTCAATTGAAGACCAAATTATTAGCCCTCGTGTAGATTCATTTCCCAAGTGATGTTTAACAGAGCAATGGAATGATTTGTATCATCTAGGACTAGGGGAAGTCTGATTTCTTGTAATTATTTCAAATAACTTTAATAAAATATACAAGTAGAAACAGCTGTGGTCAGTAATATTACCCCCTTTAAGAAAATAAGTCATTAAAATAATACAAAACGTTTTTTTAAGAGCTGAAAAAACCACTTGTGTCTAATGACTTTCGAATTTACCCAAAGTTAAGCATATAATCGGCAGTTGAAGTAGAGGATTCATCTTCCAAAAAAACTCTGAAAGTTTAGCGGCCATCATAAAATGGCAGAAGAGTTTAGTCTGAACTTGAGAGAAAGAATTGTTAATGCTCTGAAGGTGGGGAAGGACATAAAGTGGTTTCACGTATCTAGAACTGCAGTGAAAAGCATTATCAAGAAGTTTAAAGAGACCAACACAGTGGAGAACAAGACATGGAGAGGAGCAAGGAAGTGAAAGTGAAAACTTTAGGAAAACTGGGCGGCACAGTGGAGCAGTGGCAAAAAGCACTCTGGCCTTTCATTTAGAAGGTTCCTGGTTCGAGGCTCACTGGTGACCTTCCTGGAAGGAGTTCTCCCCGTGCCTGCATGGGTTTCCCCCACAATCCCCAAAACAATAGTCTAAATCAGTGTTTCTTAACCATGGGGCTGTGGCCCAATCTCGGTCCGCCAAAAAAATATGTTCTGAACCAGGGGGCTGCGAGGGCCACGGGACCTGAATGGCGCTTTCTAGCACTTGGTGGCAGTGAGGCGTCAGTCAGGCGTTGTGGTTTGCGCCAATAGAGCCTCGGCCACATAAGCATGTGGCTCTTTGCCTCATTTCATTTTAATTTTTTTTTACCTTTTAAACGACACTCAAATCCATTAGAGGACGTTAAAAACAAATAATAATAATAATAAATAATAATACAATTAATTTGAAAGATTGTTGTTGTTGTTTTATTTTTGCTGCTCTGGGACACGTGACCTTCATCCTCCTTGCGAGCGTCACTAATTGCTGACGCACCACGTGTCGCGCTGCTGTAGTTTCCCGGGCAAACGCTAAAGATCCGCTTGATGGTAAGACGTACAATCAAAAGTGTTCCGTTAAGTTCTCTCTGTTAAATACGTTAACTTTAAAATGGTTTATTTCGATCAAAACTCACATTATGGGGATTGTGTTGTTTTGGTTCAGTTGAGTTGAGCCGGTTTCACCGTTACGTTCTTGCTGTACTCGCTCCAATACGGAGTTTAATAAAAGAGCCGTTGGACAGCCGTTGTTTCTTGAACGCAAACTATTCTTGGAGTCTTACTGAGACTAAAGCTCGCAGCAGACTCAGAGCATCACTGGAGGCTACCCTAAGAGTGAGCCTTTCCCCCATTCCACCCAGACAGGATTTGATCATGGCCCTAGTCTCTCATTAAGAGGTGATCATGAAATGTGATTTGTAGCATGTTAAAAAACAGACTGTTGTTTATTTGTCACAGATTTGGAGAGTAACATATGGTCCAAAAGTTAAGATTACTAATTTGTCAAGTTCATCAGCAGGTTGCACTTTATTTAAGTGTCATTTACAGTTAATTGGAAACTTATTTTAAGTATGCTTGCTTTATTACCACACCATTTTATTTATCAAAATGCCTCATAAATATTTTTGGAATTCTAATTTGTGCTAAGCATGACAACTGTGAAAATAAATGTATTTGAGATTATCATATTGTAGCATTTTTCCCCACAAGATTTTACTTTAATAAACCATAAAATGACTTGATTTAATTATTAAACACAAATCAAACAAGATGTGGATCAATTTACATTAACAAGTTATTTGAATGGGCCTTGAATCACGTTGTACGGGGAAAATTGGGCCTCAGTGTCAAAAAGGTTAAGAAAATCTGATCTAAATTATGAATAAACTGAATCATGTAGAGCAAAATTGAATCAACCTGAACGGAACTGTGTCGAGCTGACCGGAATCAAACTGAATTTAATCATGTTGAACTGAACCAAAAACTGAACTGAATCATGTCAAGCCAAACCAAACAAAGTGAACTGAATAATGTCAGGCTGAACCGAATCAAACTGAACTGAATCATGTCGAGCCGACCCCAATAAAACTGAACTGAATCATGTCAAGCCAAACCAAACAAAGTGAACTGAATCATGTCAGGCTAAACCGAATCAAACTGAACTGAATCATGTCGAGCCGACCCGAATAAAACTGAATTGAATCATGTCAAGCCAAACCAAACAAACTGAAATGAATTATGTCAGGCTAAACCGAATCAAACTGAATTTAATCATGTCGAGCCGACCCGAATAAAACTGAACTGAATCATTTCAAGCCAACCCAAACAAAGTGAACTGAATCATGTCAGGCTAAACCGAATCAAACTGAATTTAATCATGTCGAGCCGACCCGAATAAAACTGAACTGAATCATGTCAAGCCAAACCAAACAAAGTGAACTGAATCATGTCAAGCCAAACCAAACAAAGTGAACTGAATCATGTCAGGCTGAACCGAATCAAACTGAACTGAATCATGTCAAGCCAAACCAAACAAAGTGAACTGAATCATGTCAGGCTAAACCGAATCAAACTGAATTTAATCATGTCGAGCCGACCCGAATCAAACTGAACTGAATCATGTCAAGCCAAACCAAACAAAGTGAACTGAATCAAGTCAGGCTAAACCCAATCAGACTGAACTGAATCATGTTGAGCCGACCCGAATCAAACTGAACTGAATCATGTCAAGCCAAACCAAACAAAGTGAACTGAACCATGTCAGGCTAAACCGAATCAAACTAAACTGAATCAAGTCGAGCCAACCCAATTCAAACTGAACTGAGGCATGTCGAGCTGAACTGAATCAAATTGAACTGAATCGTGTCAGGTTGAAGCGAATCAAACTGCACTGAATTGTCAACCGAAAACATTTGAATATAGAGATGTTGCCTGTGTTTAGAGAAAGACCGCAGGGCGGTCAAGGGGCGTATACTTGACCGCCCTGCACAAAACCCAGACTTTAATCCCACTAAAAGGCCCAGAGTTTGTGCCAGAAAACCAACAAACTAAGTTTTTTTTAACTGTACTTTCCGTTTATGTCCCCTCAATTTTACTGCCCAAACCATGTGTCATGTGGAGACTATTGATGGAAAAGTCTGCACCAATCTGGCTCAAACCAAACGCAACACCACTAAAGTTGAAGCTTTTTTTTTTAGTCAATCTAAATTCATCTATTTGTTGCTGCTCGTTTTGATTGGCTATCTCCGCCGTCGTTTTAGTAAAAAGCATTTCAACTTCTAAAACATTCATATCTGCAGGTTTGAGTAAAAGGCAAAGATACCTTCATAGAGTTCTTTATTTTTCTGTATCCGCTACTCTCGTTTTCAGGGTTTGACCGCTCGCTTTAGGCGAAAGGTTGGGTACACCCTCGAAAGGTCACAAGTCCATCACAGGGCAACGCTCAGATTCACTCCTCAGGGGAATTTGGAGAATTCTTATGGGAATTATAGGACATCTGTAATTGTTGGAAAATGAAAATTGCTTCTCAATAAAATTGGTCAGCAGCCGAAAGCATAATGTGCGCTAACACTTCCTGATTGACGGCCCTCAAGCAACACGGATTCTCTGCCTCTCCCCTCTTCCTTAAGACTATGAAATTCCAAGTGTATTTTTTTTAAATCAAGCAGTTTTTATTTTGAAGCACTGACACAAGCTGCAGTCCAGTCTTTGTGAATCTCTCATATGGATTTTGTTTCACAATCCTCTCCAGGGTGTGGTTATCCCTATTGCGTGTGTACCTTTTTCATTATTTTCTTCCCTTTCCCTCTCTTTTTATGTTTTTGGACACAGAACTCTGTGAACAGCCTTTGACCTTTTGTGTCTTGCCCTCCTTGTGTAGACTACAGAACTAGATTGACAGTCCATTTAAAGGGCTTTAAAGGTTTTTGAGTTAAATAGCTGATTAGACTGATCAGGAGTTCATTACAATTAAAATGAATTAAACAGTTGAAATATATCAGTCTGGATTAAATGTATTCATTATACAAGTTTCACTTTATGAAAGGAATTACTAAAATAAGTAATACATTTCATAATATTATATCTATCTATTATAACACATTTATGCAGATATAGACTGAAACTTCTCAAACTGAGTTCTTGGTTTAAAATTAAAGGTTCGGGTATATGTGATAATATACATTAAAAATATTAAAGTTCCTCCATTTGTAGGTTACTGTCGCCCTCTAGTGGGCATCGGTTTTTGAGACGCCATATTTAATGGAAAGCATGGCACTTTGCCAGATGGTGGCGAAAACCCCACAAAACAGCTTATAATATAATATCTTACAGCTATTTAATGTTTTTGCTTTGTTTTCGCAATACAAATCCATTTGTAAAAAAAAAAAACATCTGTTACATTACACAAAAAAAAAATCAGTTTTCCAACCCTTTACACATTTATCTGACAACTAAATGTACCAGTAAATTCTTGCGTGTTCCTCCAAAACAAAGATGTTGTAATAAATATACTGTACTTTACTTGAAAATTATATTTTTACATTTGAATTAATCACAACATAATTTACTTTATTAACACTAATAATAACATGTCAAACAACACGTTCCAGATCAAAGCAAGCTCAGAAATGTATTAACAGTGTTCAAAAGTAGTGGAAATACTGCAGTAACTGTACCTTTCAGACTAGAAAAAGCCAATGGCTATGGAGTGGAGGGGATTGGGTAAGTTATCATACTATTGTTAATTCTGTCGTCATAACTATAATAGAATTATTAATGTCTTCGTAAAAAAAAATAATACAAATAATATTACAAAAAATTATTCTCTAAAGTCCTACAAATGTAAGTGTGTCTTGATGTAAATTTGAGTCACAATTACACATCTATTTACTGGTTAACTTGAGTGAAAATCACGCAGTACGTACGCACACACACAAACACACAAAAACTTATATGTTTATGTCTATGTTTATATAGAACTTTTATGCAAATGCTGTGTCGGGCGGAGTAGCTTAAGTAATAGTTACTTAAGTTATTAGCTTAGGTTTTTGGTAGAGAACAATTTGATACATATTTTTAATTAAATTAATTGATACATAGTAAGTTTTATGACTAAATTAATTTTTTTAAATATAGAGTATGTATCATCAGCATAACAGTGACCAATAATACAAATGTATCTCATTATATGACAAAAACACGAAAGATGTAAGTAAAAGGCGCCAAACTTAATGGAGATGCCATTCTTTTTGCTCATTTGTCATAAATCTTGTTCATCCTTACAAGGCAGACCCTATATCTGGAGAGGTTTTTCTTAAAAGCACATTAGAGACCCACTGATGTTTAGTTATTTTAAAATGGCCATCACAGCTGATATTTAAAATCCTGTTGACATGGCAGCCTTTATTTTGTATTGTCCACCAAAAGGACAACCCACTACTATCAGGAAATGCGTACGAAAAAGAGAAATGCTATGACGTGAGGCGAAGGGATTACATTAATATGATCATGGAAAAATGTAATAGCAATCTTTAGTTAGTTTAACCCTGGTGTATAGTGTCATGAAAACAGAAATGTGCCCATATGACGGTACTGTAATTATTTTGCACAGTATTTATTTTCCTCAAATTCTTGATTTGCATATTTTGCCCATTAGATGGCATCAGAGATCCACTAAACCTATTGCTGTTTCTGAAAGGCGAGACTCTTCATACATTGTAATTAGTATATTTAAAAATAAAAATAGTACTTGTTGGCAATATGTCCTGTGATCATTTAATGCCTTTAAAACTCAACGAGAGAGCGGTTCTGAAGAAGTCAGAATACTTCTCGGCCACTTTCCCCACAGTTTACCTCCCGCTCCAGAGAAGCCCATTAGATTTTTGCACGCAGACCTCAGAAAGCCTGGGTATCACTGATGAAAATTTAACCAGGGGAGACCGGATTCCATTTCATTCGTGTTCCGTCTCACTCTGTGATCAAGGACAAATGGAAATCGAGTACAGCGTACAAACAGCATTTGACTTACAGATGATGAATTAGTGATGCTTTCAAGTCGTACCGAGCATGATGCACAACCAAACAGAAGACATTGCCACAATCAGTGAAACGTTTTAGAAATTAATGTTTTGTTTTGCTTTATTTCATTACCTTTCTTGCATCAAAACGCATCTAAAATCATATAGTGAGCTAAAGGTGTTTTAAAAAAGCATGTTTTATATCTTTGATTATTCAAAAGCTTCCTGAAATGATTTTCCTCTGCGATCTCGAAGGAGTAATGAGCACTTCTTGGCCTTTTTTTTGCTTCTTTACCACGTATCTGTTTTGTTATAGCAACCCTCAACTCTCTGCGCTCTTTGGGACTTTTTCACAAGACTGTAACCTTTAACAGCATTTTTTCACCCCTTTGGATTTGTTTATAAAAGCCAGGCAATACACTTTTCTCTCATTGGAAAGTAAAGCATGACGCAACTTCCTGTTGATTGCTGACTAGTCCGTTTTTTATCGCACTGATTGGTCAGAAAATGTTGTGACTGTAGGCATCGTTATAGTCGCTGCACTGCACTACCAACAGATGGCAATACATTCTGCCATTAGATTGTTCTGCTGGTTAAAAGAAAAAGGACTTGACCATGGACAAACAAGGAGATGCAGACATTATATAGCTTTCCTGTGCCTCAGTCAGATGGTGGTAGGTTCAAACCCCTTGTAATGAAAGTCGTTTTGGATAAAATATCTGCCAAATTCATAAATCTGGAAGAGTAATCATTGCATTTTTTAAAATCTTGATCCATATTGCATCCAGATAAATGATGTAGAAGTATCATCTGGTCTCGTTGAGATATATAAAATAATATATCTATTATAGTACTTTCATGCAAATGCTTCGAAGCAGAGGAGCTAGGAATACGTGTCATACAGGGTAATGTATATACAAGCTTGGGTATTTTAATATTTTTAAATTATAAATATATTTTACTGAGCATCGAAAATTTGAATTAAAAAATTGACGTAAAGAGGAGCAGTGGTGTAAAGATAGTGTGATACAGAATTATCATACTCTCGTTAAAGTACCATTACTTGCCAAAAAAGTATAGTAAAAGTATATGTACTAAATACGACTCAAAGTATGTGTAAAAAGTTACTCTTCCAAAGCTACTCAAGAGTATTACACTGTTAAATTATTACACCTTATATCCTAGAAATTAAAAATGTAACTCACATCAGATGTGTGTTTCACTTAAGGCGGTGTCTTAGCAAGATAGAAATAGAGGAGAGGTAAAGAGAGGGAGAGAGAGAAGAAGACATAGCTAGAGGGGGAGAGAAGGGAAATAGTCAGAGGGAGAAAATAGAGAAGAGAAAAAAGGAGAGCATGAAAGAAAAGAGACACATAGATAGCATGAAGAGAGAGAGAGAGCTGAAGGAAAAAGAGTGAAAAGAAACAGATGCATTAAAAAGAGAGAAAATGAGAGTGACAGGAAGAGGTAGGAATACAGGAGAATGTGATAGAGAAAGTGAAAGCAAAGAAGGAAAGGGCTAGAAAAAGAGGGAGAGAAAGAGAAAAGTAGAGAGCAAAGGCACAGGAGAGTGAAAGAGAGAGGGAGAAAAAACAAAGGAGTTGGAAAACAGGCTGTTGTTGCAAAATAGTTTCTATTTCTATACTGATTCTGTTGATGTGATCGCACTGGATTGGTTACATTTTGGGGGATCATTTCTTTATACACAATTTGATTGGACGGGATATAGCTGCCAATATCTGTAGGAAAAATATTATTATAAACTATAACAAAGTAGTTAAGGCAGGTTTAAGAAATGTAGTAAAAGTACAGATACAGAACTAGAAATGCACTCAAGAAAAAAACACATTTTTTTAAATCTACTCACTAAATTGAGAATTTGAGCATTTGGAATCAGTTACTTTACGCCACTGAAGAGGTGTCAGATTTGAGATTTGTGTCAGATTTTGTTTTGGTCCTTTTAGTTTTTTTTTTTTTTAAACTGGAAGGGTTACTCCAGGAAAAGTGTGCCAGTATCCTATAATATAGAAGTTTATATAAACCATCAACCACCACCACAATAACGTTCCCCAGTTTGGCCATTTTTTTCTGTTTACATTCAAGCAGTCAGCACTGGCAGATACAGGGATGTGGATTTCTGCAAATCAATTTGTTATATGTTTTAAACTTGTGCCTCACATTTCCTTTTTCACTTTAAGCGCCTGCCGCTCCAAAAGTCACTGCACTGCCCTAATTATCCACTGTAAGAATGTTAAAAGGATTGGCTGTGACAAAACCTCTGAGCACTATGGCAATTAAAGAGTGCATCAGAAAAGACTGTTGCATGATCATTTACCCAGAACTGAGAGCTGCTGAATTCAGTCATATGGCTTGGACTCAAGTCAGACTTGAGTCGTTCATCTGGTGACGACTTTGACTTGAACCCCAATGACTCGCCTCCAACTTGACCTTTTTGACTCTGAAAAAACATCAATTGACATTCACATTTTGCCCATGCTGCTTTTTTATCTTTAAATCTCTGTTTTTCATTTTAAATGATTTAGTGCTTATAAGTTTGGGGGATTTTAAGGTTAAAGTTCAACAATTAAGGAGTGACTTGAAATTTACATTTTGCGACTTTTTACTTGAACTTGCCCTGTATTGACTTAGGACTTGACTTGAGTTGTAAAGTAGTCACTTGGTCCTATCTGGTTATACTTTTTAGTTTGTGAAGTCTGGACAGTGTGCATTACTGCAAATCCAACCTTTTCCCACACGATGGCGTAACGCACACACCAGATGATCGAAAAGAGCCAACGCTTGTGAACGCGCTTCTCACTTAACGCATTATAAGGTTTCATGAAAAGTGAAGTTCATCTCTTTCTTTTGTTTTGTGGAAAACATGCGTGAGGCACAATTCGGGGTTTGCTAAGATAACGGCAATAAGCATTATGTGGAAAAATAACGAGGTGACATGTTTTAGTTAGAAACAAGGTTGCTGTTACGTTTATTGCACTATTAAAAGTACTGCATACTGGTTTCCTAAATGCGCCCCACCCCCTTCAAAAAAGGTAACTAGTCATTTTGTATTTGCTATGCAGATTCATTTGTCAATATCCTGGACTCAAAATGCGTAATTGTTTTTTGCTCTTTGTTGCAAGAAATCTCCAGTTTGTTCAGTCTAAATAATAGGCAAGACTTGCTCATCAAAAGTGCCATCTGTTTAAATGCTTTCATGCTAATACACTCATCCCGAAAAGCGTCTTTGTTCGTGCGTCAAAGATTATTTACAGAACGAGTCAATTGCTAAATGGTTTGCTGATTGTTGAGCGGGATCGCCGTAGGAGGCGGTTAGGACTGTTGGAGGCTGTGAGGTCGAGCTCTGGCGCGCAGCGGGGCTTCTGGAGGAGGCATAGCCGCGGGGACGCTAATTGACGAGGCCGGGGCGAGGAGAGGCGGGCTACTGAAGCGGCAGCGCAACGAGAGCGCGATCGAGGCGCGCCGCGTTTTCCTCAACAGTAGCCGCGCGGTGTTTACAATCGACACATAAAACATGAGCGAAATCTCTAGTATTTCTAAATATACTACGAACTTATTAAAACCATAGCATATACTGCGTCTTATTTTAAAACGGGACAAAGTAAGTCCGCAGGTGACATCATGTGCCGTTCATCATGCTCATTTTAAAACAATATACATTTCGGGGTGAACGAAATGGCATTTTTGATTATACCAAATTTGTTTAGATTCAATGAGTAAGTTGAAGCAACATAGTTGCAACTTAAAGATCACTGCGCAGTCAATCAGGTGCTTATTATAACATAGTTGTAATTGTTTAAACATATACTTATATATAAATTGTATCTTCAAATTTGTTCCAGCTTTTACTCCTAAGTTGACCTTGTGGAAGTGTAAGCAGTAGTTTTTATTTAAATATGTGCATCAAAGCATCTATTTTGACGTAAATTGGTTAAATCATTATAGTTTCCTTAGACTTACAATTAAAATCGGTGTTAAATCTTCCGATATTTCCTATTTGATTTTACGCGTTTTAATCATGTTCTATAGAGTTTGGTTATCACAACAAAAAAACAAATTTGAACACATTTTTAAAGCTGTTAGTAGTTAATAGGCTTAATTTGGTTTTGGATAATATAACACGTGGATAATATACATATCGGAGAATTTCACATCTGAAAAGAAAATTATTATTTCACTGCTCATCCAAATTACCCTTTACATGGGTTTTACAAGCTGATATCATAGCAGCCATTAACCTCTAGATTATACTTTAATAGAATTACAGTTTGTAATCTTGCTCGCCAAAACGTTATCAACACCTGTGGCGTTTCTCCTTCAAATGGACATATCTAGATATAACATTAATAGGCGAATCTTATCAAGTCTGGCAATCATTGAAAAAAAAATTATATATTTTAATTTACTTGATTCAAATGTGTCCAATTAACATAATTTTAAAAGATGGTTTTACGCATCCTGATCACGTGATGTGCATTAAAATGAATAGTTTTTTGTGCACGTTCACAATTTCGTTAGAGAAAATGAGAGTCACATAAACAAGTTACATCTGAACTAACCCAAGCGTTCACAAGTCAACTTAAATGCAAAAACGAAGATGAAATTGCATTTAAGGTGTGAGCGGGTTCAACGTTTAGAAAAACAATCTATTTTGCTTATGACGTAAGTCCTTTAAGGAACTATCAGAAGTAATGAAATAGACTTGACATGGCCGTTTATCACAAAATTGGATCAAAGAACACGTTTGTGACTTTAAATGTTCTTTCCGATGTGTGAATGAACAAGGAAAACAAACAATGAGCTTTTTTTTAACTTAAACGGGTTTACTTCCATTCTCTGATACACTGGTGATGCAGGCTTGCCAAATCCATTCTAAGTCCACGCACCTAGCTCACGTGTTTTTGAGAAGGGGCTATTCGGGGAGGGAAAGTCCCAGTCTTCCAAAGAGTGACGGGCCAAGCCGAGCTCCCTCTTTCAGCCCGGGTCACAGGGAGCTGACGCTCATTGAGAACTGCATGAATACACACGAATAGAAAAGTTGTGTTCAGTAAAGAGATGAAATCCGAGGAAAAAAAATCGGTTGTGCCGCTATCTCTCACTATAATATCGGTCGAATTTCAAGCGTTTGTCTCTTGTGTGAACAGGGCAAAAGTTTATTCTGCTATTTGACCCTCAGTTGTTTCAGTTATGAATTTATTTAATTTTTTTATTTTAAATTTATTTAATTTTTTACCTTAATGTAGATCTAACTTCATATAGCGAGTTTATAAAAGGTTGTTCTTGATTTATAGTCCATTGGCGAAACTTTACGCAAGTTAAATTACATATCTTAAGTTAAGTCACAATGAGCATATTCATTTAGCGTAAAACATTTATCTAACACATTCTTCACACTTATTTGACATTCGTTTTAGAACCTGCGTTAAAACAATAAGATTACACATTTGAAAAGTTGGTACCTCGCTAAATTGCTTCTTTAAAAAAATATATTTTAAAAAACTTTTATTTACTTTTTTTTTTTACTTGGAATTCGAGATTTTAAATAGTCTGCTCACTGGTGTTTTACCTTGATTTAAGAATTAAATCTCCAACCAATGTATCGCCCGGTCTTATAATAAAGCAAATAACTAAATTATATATTTATTTAGAACATTTAACGGGTGACACACCGTTCGTTTTTGATGCCCAGATCTCAATGAAAAGTTAAGTAAAAGTTTCTACTCCCTGACTCTTGTGATTGTAATGCTTTATTTATTATAGCTTATTCCAGTTTTTGTCCGATTTCTAAGATTCGAATGAAAATCAAAGACGCCTTGAAGAGATTTGTAAAGAAAATGCAGTTTCGGTAAAGTTTCAATCGTTTCTTGCACGCTATTAAAAGTTGGGAATAGACTTTATAAAGTTGTTAACTTTATAGTGAATAGCCCCACTTGGTTGTGCACCCTCACTGGAGTTGGGGGTCTACTTTTGAATGAAAATCGACTACAAAGGGGCACAGTGCGAGGGGAGGGGTCCTAAGTGAAATCTTAAATTAATGTGATTTTTGGGGAGGGTGTTCAAAAATACAAAACAGAAATGTTTCTGAAGGGTGCAAGTGATTGCTGTGATGATTTCTGACGCACATGCGTACGGTGTAATGAATACAGAGTGGAAATGATGCACATAATGCAGTTTTATAGCAAAATGGACTACTGTATTTTCAGTTTAGAAACGTATACATTAACATAAACACAAGAAAGTAGCATTGAGTTATATAAGCGCTGGACTGTGAACATGAAACATATTTGGTCAGTCGATAATATCCAATATTTGTATATATATATATATATATATGTATGTATAGTTTTGCATTAAGCTCGACTGATATTTCACTGGCGTTCTCTTTATGGCATAAAACATTAAAACGAAACGCTTAGAGCACGTTTAGACGAACAGTTTATGTATGGACACCAAGCCAAGAAAAGTGAGCAGGATAGAAAAGAGAATGGGTATAGCAATATTATTTACATACTTATTTCTACACATATATTACAGACTGGGAGAATGATGGCATTATTCAAGATATACACAATTCAATATAAAATCTGGAAATAAAAATAAAAATCTGATACAGTATTAACGATTCAGTTCCACATTTGACCAGTACCCCACACAGGCAGTGACAGAAGTGAAGTTAAAAGGTGCTTACGACTCAAATGATTGTCTGATGAACATAAGGAAAACAAAAGGATTGCATGGCTGCTCTTGTGGTCGCTCGGACTAAAACCGAAAAAAACGTCGATTTCTGACGATTCCCTCTTCTCGGAGGCCCGGGTAGACTTGAGGGCATTTCCTCATTTACAAAAAGAGAGAAAAAATATTTTAAATATACATCATGCAAGTGGTGTTGGAGGAATGGTGCTGTCCATTGAAAGCGCTAGAAAAAGACGTGCTTTATGTCTTTTATAATATTATCAGTCGGTTCTTTTTCGTCTTCCCCGATAATTAAAGTTTATTCAGGTCCATTTTCCTGTTTATATCTCTCTGCTTGCGTATCATACGTCGCATTCCGAGTCACTGGATGTTACTGATAGAATCGACGTGCCCGTGTCCACTCGCTCTGTCAGGCTGGAGACGCTGGTGGTCGGACTCGCCGCGGTGGAGGGCGACTCCGCCGAGCTGCGCGGGGTGCAGCCGGACTCCGAGAGAGACCGCATGCCGTTCTGCCCTATTGCTTGATGTTGAAGCCTTGGGAGAAAAACGAGAGAAAGAAATGTCATTATAATGTAAAACTTGATTGTCGCTTTACATAATAATATTTTCAAGCAATTAACACATTACTCTCGTCATGCATATGCTACAGCTTTTTTTTTTTTTTAAAAAAAGGCAAAAACACGTGTATTACCATCCAAATAATGTATCTGGATATGTATTACTTTAAATGACAATTTTCTTCTCTTTTCAAATCCATAGCACATTTGACTTATTCACATTTTTACATGTTTTTATATACTCCTAAATACTTAGTTACTTCTAGAAACCCAATGCCAGATTATTTTATTTCAAGTATCAGTGCTATTTGAAAGTACATTTAGAAATTAAAAGAATAATGGTTGCTATCACTACATTAGATTTTTTTGTTCTATGTTGATTTTTGTTTTTTTTTTAGCCATGTGTCGGGTTTATGGAATATTTTGACCATTTCTCCATTTTGCATTTCCGTATAGAAGCGTATTATTATCTAATACTCCAAATTACATAAACCATAGCATTTCACGCTTATTTACCTGAAATAAAACAACAGCTAACCTACATATTGTAATTTGCTGTGTGCATCTTAAACGGGCTGCATGTTAAACATTTAGACTAGTATATTATTTAAAAGTTGCAAACCAAAGATGTTAGTTTAGTCAAGTATGAGTATGTAAATAGTTGATTTTACTCGGTGCCAAAAATCAGTGTTTAATTTGCATGGATTCGTTTTTTTTATTAATTATTAATTTATAAAAACTAGTGTTTGCTGGTGTCACATATCACAAGATCTGCAACGCATCTTTTATACACTTTCTCATAGAGACACTCATAAGAGTCAGACCATGGCTTTATGTAGCTAATGTGGTTGTAATTGGTGTTTTTAAGATTACACAAGATGAATAAAAAGCAATACTGCTACTACTACTACTACTACTACTACTTCTAATATTATTATTATTATTAATAATATAACTGCTTATTAAAGATAGCAACTAATCAATATAAACATTACTTTTCTACTATATGCATTCATAAGTTCATAAATCACTAATTTCGCAAACAATTGAGATTATTTTCACTGTAAATGCGTTCGCTAGAAACGAAAATACTAATAAGGAATGGTAAACATGTATTTTCAGACGAACCTGTTTTTCGCCGCTGCTGCCCTGTCTCGTTGTCTTCTGTTTTTAAACCAATTTCCGACCTGTGTAGGGGTGAGTCCAGTGGCTTGTGCCAGTTCCCTTTTCTTGCTGGGGTTTGGGTAGGGGTCCTGAAGGTACCACTCCCGTAACAGACTCCGCGTTCGCTCTTTGAAACAATGCGTCTTCTGCTCTCCGTCCCATATGGTTCTGGGCAAGGGAAACTTCTTCCGCACCCTGTACTTGTCAACCGGTCCTAGGGGACGCCCGCGTAGTTTTTCGGCCTCCTGGTAGTGCGCTTCCAGCCACATTGCTTGTAGCTTGCCGTGCGAGTCTTTGGTGAACTTGTGGTTCTCCAAAATGTGGTAGAGATCGCGGAAATTGCCGGTGTGGAATGCGACCACAGCTCGGGCGCGGAGGATGGATTCATGCTTGTTGATCGCCTCGCAAGCGCCGGGCGCAACTGGAAGCGACCATAGGAACCGACCCAGTCGCTCGATGTCGCCGGTTTCCTCCAGCGTCTCGCAGACGCTCGCCACTTGCTCTGGTGAGAAGTTTAAGGTGGGTAGCTGAAACATTGACAAGTCTTCGGGAGACCTGGTGCTGGGCGCACTGCTCGCCAAGAGCAAAGGGCGATCAGCAAAGTTTGGCAGGAAGAAATGAGAGGGATAAAGCTCTAAAGGCGATCTGAAAACCATGGAAATGACCTGAGAGAGGATGAGATTTCCGAAAGAAAAAACAAGGACGAATTCAGAATGATTCAATAGCTATCGCCTAATGACACCGAACTCATAATATCTCCCCCTAAATCCACCGTGAGTGTACCATTGGAATATTTTGTTTCGCTTTTCTATTGGTCTTCTTGGTGTCGTTGTGGGGTTGTCATGGCAGCCCTGCCAATCACTGTCAAGCGTGCCAATCATTAGCCAGTACGTAAAGGCTTTCACCACTTGTGCTGCGCGCACGGGGGGTTATCAGGAACTGAAATCTCAACAGCACCCTCCCTCCTGTGACTCGTGTGAAGTCGAAGCCTACTCTCGCCTGTTTGTTGAATGGAATGAGCAATTAGTGGGTGGAATATTATTGTGATCTTAACGAGGCTCGTTAAAGTTAAGGAGATATGTACGGAAAGAAGGCAGGGGTGGGGTTTCGAGATGACAGTCGTGGACACGGGAATTGAAATCAAGCGAGTAAACGGATATGTGCGCAGAGCTTTAGCCTCTAAGATAAAACTGGAGATGAGGTGTCCCATCGCGTGCTTTCCCCATACACCCAGAATCCTAAAATAGTTCTCTAATGTACAGAGCTAATAAAACAACAATATTAAACATCTCACGACCAATGGCGTTTCAACAGAAAATATGCGCATTATTGCTGTTTTACTGCGCTTGGCCCCGTCCAACGATGCTGAAAGCACGTGATCACTGATGAATATTTTGTCAGTCATTTCCAGCAGCTATTTTTTTCCGGAGTTAACATTACCAAAGTGGCTATTTAAGACATTTGGCGTCCAATGGTGTGGATTTCATTACTTGCATCAAAGATGTTGAGCAGTATTATATCTAGAAGGTCTAAAACCTTACAGCGTTCTCTTGATTAAGAACAAAACTTTGTCAAGTCTTTTGTGAAGTGCACTATCCAGCTGCTGAAAATATAGCAAGAAGTTTTTTTTTTTTCAACTGAGCTCATATACGTACGTGTATTTTTTTTTGGCTATTTTTATTAGCAAGCCAATGGCAAAGTTTTTGTGGAAAGCTCGTGTGGAATTGGCTTGGCTGGAAAAAAATCAGAAAGAGTATCAGGTCACATCGTGTCTTCAAGACTAAATGTGTTTATTCTCACCGGAAACGAGTGAAGCAATACCAAGTGTCACTTATATTGTTAATTTAAAAAGCACCAATAACACGTGGTTTCATAGTTCATTAACTAAATGTACATTAAACTACATTTTTTTCAGTCTAACTGTCTCCGAGGAAGAGTGTATTGATGCATAGCGATGCTCTGAAAAACGTTTGCTTATTTGTTTAATTAATTCATTTCATTCAAGTTTTTTTTACTCTATCATCCCTTATAATACAAAATACTTCAATATTGTAATTAATACTCCAACTGAACTAGTTTGGTTACATTTTAAAGTTTTCACATTAACTTAAAAAACTGTTTCCATGGATACATCTTAACATGTTACACTCATTTAAAAAAAGAGTGTGCATGTTTCTGAACAGCAGAGTTAGGTGCTTTTGAATATCGACTGCATTTAAAGTATAACCATATAAAATAATATTTTTACTTTTACTAATACTTTTAAAGAGTCATTTATTTCAGTATCCGTATTGTATAATGTTTTAATAATGGATATCAAAGTTCTCACTGCACAGTTCAAAGATAAAAACAGACATATTGATGTGCTATGAAACTGAAAAGGGCACAAGGCTTTATTAATAACATAATTTGCTTTATTTTCGTTCGGGACGTATAATTAACTCAAAATAAGACAGTTTGGTTTAATGTCCATTCGTGGGGAGCGGGCTAATATTTTTGGTTTGTGAGGTCGGGTAACCTATTTATTGGGTCTCGGTCAAACCTAGCTCTCACTCTCCATCACATGAAAACGTTTCCTCCCATCCTCTCTCCAAATGTTGGCAGCTACGCGGTTAACATGCGTGAGTAATTCTGAGCATCGTGTGGTGGGTCGGGGACGTACACGTAGCTTAGTTGAGGAGGTAAGGGCACTGGACAATGCCTTCTCCAATATAAAGTGCAGATATTTTTTTCTGTTTAATACATTCTTCCTGGAAACCAATCTCCGGGTGAAGGCGCCAGAAGCAGATTTCCACCAGCAGTCTCATCTATACGGAGCGATGTGGTTTGGGTCATCTTTATTTGTTGTGTTTTTTTTTATTTCATTAACTGCACGTGAATGATTCCGTATTGTTTTTTTTTCGTTGTGGATGTAGGGGCGTTTCCGCTAGTTAATTCCGTCTTGTTTTAACATTCACTGGACATATTTTACCCAAAGCAGGCAAGACATGATTATTATTAGACTCAGCAGAGAGCTGAACTAGTTAAAGCAGTCAGTATTCCCGAAAATGGTGGATTTTTGTAACGAAGCATTCCTAGGTTATTGCTCTGTGGCGCTCTCTTCTTCACCCGGGACAGTGCGCTCTCTTCGCGGCGCGGTGGGGCCGTCGTGGCGGGGCGCAAAGCCCCTTTCTCTCCGCTGCGCTCAGGGTCTTAACCTCGGCAGTATTTCGAATCCGCTTTTCTTGTGAAACCTAGCTAGGACAATGGAGGCGTTTGATTACTCCTGGCTCTGATATCACACCTATTTCGCTATAGACAACACGAATGGAATCCTTCAGACGCATTTTTATTGGGCACTGGCTCGTCTCGCATGTTAAGAGTTCATGATATGTTGGATTTATTTTTTGCTGGGGGATGGAGGCGATATTCAATCACCATTTTCAACAGGACACCCCCACACCCCCGCACCCCTTATTTTGTGTGGTCTCATTAAGTGGGCATCCTGCTAGGTCTGCGGAGTTATACGAGAGCTGTCCAATCACTGCATTTGCACGGCTTGTTAGCGACATTTAATGAGGGTTTTCTGAGAAGCTGGTGAATGGAGCTTCAATGTTAGATTTACCTTGTGTCAACTCGTTACTTCTAATGAAGCCATTGGACGTTTGGCTGGTGAATGGACCCGGACGCCTGGTACTGCTGGCCCTCTTTCTTCCGGTTTCCCTAAGAGCTTGGCCTAAATGCACAGTGTGTGGGGCGGGTGACTGGGGAAGTGAAGGAGATTCTAAATACACAGACAGGTCGCATCCGTTCTATCCTGTTTGTGTTGTTTTCGGGAGTTTTCTGAGAGAGAAGCTAAAACAAAATCTCAGTGAAATCCTCATTTATAACAGAATCAGATACACATGCATTAAATATTTAACCTTTAATTTCTTATGATGGTATAATGTTCAGCTGAGTGGTATAATGTTGAGTATTGTGTTGATGCCAGTGTAACTATTTAAAATATTGGTTGGCGCACAAAAACACACTTGAGAAGAAATGAATAGTCATGTGTCCACCATCAACCCAGCACAGGTCGTTTTAACAAATTTGCAACATCTCATTTGTACTTTTCGTTAAATAAGCGCATCTTAACTCTGATCTCTTTTCATAGTTTTATTTACCTTTTATCATCAACTTTTATCGCTCTTTTTTGCATCTGAAACATTTATTTCTTGGAAAATTCTGAGCTCTTAAGGTTGGAATAAATAAATAAATACAAATCAACAAGAAACTGACTGTATGTTGAGCGTAAGAATTAAAATTGTTATTTAAAGTGTTACGTCAGCTTTTTTGTAATTGGATTACGGATGTGGCATATATAAGTTGCACAAATTTGTAACAAAAAGTATCATTTAATAAAGTTATTAAATAAAATCTTTGCGTTTGGGCTCTGTTTGTCTGTCTGGCATTTGTCAAAAAATATAAACCAATAAAATAAATAAATAAAAATTACGTTCTAACTAAAAAGCAAGTGGGTTAAATAAACATTTGATCTTCTTTTTATTTGCCTTTATCAGTTTTATCAGGATAAAAAAAAAACCAAAGCTAAGAATGTCATAACCACACCCCCAATCTGTCGCTAGTGTTGCCTTCCTCCCCGAGCCTTGACACCGACTGAAAGTGAAACGCGGCTCTGCGTCTGGAAGAAATCCCAATCTGGAGCAAAACGTCCACGGGCAGATTATTCCCGCTTCACTTGCGCCAGCGCTGAAAGGGTTGCGCCAGCGCTGAAAGGGTTGCGCCATTCATGAATTTACTCAGGGTCTGCAGTCGTTCTTCCTCAGCCATACACGCGCTTGATCTAGATATAGTCCTAGATTAAATTAGCATTTCTAATTCTTCTCTTCATCATTCACCCCCACCCCGCCCCCCATCGCCTCCCATTTAATTTCTGCATTAACTTTAAGATCTGTTAGATGTTTGTTTTTGTTGGTTTGGGGAGGAGCACTATTGAATAAAAACAAAAACAAACAAATCAATTAGGAAATGAGGGATGCACGCATTTGAATTTTGAGTTTTTAAGACTTGGATCTCAATTTTTAATACGACAAATACGTTCTCTTGCTAGACGTGGTCATTTTTGGTTCTTTACCGAATTGCAAAATCTAAATAAAGGAATTCTGCGGCCTTAAGCTGCTAAAAAAGATGGCTAGGACCTCATTTATTGCTATTACTTTCTGAAATACTCCCACATTTTGTCCTGTATGGTGAATTTACATGTAGTTGATGGCAGTTATTGACTTACAAGCAACCGTGATGTTAAAATCCAGCAGTAAACAAAATATTTACAAAACTTTCTGAGTCAACTTATTGTTTCTTGAAATAAATTACATTTACATTTTACATTTAGTAATTAGTTAAAAAATGAATAAATAAATACTTTTTCATCCTAAGAGCAGCTCAATCAGCTTGAAATGAACTGGAGTCACTTTTGAGACTCCCAGGGAAAAAGATCATCCCTGAAAGCAGTGTGCTTGAGGCTTTAACATGAGGCCATGACTTTAAAGCAGTTCAACATGAGAGCAGGAGGCGCCGCCTCATGCCTTAAAATCCTCATGCCTTCATTCTGCCATGACAAAACACATGTTGGATTAATTATGTATTGAAAATCTTAAAAAAGTGCCCGTAAATGTAGTATTTCTGAAGGGGAACACTGTGAGTTGAGGTTGTGTTGGTTTCCCAACTATTTCTTTCTCTGACTGTAGCTACAAACATTAATTCCATGAACAAAATCTTTTACATTTTATTTTAAGTTATGCTGTTATTGCAGCATAAATAATGTAGAATTTACAGTAAATAACTGTGATTATTGAGGTCAAACTGTATGGGCTTTTCTCTTGCCAATGGTAATATTTGAAAATCTTGTTTGCTGAATATAAATCTTTGTGGGTTTGAGGGCACTATATAGTACTTTTTCCACTTTAAAGAACCCCTTAAGCTCCGTTTGGTTCTTCACTAGTTCTTTTTTTGTTATGAAAGTGCTATATAGAGTACAATTTGGCTCTAAAGAACACCTTAAGATCTTTTTTTTTGTGGTTTTTGGAGTACTGTTATAGCACTTTGTTGGCATAAACATATTTAATGGCTTTTTTGGTACTTGTGATTTTAAAGTAGTTCTTAATTGTTTTTAATTTGCTACATACAGATGCTGGTCATAAATATATTATGCTATAGCACTAAATACATTGCAAGACAAACAAATATGAAGGAGTCTAAAATTAACATCTGGACGACACAGTGCACTTAAAATTTTAAATAGAAATCAATAAATATAATTTAACAAATAGAGAAAAACAGACTTTTGAAAACACTTGAAACAAATGTCAATGTTTTTTACTGCAAAAAATAATAGTGTGACGTGCATCAACACCCCACACAAACACCAGGGCATAAAGAAGTGCCAATGGGGCATCAATCTCACCCATCTATGGTAAAGATCACTCTTACAAACGCATAAAATGTAGCAGCAAGCAAGCGTGGGTCGAGTTTCTGTAGCATTATTGTGTTTTTTTTTTTACCCGTTCACATGTCTCTTCAGTGTTAGTTCTACCTTTCCTTCGCGGTGATTTGACACCGAGGTGAGTCTTGTGTGGTGTTTGTGACTGGATTGTAATTCAACTGTTTCTCTTGTTCATGTTGAATATTGCTAAACAGCCACAGTTTTTCTAAAAATAAAGTTTGGTAGACCCTCAACAAATTCCACAGGCCTGCAAGTCCTGCATAACTAGCATTTTCAATATCAACAGCCAAACTCAGCTGAAGATGTCTGCTTGTGTTCTTCCTGATGATGATGTAACATCTAAACATACCTTTTCATTAAATATTCCATTAAATATATGCTCACTCACAGCAGTATAACTCTAACTACTTTAAGTAGTTACTTTGTCATTTGACAACAAACTAAAAACCAGTTAAATTTAGTTCATATCAACTAGTCAAACTAGTAGAATATTAACTGTCCCAGTCCTACTCTTTTGCAATCCTCCACAGCTGCTGTGGTCACTTCACACATAGCTTACTGTAATTCCCCCCTTTCCATTTCCCCCATAATATACAGCTCATTCAGAATGCTGCAGCTACGATCATCCACGGAACCTTTCACTCTGATCACATCACCCCCGTCCTAAAGCAGCCGGTAACACATGTTCGCCAGTAACATCCGTATTTAGATTATAATCTTTCTTTTAACTTTCAAGGCGCTCAATGACTGCACCATCCTATTTTACTGACCTGCTTACAGTCCACCTGCCTTGAGATCTCCTTTGGTCCTCCCGGGGCATCCAAATACTAAACTGGGTTCTCTGGCATGCAGTTATGCAGCCTGTGCAACAAAAGGCTGTCTACAGTTGGAAATAGCCTTTGTCTGAATCATTTCAGATCCAATAATAAAAAGTTTTTTGCTAGTCTGTTTAAATTCAATAGTGAAAGTGTACAAATGCGACAGAAAAGGGCGTATTTTGCATGTGATAATTGAAGAACGTATGAAAAAATACACGTAGTTTTCCAGAGTACAACCTTAAATTTAACAGGTAAAACCATCTGAAAATCTGTAAGATTAACAAACTATTGCATTTTCTGTAATAGATGACAACGAACATGTATGAAAATGTGTGTTTAGACCATTGTAAGCATCCCATGATATCATTCTTATTGTTGTTCTCATAAAATATCAAATATCTATTTTTTTATTGTTATTATTATTTCACGTACACACATCCATCTCAAAAGCAACATATTCGTTTTTTGTGGTAAAAAAAAACAGGATGCATTTGAGATTGTAATAACATTGATATTATAATTTTGGTGAGTGTGAAAAGAAACTGAATTTAATGTTCTGCAGGTTTTTTATTGTTTACTGATGCTAATGGATTATTACGCATCATCCAATCACGGTAAGCATTGTGCGTTGGGCAAACAATTTGATCAGAGTTCTAGTGACGAATAATTTAAAGCCAAATTAGTGGCAAAATTAAAATAGGCTGGAACAAAAATATCTTAATTAGAAAGTTATTAACAATAACAAAACCATTAAAACACAAAAAATGTGTTCAATCCCATGTCAGGCAACCACAGCGGCCATTTTTTTTAGCATATATACACATGTTTAGATTACATTTAGATATATAGACGCATGTTTAGATATATACGCCATTGTTTAGAAGTTTATTTCTCTTTATCTTTCTCTCTCTCCCCCTCTCTCTCTCTCTCTCCATTGTTCCAATGCCAAGCTACTTTGTGCCAGTTTTTAACCCTTTATCCACTTCATAAAAAGTCTTAAGCCTCACATAATAACCCTGCACGGACAGAATGTGTATCTAGAGGCTGTTATTCATGGGTGAAAAACATCTGTCGAATAGGATTTCTGTCTGAAGAAGAGTTTGAGGACAGAGATCAATAGAGGACGTCTGGATTGCAGCAGGAGATGGAATGCACCACATTGCTGTGACAGGTACAAGAAGCTTCAAACTTCATCTGGCGGATCAAGGCATAGCTAATGAAAAGCTCAATTACCCTTTGATTTTTATACTTTTGAAAGCCATAGTGTTTGAAAACAGTCGCATCAGAACTCTATCGCTTTGCTAGGTGTATCAAAGTTTTATATATCGTGCAGAAAGCTTATAAATGTGCACTGAACCAAGCACGGTTTCTCAAAATGATTGAGATGTACTTTTCATGAAGTTAAGGTTGACTGAACCTTAGGGAAACGGATCTCCATGCGGAAGTATGCTTGAAATGTGTCTTAGTTCATTACTGCATCTTCATTTTTCAGACTCAACCCTGTATGTTGGTTGATTTCCACTAGAGCCGACTCTATGAATAATCAAAGCTCTTGGCCAATCAGATCAGTGATAAAAATTATGTCAAAGATTCAGACAAAATGCTACAGAAACTGGCAGTTTTGAAAACAACTGTAGCACTGTGTTGTTTAAATCAAAAAAAGAAAAAAGAATGAAAGAAAAATGGTGGCTAAAAACCAGACCATGAATGTAGTATGTCTGCAGTTTTCTGAAGACAGATTTTAAAGCCAAATGTTGTTTTAGTCAGCCATAACCTTATTGTTTGTGAGTCAAATTGGCTGATAAAATGGGAGCTACTCATATTAATGTGTACCAATCAGTTGTTTAGAATAAAATAGGAATGATGCAACCCAGCTATTGTTTAATTTTGATTTCAAATATAGTGTGTAGGTTTCAAAAAGGTTGTTAGTTTTGATATTCTTGGTTTAAAACAAACATTGCAAGAGTTAGGACACTTAATTTGCAAGGTAATTAAAATTAAAATGTGAGAAATCGTCTTTTAGTTTCATTTTACAGACCACAAATTGGCGCCTTCGGCGCCATCTAGTGGTGATAAAAAGGAATAACCCCTGGAAGTACAAGACCTTTGATATAAGTTTTGTTTTTTCAAATTCTGCCCCAAAAAAGCACAGTGGAAAAAAGGTGCTATGAACAGTGTATAAGGTTTAGGAGAGGTTCTTCTGTTTTTTTTTTTCTTGTTTTGACCTTGTCTTTGAATTTATATATTTTTTTTCTCAACTTTTTTGATTTTTGTTATTAAACATAAAAACTGATTATTCTTAATTTTTTTTTGTAAAATTTAAAATTTTACTTAAAAATAAATCAATAATTGCCCCAAAAGCTATTTTAAAGGTAATTTATTACAGCAATAAGTAGTACTTACAAAAAATGCACTCCTAGTTTTCTCATGGTGAAAAAGAGAAAACAATTTTCTACTGGATCTGCTTTTGACACAAGCCACATGTTTTTTTTTGTTGCCTTAATGTGTTTTTTTTTAAATAAGATTTAGTCCAAGTAACAACTTTTTAAAAAAGCAATTTATTATAAAAGATTGTCAATGTTGCCTAATATGCCTAACCACATATCTGTAATAAACAAAGCATACATTTTCTGTACTTTCATTACATAGACCGTAATAAACTGTAGAGAAACTGTAATGTTTATGTTGTTTGTATCTGTATCTTAAAAATACGATTTGACAATTTCAGAAATGTTACAATAAAGTCAATATTTTACATGTTTCTATACATGTACAAACAGTTAACAGAGTTTAAAAAAACAGCTCTTTACCTTAAGTTTACATCTTTTATTACCACTGTCTACCATTGCTGGCGACCTATCCAGGGTGTACTCCTGCCAATGTGTGCTGGAGATCAGCCATGACCCCAAAAAGGGAATAAACGGGTTGGAAAATGAATGAATGATTGTCTACCATTGTTTTTAAACCAATATGGAAAATAAACCCAAAAATTATGACAAAAGAATTACAATCCAAGCAATAAATAGATTTATCAATGGTTAAAATCTGAAATTTTATCCATTTAGGGACCCGAACATTAACTGCTAACTGGCTCATTTAAATCTATTTTGATTAATTAACCATTTTCTTGAGAAACTTTAATTTACATTTTTTATTAAATACTTTTTGAAAAAGTTTACTCAAGATGACTGATTAGCCTTTTTTACTGTGTATAGTATTGAGAAAAACAATACTATATTTTGATACTATAAAATGATATTTCTGACATTTATGTAACTTTAAAAGCAAGATTTTAGCAGATAAACATGCAGTTTAGTCTATTGATAATACATATTGTGAATTTAATTAGTGAAATTGCCCATTTGATCGTTTATACAGAGTATTGTTAATTTACTGCAGTGTTCTGCATTTTCATGTGTGTTTAACTGTAGATTTTAAGATCTTACTTTTACTCTTAAGATGTTAAGCTTAAATGACAGATTATCACTCTAAATGTTCGCATGAAATACAGTTTTGTTCTGTTGAAATTTACAGTGTTTTACTGTTTAACTTTATACAGTGCAGCTTTTAGTGAAAACAAACAAAAATGGAATAATTAACGATTTAGTAGATTTTTGTTTAAAAAGATCACTGTTTGCGCCAGTTCTGTTGAAGTCTTGTGGGAAAAGGGCAAGATACATAAACATTATTAGAATTGACCTAATTTATTTTTGAGTTTTTCAGAAAAAAAGAAAAGCTATTTGGATCAATGAGAATAACTATTCCCTATAAACGAATTGATTTTTCATAGATAATTGAACTGAAACGTCGGAAGACACTCGAGCAGATGTCGAAATGTCTCAGTAATGTTTAGGAGTGGATGGTTGAGCCCAGTGTGTGACGCATTATCCCGCACCCAGATGAATAAAACATGCCTGACAGCTGTAACCTGTACCCGGTAGTCTGCAGTCTTTCAAGAGCTATGATCATCAGATCCTTTTCGAACAAAGAAACACAGAAAGAGTGTGTCAGCAAAACTTCGAAATAATCTGATTGATCTCCAACTGCTTGCTGTGCTAACCAGACAAGGTGAAACTAAGTTAAAATGTCATCCAAAGGTAAAGGGAAGTTATTGGGAGGTTGTCCTGCCATATTGTCCTCCAGGTCTATGGTTCATGGCAGGGTTAAAGAAACGGTTCTATCTATGTTTGCTCTCTCCACCAAATCCTTTCCTTCCTAATAGAGGAAGCGTCCTGGCCCAGCAAGGCTATGCGCACCGGCTCGCAGTACTGTTTGTTTTTATACGTTTACAACATTGACCCAAACAGGAACACAAATAATATTGTGACATCATCAACTGCATGGTATTCTCTTGTCTTTGTGAAAACAAACACCCAAATTCCTTGTCTTTCGCTATTTTTGTCATCAATAACCCACGAAAATTCTTGTATCAGTGTCGCTTTTTCAAAAAGTGTGCAAGAGTTCACCAGACAAATGAACAGATTGTGGAAGCAGACGTTAAAAAGTAGACTTTATTGGTTTTATGTTGGGGTTTGCACTCAGATTAATTAAATGTAGTGCCTACTATTTATATATAACTCTCTAAAAACTGAGATTTTCTTTCCACGGTTGTTTAATTTTGTTTGGAGTCACAATTTTGAGTGCCAAAAGTCCTAATTTGTCAGCGACATACGACAAAAGGAGGAAATAAAGTTCAAACCGTATCACGTTGCAGTCTGGAGTAAAGGATAATAGTTCTGCCTCCCTCTCTTTCTCTTTTCTCATGCGTGCTCTCAGCTAAAGCAGCTCAGTCGTTCAAATATAGTGACAGGCTGACAAACAATGCTATTGTTTCGAGGGTCAAATACTACAAGCTCCCGAGTAATACGATGAACTGTGGAGAAGCGTAAACAAAGAGAAGCATAAAGATTTGCTGAGTCAAGTAATGAGGGTCAGTGTTATGGGGTTACAGACGTAGCTTGTCTAAAATATTGCAGCTGGTATATTAACTGGTTTGCGTAAATATGACCACATTTCCCCAATTCTTTATTTTAAACTCCTTTTATTTGTTTCTAAATGTTTAAACGAAGCTGCCCCAAGGAACCTCTCTGAACTTTTAGAAGCATACACTCCGACACGTTCTGCTTCTGAAGATTCTGAAAAACAAGACTCAAACAGAGGAGATCGGACAAGATTCTCTTGTCTTTGTGAAAGCAAATGCTTTGTCTTTCGCTATTTTTGTCATCAATAACCACGAACATTCTTGAATCAATGCTAAAAACTATCCTTTAGTAAATGATTTGTTTACCAGAAAACCACTACCGCTGAGAGAAGAATGTGATTGGTTCACAGGACAGCCAATCGAAATATAGAAGAGTCCTCTCTGATCATCTGGAAATTGGAAAGTTCGTATCTGCAGTTTGTCTCGTGCGAGCACTAGTGTGAGGGCACTGTTCTGAGAGCAAACAAGAGCATCTGCGCACACAAACAAACAGTTTTTAAACAGGTTTTCTTTGAAAGTTTTTCTTTTAGTTTGGGCTTGTGCGATAAGTTTTTTTTTTTTGAGTTCTTCAAACAGGAGTTTTTGCTCTCAGGTTGTGGCCATAATGTATCCCCATAACACTGGCCCTCATTTCTTGACTCAGCAAATCTTTGCACTTGTCCGTGGTGTTTTCTTTGAATAATTACTCGGGAGCTTGTAGTATTTGACCCTTGAAACAATAGCATTGTTTGTCAGCCTGTCACCTTATTTGAACGACTGAGCTGCTTTATGCATCATTAATAAGGAAAGAGACAGAGAGGGAGGCAGAACTATTATGCTTTACTCGAGAGTGCAACGTGATATGGTTTCAACTTTATTTCCTCCTTTTCCTGTATAATAGTGTTCCAGTTCATCTGTTACAGAACTAACTGAACAAACAAGCTCTCGTTCTTTAGGGTTAAGAAAAGAACCCCTTAACCCCTAGAAGTCTCTGCACGCACTGGTGCATGTGCCATTCACACCAGCTGTTTTGAATTGAGTAGGAATGTCGCAACCAAGCTGTTGTTTAGTTTTATATTCAAATATAATGTGTAGGTTTCAATATAGTTTTAAGAGTCATAACACATCATTTTAAAAGTAATTAAATCGTCTTTTGATTTCATTTACGTTTCAAATCAGTGGCATCAGGGCCATCTGGTGGTGAAAGAAGGGATAACCCTTGAAAGCACAAGACTTGTGATTTGACTTGTGTTTTCCAAAGTTTTGCCACAAAACAAACCACAACCACACTGCAACAGTGCTTGTTGCAGTGTATATGGCTTTTGATACAATTTTCACATTTTTTAGGCATTGCTTTTGCTGTTATGTGGAATTAATGAAATTTTATTTTGTTAAAATTATTTACTTTTTTATCATAAAACAAAAGAATGTCAATCTCAATTGTTAAAAATTAAAATTATTGTTAAAATTGTTAATTGTTAAAAATTAAAATTATTGTTAAAATTGTTAATTGTTAAAAATTAAAATTATTGTAAAAATTGTTAATTGTTAAAAAATTATGCTTGTTATATTTTTTAATAAAAAAAAATAACCGTTGTAAATTGTATATATCTTTTTACAATTTCAGATTTTATAGTGGAATTATTATGTCATATCATTTTGAAATATTTAAAAAAAAGCTGCTGTTGCTTGATATAAACAAAAATATCAAGCATTGCACCAAAAAACCCCTAATTATTTAAAGGTCATTTTTTAGAGCAAACTGTAAAGTAGTAAAAAAAAGCTAAAAAATGTCCAGGACTTCTAAGGTTTTACATCTTCAGCCATTATTAATCGTATCATTGGAAAATCTTACTCATTTAATCCGTAAACATTAAAAGAGTTTTCTGAAGCATGCAAAAAAATAATCACAAAAGGAAAATAATTATAGTGGAACAATAATGTGATGGAATTATTTGTACAACTGGGAAATACATATGAGCAAATCTTGAACTAACTACAATGAAAATATGTCATTCACTTTTTTTATTATATTTACTGAACTTCTATTTCAATGACTCAAGGCAAAAATGTTCAATTAACTTCCTAAGCTGTTCTGATCATTTTCAATTAGTTAATCAGACAAACAGCAAAACGATATTTTTTATGAAGTCAAATTGCTCATTTAAATTAATTATACTTTTCTCTGAAGCATATTGAATCAGGAAACTGAAACTAATTTTTAAAGGCTTTGCTTTGGTATATTTTAATACCCTTTCAGTTTGTAAATAGTAGCCTGCAATCAAACAATTCTGGAAAAATGAGAAAAACCACACACTTTTGCATGAGTTGATGTGAATTTACTTCCACTGTTGTCCACTGGAGTCTTTTTTGCACTTTTTTTTACCAGTCAGCTCTGTTGTGTAGTCCTCTCTGTTCAGTGTAGAGTAGTTATTATATGTAACCAATAATAGAGTGCACCGGGGTAATGTCCCATCCTTTCTACAGCTGGCCACCCCTTGTCTCTTCACAACCTCACAGGGAACGACATCTTTAACATCATCGAAGTTTGGAAAGTTCTAGAATGTGTTTAGGGTTAGGTGTTGGTTAGGCACTATATACACTATAATGATTATACCCTATAACATCACATATGTAGAGGAATCTCATTGCATTACAGGTCTCAGTGAAGACTTACACGGATTACAAGACGTGCAGTTAGTGCTGTTTCTACTCTCAATACACACATTTCAACATTTAGTACCTTAGATATCAGTAGTATAGTGTGTGTGCGATACCATACATACCTCGATATTATGTCTACAATACAATATTTTACAACACTATTTTTTTTTACAACACTATTTTAACCAAATATTGAAACTGTTTATATAACAAACCATCATCGGGAAAATTCATTCACACATTCATTTATTTTCCAACTGGCTTATTCCGGTTTCGGGGTTACGGGAGTAATCTCCAGCGCACAATGGGCAAGAGGCAGGGTTACACCCTGGACAGGTCACCAGTCATCAGGAAAATATTAATTTAACAAGTTTTTAGACCACAAAGCTAAGAAAGTTAGGGTCTAGTTTGATTTGTATGAGAGCATTTGATAGCATCCATCCACTAGGGGGCAGTGTTAATTTTTATCATTCCCTGAGTCATTTTTATCAGTTATTTTTATCATTTTTAATACTTGAGTCACTTGGCTTTTTGGATGTAACTCTTCCGTAAAAACACACTTTAGGGCAGAATTTTCCAGACAGCCGATTGGTGTAGACGGGTGTTCTGAGCTGAGGGCACTGCTGAACATACTTTGGTTTCGAAGGGTAATTAGCTTGAAGGATTTGCTGTGTCTATAACTTTGCCCATTTCTTTATGCTCCTTTCTGAATGCTTGAAAAGCCCATCTACAACCTAGTCTGCTATGAACTCTTTGTCTGGGAGAGAACTTGTTGATGCATTATAACTACCTTGTGGCTCCTTTTCTATCTGAGCACAATCTTACCATTAAGAAATGGCCAGTTTCAAGCCATCTACACATCTGTTTCAGTTCATGACGGGTTCTCAAGCTGATCATCAGCACTTGTTTGATATAATTGCTGGATCATCCACATGGCTATAATTCTACAAAATCCCAGAATTTGTGCAAACAAACAATATAAAAAATGTACCGCTTTCATTTTGATGTTTGTTAATTGTTTGCACATTTTTGTAAATGTAGAAAAATGCAAAGTGAGTGACCAATTTCTATTATTAATATTTCTGAAATCATACTTTCGCTGCTTACAGCATTTTTTCACACCTGTGTAGAAAATTTGCTCAGTACTTTGTGCCTTGTACTTATTTGTGTGAATAAACAGCTCTTTGGACGACTCTGTTGCCTTAAATGTTGCTTACAAATACATTTTATTATCTTTAAAGCAGTGAAATATCGCAGTTCTTTTTCTTTAGGGGTTATTACGTGAAGCAAGTATTTACGTAGTGCCAGTGCAGGTGATGCCGATGCTCTGGAGCAATGATGAGCATGTACTACCTATGTACCAACAAGTTCGCTTTGAAAACGTATAGCTTTAAGGCTCAAAATCATTTTTAACACTTCAAAATAAAAATGTGGAAACTTAACTTTGGCATGCCTGAAACTGAAACCTGAGACCTTCAGCTAAAATGGCCAAGCACCTAATTATGCACAATTGTAAGGTTTGTAAAACTTTAAAAAGTAAAAGCTCACAGACTTGATTCTCAAAATTAATAACACAAAACCAAATGTTTGACTTTAAACTTATTTTCTGCTGTACAGTTGTTGTTTTTAATAGTGAGCCTCAATAGCCATGTTTCCATCCAAAGATGCGAAATAGATTTGCATAAAAAATATTGCATGAGGAATATAGCATAAAAATGGAATATTGCGTAATATTTTTGCAAATAAAGCACAGTTTCCATCCAAGAGCTCCTGCATTGGGAGAAGGCCTTTATTTGTATATAATAACATACTTGTGTTTTAGAAACACAATATCCATAGTCATGCCGTCTTTGGGAACGCAGCCGGTTAAGCCACTTCCGGGAGTCAATCTTGAACCACTTTGCTGACAGACTTTAGGAATTTTTAGAATGACCCAATCGTTCCATTGGTTAGTCTATTAATCCCACCCCATCGCGACCCAGTTCCGACAGAAAAGCCCGTTGTCATTACATTAGCATTTAATCAGTAAATGCCTTTTTAAAAAGTTTTTTGTCATCGCATAAAAAGTGTTTTTATTCGCATTTTCTAAATGTATGTAGGAGAGCAGGGAGGACGCCACTTGCCTCAAACTAATTTACTCGTGTCCAGTACCCGAGCTGTTATCAATCACAGACAACAGCAAATGCAGTGCTATTTAATCCTGTATCTAAAGAGAAAATTCAAAATAAAATTCCATAAAAGGATTAGCAGAGTGTCACAGAGGAGCTGTTAAGAGTACCAAAGGTAATTTGTAACCTTAGCAACTACTGGAAATGGGGATTATCACAGCCATGCGGGCCGCCTTTGTGGATTGGCCCAGACCAAGGTTGCTGAGGCTACAACCCGGACTCTTAAATCTTCATTCTACCAGCAGATATACACTGTTTAGTTTATTTTGAGTCTATAGAGTGTCACAGTATGCAATGCACTTAATAATTTTAGTAAATCTGCGTTACTTTGTGATTCTTCTTATGGAAATGAAATGATAAGTTAGACATTGTGTTGCTGAACATTTTGTACAAACCTGATATCTGATGTGATTAGTAACAGGAATTAGCCGGGGCTTCCCAGATTTACTCAAAGCTTCAGTTCAAAGCAAGAAATCTGCAGTCTAACACAGAAAAATGGAGGCATTATCCAGCAAGTTTAACCACTTTCTTGTTGGGACTTCTCAAATATCTTATTGCCTAATCATGTGGAAGTGACAACAGCCAACCCTCTCTCTCTCTCTCTCTCTCTCTCTCTCTCTCTCTCCCTCTCTCTCTTTCTCTCCACTCCACCTTCCTCTCTATTCTCTCACTCTCTATTTTCATGTCTTTGTAAGTTTGGGGAAGCTATTAAAGCAACAGTAAAAGGCTTCACAAATGACATTTGCTGACATTCAAGGAAGTGCATTTATCAGCCAAGTACAGTTCACCTTGGTGAATGAAATCCATTTGTGCCAGTGTCTGCCTGGTGGCCTCTCTTTCTCTCGTTTGCTCTTACTTTCTCTCTTTCTCTCTCTCTAAATTGATGCCCAGGGAATGGGGAAATGGCAAGGTGGCGCACAGTGCGGCAGCTGCTCTCAAATGTCATGCTGGAAAATCTTTAATGGGCTAAGTGTAGCCTTTCCGGCCCCAACTTGTCAGGTAATCAGAAATCTCTGTGACTCCTCTCCCTCCTCTCTCTCCTCTTTCCGCATTTGCAAGCTCTTCAGGGCCACATCAATGTTAATTACATGTTATTCGGTTCGGAACTCCATCACCATGAAACAGATAGACTGCTTTTAAAAGTCAAGACACGCCAGAACGAAATCTTCTCCACTTGTTTATGTGTTGGATGCTTTTCATTTCATCACTTGTTTCAAAGTCTTGTGGCATAGATGTGATGGAATTTGATGCAATGTTTCTAAAGAAAACACAAGGGGACGGCGGTAATGTTTACTTTACAACCAGCAAAGTGACCGTTACCATTTTTGAATAAATTGTTGAGAAGTGCTCAGATTTCATCAACACGATTATTGAATGCCAGTCTATTATATAATCTCACATTGGCTCTGTTCTAAGACTTATGAGGTAAACTCTGTAAATTTAAAGTAAACAAGAGTTTTTTTGCATTATTACTATTGTTACTGTTGCAACATATGTCACAGAATAATAATAACAGGATATTAAGAGGTAGGGTTCAGCCATTTGTTGTCAAACAACTCTGTTGTCTCATTTTAAACCATAACGACAGCAGAACGGGTCTGAGTGACTGGCGAAGGTAACCGTCTTCACCTGCAACCCATTTGCTTCTATGCTCCTAGCCTCTTTCATTCAGACCAACAGAAACAACTCTGCTACAACTGCCAGAAAAAATTGTAAGGGATGCAAAGAAAAACCCACAAATAAGTCAGCTGAAATACAGAGCTCTCTGAAAAAAATGTGTTGTTGCTGTTTCAAGAAGCACAAAAAAAAAAAAACTTCTTGCCAGAAGAAAGCCATTGCTATGTAAATGCCACATAGTAGCTGCTTACAATACGCCCAACAGCTCAGAGACAAGCCTCAAACCTTCTGGAACAAAGGTATTTGCAGCAAGGAGAGCAAAATTGAACTTTTCGGACACAACCATAATTGCTACATTTGTAGAAGAGAGCTTTCGATGAACGAAACACCACCCCCACTGTGGAACACGGAGGCGGGTCATTGATGTTTTGGGGATGTGAGAGCTCCAAAGCCACAAGGAACTTGGTCAAAATTGATTGGAATATGAATGCAACATGTTATCAAAGGATACGGGAGGAAGCTGACATTACTGGAAATTCCAACTTGGCAACGATCCCAAACACAAGGCCAAGTCTACGTGTTATTGATTCCACCAGAACAAAGTGAAGGTTCTGCATTTCAGTCTCCTGACCATATCCTTGAACCACTCTGGGGAGAAATGAAACGTGCATTTTTATGCAAGGCAACCGAATCATTTACAAGAGTTGGATGCTTTTTGCTAAGAAGAATTGGCTCTTTAACTAAACAGAGCAAAATTTAAGGGCAATATAGAGTATAACATATACAATATTTACAAAATGAATGCTTGATTGGGTTGAAGATTCCAATTCATGTTTCTACTGTTAAAGGCCGTGAGCTGTGTCTTTGTTTCTCAACCTCAAGGTGGAGCTAATGGGGAGAAAGGTAGAACTGTAATGCAGAGCAGTGTGTATATTAAACGAGAGCGTCTAAGTCTTTCTCAGAAGTAGTCCCTCATTGTTTGGAGGGATTTTTAACAAGGATGGAACGTTTCTTAGATTGTAGGGCTGTCAAACACACAACCTCAATGGTCAAACTACGGGAGGGATCAGCATCACAGAGAGAGTGGGGGGTTAGTTGTGGACCTTTCATCAGCGCAGGTCCTCTTGCAATAGTGCATTTTGATGTTTCCCTCACTTGCAGTAAACTCCCTCAGCAACTGCTGACAGAGCAATGTGTCTGAAAATCTCTCTGCATTATTATATCATGCAAAGAAAGTTCTGGCATGGAGTCACTGCCCTGAATAAACCATGTACAACCTTCACAATCTATAGCAGAGATGAATTACTCTGGGCTAATTTTTAAATCATTTATAATTGATTAATCCCAATATGAAAACAAGAGTGTGATAAGATTTCTGTGCAATAATTTGTGCTAATGGTGTCAGCCACTGTAGTAATTCAGTGGAATCAAGGCTGCCCTGCTTCAAAGGAGAGCACATGCACTAATCTTTAGTTTTACTTCAAGAGGCACATAATTAATTCCTCAACTTGAACTTAGAGAGAACTACAATCAATTTAGAGCCTTCTGATAGCACCTGCTATAAATGGTGGGGCTGGTGCATGGCAGTTTCTGAAAAGCATCATCACAGAACGTTTCTGTATGCATTCATGAAGGAAAATAATTGTACTGGCGGGAAAGACTGGTAGGAACCACTATAAAGAGCAAGGGCTCCATGGAGAATGGTGTGAAAAAGCCATTTTTTATGAAATGCATTAGAAATTTGTGTAAGTACATAAAAAAAAGTACTTTTAAGATCTGAAATTGAACCTCAAAGTATAAATGCACCAAATAAATGAAACCGTAGTCATTTATAGGGTAATTTATGTCTGAGGCCTGAAAATACAGTAGGGAGTATTACATTTGGCCAGCTTTTACAGCAAAAACTTCAATTTAGAACTGTTAATGTTTTTTTTTACAGAAATCAGAAAAATA
Organism: Danionella cerebrum; assembly: GCA_007224835.1. Lineage (NCBI taxonomy): Eukaryota > Metazoa > Chordata > Actinopteri > Cypriniformes > Danionidae > Danionella > Danionella cerebrum. Next base: position 325,121 of record SRMA01025950.1, read on the forward strand.
AAAATTCATAACCCTAACCCCCACCCTAAAAATAAGCAAAGGCAAGGTCAAAACACGGCAAAAATGGGAAAAAAAATCTCCTAAGTCTTATACGCCTTTTTTTTCACTTTTTGTTTTAAATTTTTAAAAACACAAGCCATAACACAGGTCTTGCAGTTCCAAGGGTGAATTCTTCTTTCCACTACATGATGGCACCGATTTGGGGCCTGTAAAATGAAAAACAGACAGACAATTGCGCATTTTCTCACATTTTAATTTGAATTACCTTGAAAATTATGTGTCATAACTCTTCGAAAAATATCAAATTTAATAACCTTTGAAACCTGCAAAATATTTTTGAGATCAAATTAAACAATAGGTGGGTCGCGTCATTTCTAATTACTTCTAAGCAGCCGTTGTGATTGGCCTTTTAAGGAATAATATTAGTTGGTTAGCAAGACATTAAGAATAGGGTTAGGGTTAGAGGATGAATATAGGTTTAATACAGGCAAGGAAACATTTTAAAGAAGTATTCAGGAACATTTATTTTATTTTGAATGGGTTTCCCTACTAAGCCTCCCAAGGTTGCTTTCCTCTCATCTTTATGTGAATAAGTGAACACTGCACTCGCTGAGTTTTCCTCTTTAGACGCTGTTTAAAAGCTCATTAAACCATTTCAGGTAAAATACTCTGGCATAAAATTTTATGATCCAACTCAAAATTACAAGAAGTTACTCAATCTGATTGGCTGAAATTAAAATGTAGATCAGTGTAACAGAGGAAAGAATGTTGTCAGTTGTAACATGACACAGTCTGGGTGATAATCAGCCCAAATCGTCATCATTGCACTTTAAAAGATGATGATGAAGGTTAGACAAGCATCGACAGATTTGGTGTCTTGGGCTTGTTCTGTTAGAGATTATATTACACAGTACACAACTCACTTCTGCAGAAAACTTCGACAATGATGACAGTAAGACAATTGTGGCTTCTTGTTTGACACGGAAGGAAAAGTTTGTGCCTAATCTGATGTGGAATGTGAGGTGTTGAAATCCCCAAACTAGTTTCACAACAGATATTAACAAAAGAGAGACCTGAAGTCAGATCAGGCTCATGTTCATTTGCATTTGGTTGTTTACTGCAGTTGATGAGATTCTTTGCTAAAACGACCAATTTGTATCATTGTTATTACAGTTATCATAGACATAAATAAAAGTTGAAAACCCCCGAACGATGTTCTCACTGATCCATCGCTGGAAGAAAGCAGCAGAGCCCTATATGGGTTTTCTTTGAAAATGTAAATTGACAGAAAATACAAGTATATTGTGCTGAAGACAGCACCCACCATATGAGGGTCACATATGAATCTCAAAGTACACCTACTGAGCTATTATACGGATGCTTATATACTTTGAATCTTGCCAGCTTCATTTAATGGCTCCCCAAGCATGGCAAGCCATATTAACATTTGTTTCTCTTTCCATTCTAGCAACTCTATTTTTGAATAGTCATAATAACGACTACAAATATTCTCAATGCTTATTTGACTAATCATATGGTACATTTTCCATAATTATTTTACAACTCGTCAACTTTTTGAAAATATTTGCAGATCTCTACAAATTAATTGCAACTAGTCGCAGTTGTGTTCCACGGTTTCCTGTGAGGCTCTGTCTGATGCCTCTTTTTTCTCTCCTACTTCCAAATATGTATTAATGCATCATATGTTCTGCTCGCTTGCCCTGCGATGTACTGGTGACCTGTCCAGGGTGTACTCCTGCCTCTCACCCGATGTGCACTGGAAATAGGCATCGACAGACCCCTGTGACCCCAAAACGGAAATAAACGGGTTGGAAAATGAATGAATGATTGTTCTGCTCGCTCACTTCACAGCCTCCGTGTTTTTTCTTGCTCTCTTTCTGCTCTCTGCCTTTCATGTATGTTTGCATTGATCTATAGAGTTTCGGAGTGGCTTATCAGATCCGATTATCACAAGGAGAATGACCAATAAAAGCTGGCTCTTTTGATTACTTAAGTTGGACGTCAAATATAGCGACTCATATAGCGACTAATTGTGCACCAATTGTATATTTACAATATAAACAGCACAACATCCATTTTTTCTATGTGTTTTTTGATTTCTTCTCTGTCGTCATGATTTTCTTCCTGCTCTTCTTCTTTTCAGTTTCCCCATTTGGCAGTTGTTTTTTTATGACTAACTAAAGATATCGCCAAAGCGGTTCAATATTTTTTTTTATTTAATCTTCACTAGCCACAGGAAGCTGAGTCTTTGTGTAGACAGTTGGAGCTTTTCTGTGAGGCTGCTATGGGAAATGTCTGAATAAATATTTAAAAATTGGAAAACAATACTTGCACCTAACCAAAAGTTTAAAAAAGATGGAAAAAAAATGTATAACCTTTTTATAAGCCACTTTATGAGCCACTATATAAGCCAATCGTGTCCAGTTAAACGTAACCCTCTTGTGTTGTTGGGGATGGTAATCTAAATTTCCCAAATTTCTACAACTTTCCCAAATTGAATGATTTTTGGTGACCAATCTTATTTTTACACATACCGGTATTTTAAGAAATTGCCTTGAAATTTTTTAAAAACTCAAAATTGCACTCTGGGCAAGTTTACTATCCTTTCATTTAGTCAGTGGCAGCCTCTAAATTAAAATACTGTAAAAATCTTACAGATCAATTTTTTTTCCATTTTTGCATAAATCTTTTTATCTACTTCAGCACTAGTCAAATTTTAAAAATCCAAGTTCATATACTAGTCAAAAACTGCTTTTTTGGCACTCAAGGGTTAATGGTTAAAAATGTTCTTCCCAACAAGAATAACCACCAACAATTAAAAATGCATGATTATTTGGTGTTGTGGCACTGCAGTTAAAAAAAATAGTTGTT
>SRMA01025950.1:328022-338557 GCA_007224835.1 Danionella cerebrum
CAGAGACTGTAAAGTAGTGGTAGGAGAGAGGGTAGCCAGACAGCATCGGATGGTGATGTGTAGGATGTTTCTGGTGGTCAGGAAGAAGAGAAAAGGAAAGATTGAAAAGAAGACCAAGTGGTGGAAGTTGAAAAAGGAAGAAGATTGTGAAGAATCCAGACAGAAGCTGAGACAGGCTTTGGGTGGTCAGGAAGAGCTTCCAGATGACTGGGAAACTACAGCAGAATTGATCAGGGAGACAGGAAGAACGGTGCTAGGTGTGTCAGCTGGAAGGAGGAAAGAAGATAAAGAAACATGGTGGTGGAATGAGGAAGTACAGGACATCATCCAGAGGAAGAGGCTAGCTAAAAAGAAGTGGGACATCGAAAGGACTGAAGAAAGTAGACAGGACTACAAGGAATCGCAGCGCAGAGTGAAGAGGGAGGTGGCAAAGGCCAAACAGAAAGCATATGATGAGTTGTATGCCAGGTTAGACACGAGGGAAGGCGAGAAGGAATTGTATAGATTAGCGAGACAGAGAGACAGAGACGGGAAGGATGTGCAACAGATAAGGGTGATTAAAGATAGAGATGGAAAGGTGCTAACAAGTGAGGAGAGTGCTGAGAAGATGGAAGGAGTATTTTGAGGAGTTGATGAATGAGGAGAATGAAAGGGAAAGAAGGGAGGAATATTGTAGAGCAGGAAGTTGAAAAGATTAGAAAGGATGAGGTGAGGAAGGCTCTGGGGAGAATGGAGAGTGGAAAGGCTGTTGGTCCAGATGACATACCAGTGGAGGTGTGGAAGTGTCTAGGAGAGACAGCAGTGGAGTTCCTGTCTAGGTTATTCAACAGGATTTTAGAGAGTGAGAAGATGCCTGAGGAATGGAGGAGAAGTGTCCTAGTGCCAATCTTTAAGAACAAGGGTGATGTGCAGAGTTGTAACAACTACAGAGGCATAAAGTTGATGAGCCACACAATGAAACTTTGGGAAAGAGTAGTGGAAGCCAGGCTAAGAAGAGAAGTGGATATTTGTGAGCAGCAGTATGGCTTCATGCCCAGGAAGAGCACTACTGATGCAATTTTTGCTCTGAGATTGTTAATGGAGAAGTACAGAGATGGTCAGAAAGAGCTTCACTGCGTCTTTGTGGATTTAGAAAAAGCGTATGACAGGGTGCCAAGAGAAGAGCTATGGTCCTGTATGAGGAGGTCAGGAGTGGCAGAGAAGTACGTCAGAGTAGTTCAGGATATGTATGAGAGAAGTAAGACAGCAGTGAGATGTGCTGTAGGTCAGACAAAGGAGTTCAAAGTGGAGGTGGGGCTACATCAAGGATCAGCTTTGAGTCCCTTCTTATTTGCTATGGTGATGGACAGGTTGACAGATGAGGTCAGACAGGAATCTCCAAGGACAATGATGTTTGCAGATGACATTGTGATTTGTAGTGAGAGCAGAGAGCAGGTGGAGGAAAACCTGGAAAGTTGGAGGTCAGCTCTAGAAAGAAGAGGAATGAAAGTCAGTCACAGCAAGACAGAATACATGTGTTTGAACGAGAGGGAGGGAAATAGAACAGTGAGGTTACAGGGGGCTGAGGTCAAGAAGGTGCAGGAGTTTAGGTATTTGGGGTCAACAGTCCAGTGTGACGGGGAGTGTGGAAAAGAGGTGAAGAGACGAGTGCAGGCAGGTTGGAGTGGGTGGAAAAAAGTGTCAGGGGTGTTGTGTGACAGAAGAGTGTCAGCAAGAGTCAAAGGAAAGGTGTACAGAACAGTAGTGAGAGCAGCTATGATGTATGGGTTGGAGACTGTGGCAGTAAAGAAGAGACAAGAGGCAGAGATGGAAGTAGCGGAGATGAGGATGTTGAGGTTCAGTTTAGGAGTGACGAGGATGGACAAGATTAGGAACGAGCACATCAGAGGGACAGCTCAGGTTGGTTGTTTTGGAGACAAAGTCAGAGAGGCCAGATTGAGATGGTTTGGACATGTGCAGAGGAGGGATAGTGGTTATATTGGTAGAAGGATGCTGGAGATGGAGATGCCAGGCAAGAGGTCAAGAGGAAGACCAAAGACGAGATATATGGATGTGCTGAAAGAGGACATGAAGGTAGTTGGTGCAAGAATAGAGGATACTGAGGACAGAGTTAGGTGGAAAAGGATGATTCGCTGTGGCGACCCCTAAACTGGGAACAGCCGAAAGTAAAAGAAGAAGAAGATGAGCCACTATATAAGCCAATCGTGTCCAGTTAAACGTACCCTCTTGTGTTGTTGGGGATGGTAATCTAAATTTCCCAAATTTCTACAACTTTCCCAAATTGAATGATTTTTGGTGACCAATCTTATTTTTACACATACCGGTATTTTAAGAAATTGCCTTGAAATTTTTTAAAAACTCAAAATTGCACTCTGGGCAAGTTTACTATCCTTTCATTTAGTCAGTGGCAGCCTCTAAATTAAAATACTGTAAAAATCTTACAGATCAATTTTTTTTCCATTTTTGCATAAATCTTTTTATCTACTTCAGCACTAGTCAAAATTTAAAAATCCAAGTTCATATACTAGTCAAAAACTGCTTTTTTGGCACTCAAGGGTTAATGGTTAAAAATGTTCTTCCCAACAAGAATGACCACCAACAATTAAAAATGCATGATTATTTGGTGTTGTGGCACTGCAGTTAAAAAAAATAGTTGTTATATTGAAAGTAAATGGGGCACGAACAATAAGTGAGGGAGAAAAAAAATTAAAATCTGCTGCTAGACTAAAACTAAAAATGCACCAATGCCAAGACTTCCAAGACTGTGAGAAAAGTAATTTTTCTTATTTCTTTTTGTTTCTAAAATCGATGGTATCATGTAAGAGCTTGGCAATTAAAGGGTAAAAAAAGGGTATTAAATTGTAGTTTTGCATGGTGGTTATAGATACTTGTGTAAAAAAAACCAAACAAACAAAAAAAAGATTTTTTGAACAGTTTAACCCACACAAGGGTTAAACGCAGGCAAAGGCAGCTGTTTCCTTCATGGCAGACGCATACGTCCCATTTTTACTTTCGATGTCAATCCGGTGGGGAAGGTCTCAACCTTTCAGGTGATGAATTGTAGTTTAATTCACTTTAGTTTTAGCTTCACAAGAACACAAGCAAGACTGGAATAAGATGCTAACATCCCTGGGCATAGGAATTAGGCTTTTGGCTTTCAGCAATTCACAAAGACTACAGATTGAGTTTCATCGGTTCCCCGGTTACACTAATGATCAGCCACGAAATTGGCCATGATTAACATCTAAGCTCTCAGCTTGTTGGAGCAAGACCTTAGGGCTTGCCTGCAGCATGGCTGCTATTGTACCTCATGAGCCGTATGAATGATAATCTGACAACATGACAGTTTCTCTAAGATCTGCAAGGTTGAATGATCAGCTTTTCGTAACATGATCATTACTTCTATCGGCATTTAACAAGCACACAACATCATTCTCTCCACGAACGGCAGTTATGATGCCTATGGGTCGAAAACATACAAATTACTTTGTCAAATCTCATTTAGGCAGGTATTGCCGCCAATCTGCATTCCTCTAGTTATCTGTGCCTCAATGTGCTCCAGACAGCAGCATGCTTTGAGTACACTAGAAAGATATGAAAAGAAAATCATTGTCTCTGTCTGGGCTGTTTTAATTTAAGAGGAAAGAGGCCGTGTTGAAGGCCAGTCGCTGTACTAATTAAACTGATACAACTCTCCGAATTGGCGCCCTCTTTTCGGTGGCGCCTGTCATCGCCTGCCTTGCACATCTTCAGACTATTTGAAAATCAATTATCTCAACAAACCAGCTGTAAGGACCGTGTGCCAGCCACTTACTCTTGAAGTGAGTAACTTATTTGAAATTCATTATGCACTGGAGTCATTTGATTATTTATATCTTAGACTGTTTAACTCTTAAACACGACACAATCTCATTGTCATGTTCTCTCAACCACCATCCCCATTAGATGATTCCACCCACCTCACTTCCATCCGCTATTTAAATTTGTTTATAACATGCAAAACAAAGCTGCCTTCGAGGTGCTCTCCTGTTTTGCATAAATATTGGTGAAGACTGTGTTGGAGGGGTGGACGGGTCGCTTATCTTTGCACGGTCGGATTGACCCAGCGTAAGAAACCGCTGCACATTTTGATGACAGCCTTTTTTGTCGCCTCTTTGGAAGGGTAGATGACAGAGCAGGGATGAGCCTCAAAACAGTGGCGTGTATACGTGCATGCATGTGACCCGTTCTGTGGAGTGTTTTTGTGTCAAGGACGTTAGCAGCATAGACAGCTGATGGACACCAGCATGGAAGAGATGTGATAGTGAGTTGATGCAATGTCACTCGCGCTCAGATCTAACCTGAGTGTTCCCTCGCTCCTTCTCTTTCCCAGTCCATCAGTTCCTCCCTCCACTACTGCTTTCTCCCTATCACACTCAATTCCACACCCCCCTGCTGTATCTCTGTCTCTCCAAGCCTTGCTTTCCTTAAACCCTTCGCACAGGATCAGGTCATAGGCTTAAAGGGGGTTTGGAGCAGCGGGGGCGAAAAGAGAGAGAGTGAGCTTTATCAGCAACTCTTCTTGATGGGGTTGTCAGGCGTGAGTCAAGCAGGGTCACCGTGGTGACAGGAGGTGTCACTTCCCTGCATCGCCGTCTTTTGTGCCACCAGCTGCAGTCTTGAGCATGCTTTTCACAGACCTGACTGGAACTGTGCTCACAACATGTGTGTGAATGTGTGTGCAGCATGTGATCGAGATACTACTGCTTTTTCCATTTATTCTGCCGCCAGTGGAGCGAGGCAATGCTGTAACGGTGATGCGTCCTGCGTTCTCAAAGAGTATTGTTCTTCAACGAGCCTGGGGTTACTGTAGTAGAGGACCTATCCCTGCACATGGATTGATAGAAACTTTTTGTTGTCAGTATGGATCCAGGATACCTGATCTTGCAAAAATGCACAGAGGATGGTTTTATTACAGTATTACAGTGGTATTATAGTATTATTTGAATCAGGGTTCCGCAGTTGTTCACACTGTACTGCATCAGGGTTCTCAAGTTGTGATTCCACCCCCTTTCATGGATGGGATGGGTGGTGCTGGCCAATCACAGCGGCTGTTTTGAATTGAGTAGGAATGATGCAACTAAGCTATTGATTCATTTAGGACACATAATTTGCAATGTATTTCAAATTAGAATGTGAGAAAATACGCAAATGTCTTTCAGTTTTATTTTACAGACCCTAATTCTAAGCCGTCTAGTACTAAAAAGAAGAGGTAACCTCCGGAAGTACAAGGCCTGTGATATGGCAGAAAATGTGTAAAGTTTAGGATAGGTTTGCCTGTTTTATAAATCACATTGTTGTGAACTTGTCTTTGCTTTTTGGGGGGATTTGTGAATTTATATTTTGTCTCAAACTTTACAGTTTTGCTATAAAAACATGAAATTTTTTATATTTTTTTCACCAAAAAAGGACAAACTGTATTTTTGTACAATCTCAGGATTATTGTGGAATTACTGTGGAATGTAATGAAAAAATATTTGGTACTTGATTAGAACACATTGTAAAGTAGTGCTCAAAAATGCTCACAAAGGCCCCTGACTTCTAAGGGTTAAAGAGGCAGAGTTTGACCACTCAAACGAGCATCTAGAAAAAGAGGAGCCAGATGAAGTGGCTAAGGCATCGATTTTGCATGACCCCTGCATGCCTTTCTTGGAGAAGAGAAAGCCCAGAGGTAGACCAAGGACCTGCTTGAGAATTTGTTGGGAACGTCTTTTTAATCCCCTCTCACTAAACCCGAGTAGATGCATGAGAGCTGCAGGCTAGTCATGAGATATTTGGCGTGCAAAATATCTGGAGGTGTCGGCGAGTCAAATTCAATGTGAAATGTGTTCTTCCTGAAAAAAACATCAGCGACTACTTCCAGCAGCATCCAGGGAAACGTTAGGTTTGGGAGCAGATACAATTGGCATAGATAGAAATATTAACAATGGTTTCGGTTCAAAAGGTGCTTCTTTTCGGTCTATTTGGAGCCAAGGAATGTTAAAACTTGCATGTTGCCATTTTTGATAATAATTCTGGTATTTAAGGACATGGGCAAAGTTCTCTGTGATTTTTTTAGGAAGTTTTGCAGTGTGAAATCTATCGCGCTGTGTGAATTCAGCAAGGACCGGATGCTTGCTGTGAAAAAAGATCTGTGACACGGCTTCACTGGAAATCGTGCAGTCTGAACTCTGTTGCTGGATAGACTGGTTATTGACAGATTTTGTTTTTGGTTGGCCTACACATTATTAAAGATTACTGGGCAAAACTTTTGTTGTACTTTAATCATCAGCCCATGCACCTTCACTTGCATTCTTAACTCTTTGAAGTAGACCAGTGAGTTTATGGTGTTGTTGCTGCAGTATCCATTGCGCATTCTCAGTACAGTAATGTAAGACTAAGTAAAGGTGTTCTCTCATTCACCCTCAGGCTTGAGGCTTACAGGAAATCAAAAAGCAGAGCAGAAAGAAAATGGGGTCAAATTGCCTTTCAGCCGCAGTAATCTTCAAATCGTTTGGAAATTACTTCAGGAGTGAGCGCTAGCAATTTGTTTCTATTCTGAGTAGTGGGATGAGAAGGCCACTTGAATTACTTAATTTCAGAATTTGATGAACACAGAGACATGCCACGCGCCACATGTGCTCACAGCTGCTGAAAGAGAGCTGTTTACATGCAAAAAAAAAAGAATGGGAGCTTCAATCGATGACCAGGCCATTACAGGATATACTTAAATGTGACAGTAACGTTTTAGCAATTTAGCCGTGTCCAGAGTCTGCAGAAGGAATTATTTGATCAATATCATTGCTGGCTAATACACAGGAGTAAATTATATGATCAATGCTATGTGTAAGGCAGCGGGACACCACAGTGTGCCTTTGTACGTGTTTGTTTACATATGTGGCCAGGGCTTTGATTTATTAAATTACTGTGTTGTTTTGTAAACATCTTGAGTCCTAAATATTCAGTGGAGGCTTAAATTATGATTGTTATCCATTATTATGATCTTTCCTAAGTGAAATCATCGTTCAAATCCAGTTTTCACGCAAAGTGTCATGGACTCTTTGCTTTACTGGTGCACATTATGAAAACCAGTACTGCTCTACTACAAAAAAATGTCAAAAGATGGACAAAAATGTGTTGTTTTTGATTAATATAAAAGAGTATATCTTCTTCTCCTCTACTTTTTGAGAGGAATTTAAAGAATAATCATGGGGTTTAGAAAGTGTGAAGCATTTTGTCACATACGTGTTACACACAAATCTTTTACATGAAAAATCAAACTAGAATCAATTTTTTTTTAAATAAACAAATTTTTAATTGACATTTCGTTCATGGAGTTTCCCTTACCCATATTATATCCCATATTAGTTAAAATCGGAAACTTACAGTTGTTCTAAAAATATTGGAGAATAGTTTTTGTGAAAATAATGTGAAATAATAATGTCACGTGAAATAATTAAAGGTTTTAATCCTATTATTTCATCAAACCTATGAATTATAATCTACTTAGAGCTGTAAAAATATGTAAATGAACTGTAATTATTACAAAAAAACCTTAAAACTAAACGGTTATTAACCGTAAATATATAGTAATGAACCATAATTATTACAATATACACCTTCAAAGTAGACAATTATGAGCCATAAATATAATGATTTAAACACTGAAAATGTACAGTGCAGCAGATGTAATCCCATTAAATTAATTACAGTCCTACCGTATTTTTTACGGTAAAGTTCTGGCGACAGTAAAACTTACAGTTCATTTTAACTGTGTATCCTTTCTGCCTAGATATGTATTTTAGCTTAGAATTTTCTGACATCCCACACAACTCGTGCACTCTGCTTTTTTACTTATTTGTGATATACTGTATTTTTCGGCTCATAAGATGCGCTTTTTCTTCCCCAAAACTGAGGGGGAAAAGTTGGTGCGTCCTATAGACCGAATGCAGAGCGCCACGAAGTCCGGTCACGGCCGTATGAGAGGCGTAAGAGCTCCGGAGCTAAGCCGAAGCCGCGGCCATATTTGTACACCCGGCGCTGTGCGCTGACGTCATCGCCCATCTCTGCCATAGCGCGGTCGTAACGAAAACGGGGGAAAAACTACATTTCCCACAATGCCTTTGGCTTCCGCATCCATACTCACGAGCGAAACTACAGAGCTCAGCTGCCGTTTCTCACACATTCAACGCATTTGAGTGATCTCTCACGCTACAAACCCGATTTCTCACGCTAAAATACATTTCAAGATGTGAAATGGGCACAGCTAATAGTTTATCTGCGATGTTTCTTGAGCCTGATGATAAGATGATGATCGATCTGCATCGTCCTCAGTCTGTGAGGGTTTTTTTTTTCCGCTAAACATTCACTTGGACAGTTTCCTAACCAGGTAAGAGCGCATAAGGATCATATCTTAACACCATGCAACCGAATTGTCACTTAAATGAGCTATCAATATGGAGTTATTTAACATTAAGGAGTAGTTACATTTATTTTACATTAAAATAATTATTAATTAATTATTAAATATTTATTATTTTACATCTGGGGGTGCCCAGATTCTTTTAAAGGTTTAAAAGGGGGCTCGACTAAAATATTTTGCGAACTACTGTATTATTACTAATGTGGGGGCAATCACTAGCTATACTAGCTATTATTAGTAATGTAGTGACAATGTTACTGGCTATTATTAGTAATGTAGTGACAATGTTACTGGCTATTATTAGTAATGTAGTGACAATGTTACTAGCTATTATTAGTAATGTAGTGACAATGTTACTAGCTATTATTGGTAATGTAGTGACAATGGTACTAGCTATTATTAGTAATGTAGTGACAATGTTACTGGCTATTATTAGTAATGTAGTGACAATGTTACTGGCTATTATTAGTAATGTAGTGACAGTGTTGCTGGCTATTATTAGTAATGTAGTGACAATGTTACTGGCTATTATTAGTAATGTAGTGACAATGTTACTGGCTATTATTAGTAATGTAGTGATAATGTTACTGGCTATTATTAGTAATGTAGTGACAATGTTACTGGCTATTATTAGTAATGTAGAGACAATCTTACTGGCTATTATTAGTAATGTAGTGACAATATTACTAGCTATTATTAGTAATGTAGTGACAATATTACTAGCTATTATTAGTAATGTAGTGACAATGTTACTAGCTATTATTAGTAATGTAGTGACAATGTTATTAGCTATTATTAGTAATGTAGTGACAATGTTACTAGCTATTAATAGTAATGTAGTGACAATGTTACTGGCTATTATTAGTAATGTAGTGACAATGTTACTGGCTATTATTAGTAATGTGGTGACAATGTTACTGGCTATTAATAGTAATGTAGTGACAATGTTACTAGCTATTATTAGTAATGTAGTGACAATGTTACTAGCTATTATTAGTAATATGGTGACAATGTTACTAGCTATTATTAGTAATGTAGTGACAATGTTACTGGCTATTATTAGTAATGTAGTGACAATGTTACTGGCTATTGTTAGTAATGTGGTGACAATGTTACTGGCTATTATTAGTAATGTAGTGACAATGTTACTAGCTATTATTAGTAATGTAGTGACAATGTTACTGGCTATTATTAGTAATGTAGTGACAATGTTACTAGCTATTATTATTGATGTAGTGACAATGTTACTAGCTATTATTAGTAATGTAGTGACAATGTTACTAGCTGTTATTAGTAATGTAGTGACAATGTTACTGGCTATTATTAGTAATGTAGTGACAATGTTACTAGCTATTAGTAATGTAGTGACAATGTTACTGGCTATTATTAGTAATGTAGTGACAATGTTAATAGCTATTATTAGTAATGTGGTGACAATGTTACTGGCTATTATTAGTAATGTAGTGACAATGTTACTGGCTATTATTAGTAATGTAGTGACAATGTTACTGGCTATTATTAGTAATGGTATTATTATAGGTATTATAGGTATTACTAATGTGGGGGCAATGTTGCACTGGAACAGTGATGGTGATAATGAATGGTGGACTTTAGGATGATGAGTGGGGGCAAAGTAAAACATTACAGCCTTTTTTTTGTTACTTTTACTGTCTGTTCATGTTACATGTTTGGCTGTTAACTTTTACACAGTTGATATAAAACATTTTACAAAAGTTTTTGGTTCAGAATCTTTTTTTCTAGATCTTCCTCTTTTAAAATTGGGTGCGTCTTATGTGCCGGTGCGTCTTATGAGCCGAAAAATACGGTAAGTGTGATATATCTCTCTCGCCACATGCAAGAAAAAGCACATCAGGCAATCTTCTCTGCCTCCTTTCACTGTCTAACACAAAACAGAAATATACAGACTTTAATAACAAACTATAAAGAAGGAGCTCATCAGATGTCTACCTCTCTTGCCACAGGCAAGCTCCAAAAGGGGTGAGAGGAATGCTGGGTAGGAAGGATATACGCCTAGGTGACGTCACTCAATACACAAACCAATTGAACACAATGAACAGGATGAAAAATAATTGGG
>SRMA01025951.1:0-69172 GCA_007224835.1 Danionella cerebrum
TTCGAGGCTCACGGTGACCTTCCTGGAAGGAGTTTGCATGTTCTTCCTGTGCTTGCGTGGGTTTCCTCCGGGTACTCCGGTTTCCCCCACAATCCCCAAAACATGCGGTTAGGTTAATTGAATAATCTAAATTCCCCTTAGGTGTGCATGTGTGTGTGAATGTTGCCCTGTGATGGACTGGTGAACTGTCCAGGGTGTACCCCCGCCTCTCGCCCAATGTGTGCCGGAGATAGGCACCGTTTGCACATAAACTCTAGCCATTGAATTCTTTTTTTTAAATCATGCAAGTTCTTTTTTTAAGAGGGTCCACAACACACATAAATAAAAAGATTTGATCAGACTTTAAATTATTTAATAATTCTGAGCATAAAGCAGATGGTAATTGAATTTTAGCTTGAATGATTATACTTTGGATCTATTACAAATATAAGATAGAAAAGGCAATCAGCATTCACTTTGTTTTTTTTAAACACACATAAAAAATCGACAGCCTGAAGATTAACTATCCAAACAAAAGTTGCCAAATGGTTATGTACCTTTGAAATAGAAAAGTAAAGACTTACAGTGTAATCTCTTACAATAATACGATTATAAACAAGTGTGATCAAAACTAATAATGAAGTCTTACTGGATTCCAGATTTTTAAAAACATCAATAGCCAACGGATATTTTAGTTCTTCCTAAGAAAACCTGGGTACTAAGTACTGTGTTCAAAACAACGGGGACCTAGATTACCATCGCTGTCAAATTAGTTGTCAGGCAAATTTATAATGATGTTACAAACTGAATGCCATATTAATTATATACATTCTTTTAAAATGAAATATCTTGCAATACTTATTTTTTTTAAGTCAATAATCAATACAAACATCCCTTTTTTGGATCGAAAAGGAATTGTCTTTCATAATATTTATTAAAGGTTATTTATTAGTAAAACATTGAATGACACATTTCAAATAAGACCAAGTCAAATATCAATACAACATAACTTTGAAGTAACATCTGGCAACCATATCTCCATCTTTTCCCTTCTTTTTCACACTGTAACCTCATCATGGCCATCAATCACTTTTTCATCTTTATGGAATCTTACCAGTGATGTCGAAGATGAACAGCAGTCATTCCTGCTCTAGAGCCCAAAGAGCCAGCACACGCAACATAAGATCCAAAAACTGTCCAAACCCGCGCTCAGTGCCTGATTACATTCAAACTGAGAGAAAAAAAACTAAATCTATTTCCTCTAACTGTTCCTGCTGTAACCTGAGTGGATCCATCCCTGGAGGAGAGGAGGGGGGTACCAACGGTCGTCTTCGGGCCCCTCAGAACTCACATTATTCCAGAAACCACTCAAATTACACAGACACCGATCCACTGCCTTCAGCGCGTGCACACACTCCGCTTGAGAAATGACCTCATGGGGTCTCATCTGTCAAAGTGTCCTGCTGGAGGTCTTTAGCCGATTGCTCTCAAAGAGACAAGAGGTTTATGGAAACCACCACAAGGCAGTGAAGGGTTTTGTTCGTTCCTCTACATATTTCATTTCTTGTGCCCCATGACAGATTTTGGCATGAACTACAATACGAGCCGAGTGGATGTTTTTCATTAGTAAAATATGTTACCGTTTATGTTATGAATTATTATGATCTGTCTGTATCTCTGGAAACACAAAACAAATCTGAAACTGCTGCAGACCTAGATTAACAACACAAAAATGAATGAGCTAAAAAAGGATCTTTTGATGTACGAGCTGATGGAACAGATACGTAAACATTTTCATGTTTTTTACAGCTCTTATTACAATGTCACTCATGGTTATTGGACTTTGATGTAGTGACATGATATACACACAGCTTCACCTTGGAAAACAAGGAAAAAACAAGGATATGCTCTGTTTTAGCGCGTCACAGCTAAACATAGTTTCTATCTACTAGCAGAACCTATTTTCAAAAAGAAAAAAAGTTGGAGCAATTTTATCAAAGAACCGTTAAATCGAGAATTCGAAAAAGCTCAGCTGGCTCTACTGGAGTGGATACGTAAGTAACTTAATCTTTCCCTAATGGTTTCACAAAACGGTGTTGGTGTTTTTTGTTACAGAAAAACAACATTTTTATTCCCAGTTTCTCGTTGATTTTTGAGATAGAACAGGAAATACACCACAAACAGGAAGTTACAGGCTCAACTAGGTTCTGTCTTTTTTGTCTACAGATACTGAGAGGGCTTCAGGCTCTCAAACCTCTTCTTGCCCTTCCCCCCTCCTTTGTCTCCATCTTTCCTCAATGCAGCATGTATTTAGCTTATAGCATCTTCAATGTTTAAGCTAAATAAAGCAGCCTTTTCTGGTAAATCTAAAGCATTGCTTTCTTCTTACTGTGTTCTTACATGGTTTAAAATTAAGATTCAATACCATTTTTATATTTGTGATATTATGTTTCTATTTATGCAATTTTAAATGTAATTATACCTGAGGTAAAGGTTATTTCCATGTAAATCAAGTTTCACCACCCGCCACTGCAGCTGTTTTTTTTTTTTCAAAAGGTTTCAACATTCATGTTTTTTTCCATATTTCTAATATTTGTGCACTGTGTAATGATCAGTATAATATCGCTTCTTTTTGACGTTGATGTCACAATGCTACAAGCAGGCAGTTTAACTCACATTTTTAAAGAGATTTGTGCAGTTCAAGAAGCTGGATAAAGCTTTGTCTCTCTAAGAGCATTTGCCCTCTCTATGCACTGCAGGCATGTGTGTGTGAGAGAGAAGGTCCAGCAGACATCCACTAAGCTAGAGAGGTTTAAATTAAGTAAATGCTTTGAAACTAACAACACATCTCTCTGATGTTGAATGTTTGCTGGAAGAGCACTGTGCTGGAGTCTTTTTTTATGTGTAAAATTTTCTCTTTGTGATGCTAAAAGAGTCCGGCTATAAAGGCTTACAGTATCTTAGTAATGGATCATTACAGTATCTTAGTAATGGATCATTTCGCGGGTTCTTTGGTGACAAATAAATAAAAATGAATGTATTTAAAACATATAAAACACAATATTAGTATGTACTAGCATGGCGAACTCTCATAGACACTACAAATGACTCACCTGGAGACATTATCTGGTGAGCAAGCGGAGATGCTGGTTTCCATGCTGTCCGAGCTGTCCACGCTCAGTGTGTCGAAGGCTCGACCATTATCTTGGTAACCAATGGAATCCAAATAGACATTGTTCTGTGAGGAAGCACGACCGCTAAGGTCACTTAACCTTGTTCTGTGTTCATGACCGATGTGCTGCTGGCTGTGCCCTGAGTTACAAAAAATATATAGTAACAACTGTAAAAAAATTAAGTATTAACAAACTCATAAAAAAAAAAAACATTCAACAAGACCTTCAACCTATTTCCAGCTCAGCTTTACCTGACAGCACTGTAGCAATTCCAAGAGTGGATTCTCCATTTCTGTCTCTGTGTACAGAGTCTTCTGAGCAGGCAATGCCTGGGGCACCCTGGGGCCCTTTACCGTGATCTGAAATTCCAGCCACTTTGGAATATCTCAACAGCATACACCACTGTTCAAAGTATGTTGTTAGTCGGTGTGACTTTTTAAAAAATAGTTTATCAATGATGCATTCTAACGTGATCACAAATGCATTTGCTATTTTATAAAATCATAATTCTTAATCCAAACTTTTGAATAGTAGTGTATGAGTGAGAAACCCTTACATTCCTTACAATCCTCAAATTCACTGGATCAAATGTTCCTCCCTAAGATATACGTCCGAGAGAGATCTAGTCCCGTTTAGCACCCGTCATGTCTTCTGAAGTTGTAGCATGAACATCCACTGCTAGAATTTCCTCAGCAAATACGAGACTCCAATACTGTACAAATTTGATAAAATCTAGGATTACCGAAATCTGGACAGACCCGCCTCTCTGATGACCCTACCCCAGGGGATCTTCAGATAAACCTTCTAACAGAGTGCTAAGTTTGTGGTGTTGTTAAACAACCAAGTCACAGTGCTCTCTTTTCAAATAGCTTTTAAGTATTGCATGGATAAAACACTTCAAAAACCGATGAAGTTTAAACTTAATATATTCTGGAAACAAAAGGGATGTAGAGGACTTCCTGTCCATCTTTTCACTATCTTCAGCTGAACAAATAAATACTTTCTAACTGTTCCCACCCAGTTCCACTAAGCACCTCCTTTTGGAGGACATCAAGGCTTTGATTTAGTCTCGATTAGCTTGTTTTGATGGCCCAAGAGAGTCTTAGTGTTACAACCCAAGAAAAGTGCACTAGAGAAACAAAGAACGGGGAAATTTGTTGCGCCTTTCATTAGGTTTTCCATTTTTGAAGATACAGATGTAATGCAGTTGCTGGGAAATCAACCCCAGATTTGAGTTAATTTAGAAAGTTTTAACTAGTTGGCAACATTTATCATAGCAAGTTATTTCATAAGGGATACAGTTTAGTCAAAAATCACAACAGCAGTGTTTGTGGTTAACTTTGGGTGAAATCCACTGAGAAATGCTGTTTGCAGATAAACGTCACAGAATAGTGAGGGATTGTATGAGTCTGGCCTCAATTCTATCAAAACACCCATAAACGTCCACCGCAGACTATAAACAGAACAATGGCTTTACAATAAAATTCAGTGAAATGAAAGAAAAATAGACATGCCTCGTGATGTATGAAATAATCTACTCCATTTTGAGTAGAAAACATTATTTCATAGTTGATGAGATGAGAGAGTGAGTAAAAATTCACGAGTGTTAACATGACACATAGAAAAAGGCAATAAATGTCCCCCTCAAGAAGACATTTTTTACCAAATACACTAAAGAAACGAACATTAGTTTAATCTATATAAACTATTGTACTCACCTTTCTTAGATTTGTCTGCAGGATAAAGACAATTTTAAGCTAATATTTGGCTTACAAAGACTACTTTGGATAAGTGATACAACACAATGACTGTATTTTAGTTTGTCTGAGCCTTACCCTTGTGCAGACGGTGTGCATCCATGTGTGTCTCTTTGGAGGAAATACCAAGGACTCGGTTCAGCACACTACCACAGCTGGAGCTTTGAGCAAGAGGTGGATGAGCCTAAATGCATAGACACCGGATTTAACAAACTACAAATGCCCTTTACCATAGTACCATGTTCTCAATGATCGACCTGTTTAAAGGTACAATGTGGGAGAAATACGAGCTTAAATTAAATTCTTCAATTCAGGGTCATAGTTTACTGCAGACGCTTATGTGATCCTCCCTCAATTGTATTTATTTACTACTACCCATAAATAACCAAATGTGAACTAACAGGAGGTCATTTATTTGTTGAAGTATATACATTATTGAGCAAAAGTTTTAGGTAGGTGGAAAAAAAAACTGTAAACAAAAAATGCAAGTGTTAATCATTTCTTTTCATCAATGAACAAAATGTAGTGAATAAAACAAAAGAGAAATCTAATTCAAAATTTATCTTGTTTTTTCTAAATAACTTGAAAGATTTTACCACAGATCTTCTGGGTGTAACTCGGTCACTTTGTTTTCTGCAGGTTATGAGCTGATCCCACTGCCAGAACCCACCCAGTTTAAAAGGATAATAAGCTTAATTTTTTTTATAAGTTTCCTTGGACGACCACTGCATCTTGCCAGTGCTTTGAAACCCCAGTCCCCTTTGAAAGACCTTGTTGATTCAATACAACTACCTTGTGTCTTGTTGCTGTGATTTCTATTACAAGAAACTGTATTTCTCAACTTCATCCTCCTAGATAGCTGTTTCTGTTTCAGATCATGACTGCTCACTTTAGGCGAGAGGCGGGGATACACCTTGGATGCCCAGTCATTCAATAAGGACTCCTGATTATTTAATTAACCTGATGTTTTTGGGATTGTAGAGGAAACCGGAAACACAAACGCTCAAAAAACACGCAAACTCTTTCCAAGAAGGTCACCAGCGAGCCTCAAACCGGCAACCTTCTAACTGGAAGGCCACCAATGTGCAGGATGTACATTTTTAACTTGAGCACAGTACTGTACATCACCCCAAACTTTTTATAAGATATATAAATCTAAATGAACAACAATTAAGAGTATTTCGATGGAAATATTTTTTATTTTACAAATGATAATAAAAGACCTTACTCTGGTGGGTATGTTGCGACCCAGGGTAGCACAGGTGAAGTGTGGGGTTACTGGGGGCTGGGTCTTCTTGCGAGGAAGAGTGCCACTCAAACTAGCCCCGCCTTCTTTACCATAACGCTTTCTTTCCTCCAGAGAGCGGAAATGCTGAGGAACAGAAGGGTAAATGTGAGTTATTCCACTAATAATTGTATTCGTATGTAGCCCTCGCACACTCTGGAGGATTACCTGCCTGTGGCGGTGCAGTTTTTTGGCAGGTAGAGGAGGAGGAGGAGAAGGGTTGAGGAAGGTGACCATGTCTTCAGGCCAGTGCACAGAGTGAGATTTAGTGTTAAGACGAGAGCAGGCAGGGATGGAGGAAGAAAGGGTGGAGGAGGATTGTGGAAGAGAAGTGAAGGAGAGCTTCGGGATAGAAAGGAAGAGAGGGAAGCCAGAAGGTGCTGATTATGTTAATCATACGATATACCCACGTAATCGCTCATTTAAAAACTGTGATTTAAAAGATTTATGAAAAAATGTAACAATGACATATTTGTTAGTTGTAATTAATAAAGACGTGGCTTAATATTTTTTAAAAATAATCATATCAATGTCTTGTTTTTTTTTTTTATAACTTTTCCTTTTTTCCAAATGCAATTACACACATCTGATCTAAAAAGTAAAGGAGGAAATGGAATCATGAAGGTTTAACATGCAAAGCAGCATAAACTACACACATTGAAGAGAATCTGTAACCTACACCCAGTAGCTTCGAAATCAAGAACAAAATACATTCTGGTTCCACCTTAAATCACATAAACCATCCTGATCACACACACCTCAGCCTCTCCCGATGGGGCAGTGCTCTCCGTGGGATTGGGTTCAAGGCTGGGGTCGGAACTCGTGGCAGGGGCCTCAGAGGCAGACTGAGCTTGGGTTGGGAGTGGGGTTGGGGTAGCGTCTACCCCTAGCTGAGAGTACAATACATTGATCTCATTGACTGTGACATAGCCCTGTGGAACAAACCATTTGGAAAACGGGGTAGAGGTGAAAGCGTGAAAGCGAAGAGACACATTCAAGTCGTTTAAAATGGTTAATGATAGGTAAATAGCTGAATAAGTAAACAAATAATGAAATGTAAAAGTAAAAAAAAATGAACAAGTAGGTTAGGTAAATGAACTGAAATCTGACATGCAAGCTGCTACGGCATTACCTCAGTGTTTTTGATAGTCAGAGAGGAAAGAAGAGAAGAAAACACCAGGAGGTCAGCAGGAAGTGAAGAAAAGGGTTTGTGGCTATGGCATAGTTCACTATGAGGTGGACACACATCAGCCAACTGGAAGCAGTCCTGGAACACAGGGGGAAAAGACCCCGTTTCCACGGTGAGGAAACACAACCCTTCCAGGGAGCAAGGGTCACTAAAAGGACACCGGTGAAACCCTTTATTGTAGTTCCCTTTGTGGCTTTAAAATCACCTGGGCAGCTACACATGGCTGAAGTGCTCATGTGTAGTCCAAGAGAGGACAAATGTGCCTAAACTACATTACCACCGCTTACCTCTTTCATACTGATCGCACTGACAGGAAATCCCAATGCTCCAGTGAGTTGTGAGTATTTTTTCTCCAGGCTGGAGAGATTCTCTTTTTCCTAGAGGGGAATGAACACAAATTTCACATGCCTCTCATTCAACACTGGAAGTACGCAGAACTGCTGATTTTACAAACCTGCTGCAGCATCATCTGAAGATTCTCCTTTTCCTTTACAAAGTTGTCCTTGTCTCTCTGAGCTTGCTGGGAAATCTGGGTAAGCTGTTTCTTCAAGGCAAGGAGCCTCTCCTAAAGGAGCACCGCATGCAGAGATGTTCATGTGGTTTTACAGTACTGTGCAAAAGTTTTAGGCAGTAGTGAAAACATGCTTTAAAAATGGAAGTGTTAATCGTTTCTTTTCCATTTCCGTGTTATGATTCTCAGAGAATCAAATTAGTTATTATTTAGAGGTGTTATGTTTAGCGTATTATTCTTTTATATTCATTTTCTGATCATGTGTTTTGTGTGTGTATTGCTTTGTGGAGATGGCTGAGCGCTGACCCAACCAATCAGGGGAGTGGGCGGGCCTATAAAAACGCCTGCTCTGCATTCATTCCCCCCTCTCTCTCAGTACCCATTCTGTTGCCCCGTCCTTTCGTACTTGTGATCCCGTTCTCCCTCCGTACTGGTCTGTGTATCTCTCTCTCAAAGCAAAAGACAGTGTTAGATCACAGTATAAAGTGTTGTGTGGCGTGTGTGTGCGAAGCGAGTGCTTGACAGTGTTTATATTTACCCGTGTTTAGATTTTGTTTATTTTGAAACCGATCTTTGTTAAAGTCTATTGTTTGTATTAGTGAGTGTTTTATTATTAACGATCATTTTAGTTTGATCCACGGGATTGGTGTATGTTTAGATCTTAGTAGCACTGTAAATAAATTACGTTTTTGTTTTTGGAAAATTGTGCCAGTTGTGACTTTTCTGTAAATATCAGACTTTTTATTTTGTGTACTATTACTCACTGTGCGACCCACGAGCCAATTTCTTTAACACCAGAGTGGGTCGTAACATTCCGTTAAAAAAAATGCTGTAAATAATCCCAAGAGATATCTTATGTCAATCATTACTTGGTCTCCACGCTTTGCCTTCAAAAAACAGCAGCAATTCTTCTAGGCAGGATCCCAGCTCAGAGTTCTTGGAGAGCGAGAATTTCTTACATCCTTCTGTCTCTTGATTTAATCCCAAACACACTTTGTTGGAGTTAAACCATCCCTTCCAGTACTTATTTTTTTTGCTTTATGGTGAAGATAGTTCTTAATGAGTTTGGCTCTGTGTTTGGGGTCATTGTCCTGCAGGGGTCAACCTCCATGGTGGCACTGCATGAGGGATAAATATCTGACTGTATTTCTCAACATTGAGAAAACCAATAATCCTGGCCAAATCCCCAACTCCGTTTGCAGAAATGCAGCCCCAAACATTCAAGGAGCCTCCACCGGGAGGACTATTCTACAGCTAAATATTTCAGTCTGGTTTGTTCCAGACCTCTCCGGTTATGCTTGGGTCCTATTGTTGAATGCCACACTTTTGAACATCTTCTGTTATCAAAGGATAGTAAGCTTGATGTCCCTTGCATCTGTTACACAAGTTCCTTTGGCCATCCACTCTGTCTACAACCTTCAGCATTGCCCGGTTATTTATGTTTGTTTCAGAAAAGTTTGAACAGCACATCTTGCTTTTTTAATTTTTTTGGTCGAGAAGAGACCTTGTTGATCCACTATAACTATATTGTGTCTTGATGCTGTGCAATATTTTGGCATGACAAGAAAAAGTCTTTCTTAATCAATTTTAACAGCCAATTCTGGTTTCAATTCAAATTTCAAATGGTACACTCTTGTTTTAGAACCTTTGACTCACCTTGCGTGTAACAGTGCTTCGCTGGTTTTCTGCAATCTCCCTGAGAATGTGTTGGGTTTGGGTCTCCTTCTCCTCATCCTGACGACTCTCACGTTCCAGCTGTTGAAACTCTAGGTCTTCAAAATGTTTGGTCTCTACCTCAAGTGTCTCTGCATCCTGATACCCAAGAAACACAGTGATCTGCATATAAACTGGATCTTCAAAGTATGAGGGAAACTAGGATATCAAACATTCTTATCATCAAAGAAACGATAACAGTAGAACACATGGTTCCCCGCGAAGGAGACAGGGGTTACAATTTCACCCCATTGGAATCAGGCCAGTGCATAGAGAAAGTGTTAAGGCTTTCACTTACAACCACTGACCTCCAGAGGTCAACCCCATCAGAGCTTCTGAGACATACAGGAACTATGTGGCTCAATCCAGTCACGTGTTCAGGAAATGCCTGCATGCTCTAAATAAACGTGATTTTTGTTATCACCGCAGCTCTAGGCAATAACAAAAATGTGCCAATCTTTCAGGAGAAAGTAGATATTAATACTTCTGAATTAAATATTACATTTTATCACAACTAAGCACCTCTCCATTACACCCACTCAATGATGATCTTTTAGAAAATGAATTTATTCTTTACAGTAAAATTATTAAAAACATATATTTCTATATTACGGTTTTGTGAAAAATATGGATGCATTTAGTTATTATGCTTAAAATAAATGTAATAAAATATAATAGAATATTGCCAATTTTTTCATGTGTTTTAACAGAGGAGACAAATAAATATAAATAATTTAAATGTGCTTATAGCTTGTTTAAATCTTATTGTATTTTCTATAAATTGTAAATTTACTGTCGTTTTTTTAAATGTATTCTTTTTGTAAATTCATTAGTATTTATTATTTTATTTATGTATTAGTGTTTAATCCTTTTTATTATAAATTATTATCTTTTATAAAAACTTTTATTCATTTATTTAACATTTGCAATAAAACTAACACACCCATCAAGCAATGCATTAATTTTTGGAAGTATTAAAATATTACAAAAAATATTCATTATTAAAAATAAATCAAATTAATTAACTTATTTTTTGTGATTGGCAACCTGTCCTCACAGGGCTGCACAGGTAAAGAAAATGATGGAATTTTTTTTTTTTGATGGACTTGCGACCTGTCCAGGGTGTACCCTGATGTGGGCTGGAGACCCCAGTCACTTCGAAAGGGAATAAGCAGGTCAGGAGATGAATGAATGAATGAATGAAGTGTAATTTTATTTTATATTTTTATTTAATTATCTCTTGCAATTACCTCACATTCAGGATGCATATACAGTATTAGAGAGGAAAAAGAAGCAGCCCAAATGCCTTTAAGGGAAGACAGATTGATGCAAACAGCACAGATAAAGAGGTTAAGCGGTGAGTGATGACGAAGAGGAGGATGAAGGCTGTGAATGAGTACTGACCCTGCAGAGCTGTAGTTGAAGTTGCTCTTTCAAGGCCTCAGGGCAGGTGTCCAACTGAGTCTTCTGCTCTGCAAGCAGATTGGCCAGTTGCTCTAACTTTACACGCTCCGCATCTAGCTTGGCTTTGTCCTGCCCGTACGTGCAAGGAATGCAGAGAGGAGAGATGGGTTAGTGCTAGGGAAAATGAGGTGGATGGGTTAGCTGCCTTAAACACTGCTACAGCAGAACATTAGAATGATGGGTGTGAAGGTTATGAGAATATGAAATGTTTAGAGTGAATGGCGGTTACACAAGAACATAGAGGGAACTGTTAATGAGCTATAAACTACCTTGTTGTTTTTTTTCATGAAGGTAAATATACTTCTTTTAATACTATACTGACTTGATGGAATCAGTGGAGGAGAATGCTCACTTATTTATAACGATCTTTAAAAAACGGTTGATGCGTGACAGTTTCACTTGCTGAATATTAAAGTTATAACCTTTTTTTGTCTCCTAATTTATTGAATTCATTAAGGTGTGGATCTCAGTTATAATAATATAAGCCTTTCTCCAGTCATTTGGACAACAGTTTGTTTAAGGTGACGTGTGACTAAAGCTACAGCTTGGAATTATTCTCTGCTCTGAATGGTCAACAGTTTTGAATATTCATAATGTTCAAAGCATGACAATCAAGCATGACAATCAGGGGAACTCTGTAACACATGTAATTGAAGAAAAACATGTTGTGCTCTGCAACTTTACAGGGTTTGTTTATTGTCCACATGTTTAAAAAAAAAGGTTTTCTCTTCTCAGTTCATGCCACATCTCAGGTTTACAACACCTTCTGCTTCAGCTCAGTCCAACACTGTGTTTATTGGAGGTGTATTTATAGCAGGTCTGGGACACAAACTAAGAGGCTACCAGAAAGTACAAATATGTACACACCAAACAATGAAACATCAATCGTATGCAAATATAATAATATATTCAGTCATGGTGATTTAATATTTTTGTGGATTATATTGTACAGATACTTATTCAGTCAAATGGTGCACCCTTTCTGCAAACAAATTCGTACAAATAATCAGAATTCCAAAGCTTAGATGGAAAAAAGCAGTGCAGCTGAGCACATTGGAGTTATTTGTTTCTCTTTATGTAATACATCTAGAAATTAAATAAACAATTTAACAGATCATTATTGGTTACACATATCTCATTGCAAAAAAAAGAGCTGAAATTATAACATTTTAAATTCCTGAAATTATAAAATTAATTAGATTTTTTTAGTAGTTTAGGTTTTAGAGAACGTACTTGGAAAAAACATATATTACTTGAGTTTTCAAGCTCAGAATAAATACAGATTAATAATTTACTTGTATGAATTAAGTGAGCTATTTATTGTGACTAAAATCTAAAAATGAAAACAAAACTTTGAAGTTTTGCACACATCGGTGCGTGTGCCACCATCACACTGGCTGTTAAGAGTTGTGACACATAATTTGCAAGGTACGTAATTCAAATAAACAAGGTAATTAAAATATAATTCAAATAAAATTGTCTATCAATTTCATTTTAATCCTCAAATCGGTGCCATCAGTGCTATCTAGTGGTGAAAAGAAGGGATAACCTTTGGAAGTACAAGACCTGTAATATGGCACAAGCACAAGTTCTGGCACAAAAAAGCACAATAGAACAAAAAGTGCTTGGAAAAGTGTTTTTTTCTGCACAATTTCAGAATTGTTGTGGCGTAATTGTGTAAAACTCCACAAAAATATTTGTAGAAAAAATATTTGTAAAAACTAGACACTAAAACAATGACATCTATCAAGGATTGCAACAAAAAACCTATTTAAAAGACAAACGCTCAAAAAAAACCCAGATTTCCAAGGGTTAAATGCCATCCTTACCTTGTATTATTTCCCTGCTTAATTAAAAATGTAGATATAATGGCCACAAACCTGAGATTTTCCACTCTGCACTTTCTTTTCAGTTTCAGTCATCTTGATTTTTAGCTGCTCCAGAGCATCTTTCTCCTGCTGCAGCAGAGCTGTCTCAGAATCCTGTTCGCCTTCCAGAAGAGCCTGCTCCACTTCCAACTAAACATACAAAACACCCCATTTTACCTGAAATCTAAAGTATAAAAACACAGACGACTGAAAAGAAAACTGTTGCATTAAATTCAAAAGTTTATCTCAAGAAACGAAGTCACGCCACTACATTCTGGACCACCCAGAAAGTTCTTCATTTAACACAAGTGAGAAGAGGCCCACTTTCAAAGCCCATAAAAGCCAAACGTTATAAACACTTAACTCAACACAGAATTAATCTCTTGAATGGAACTCTAATGGAACAGTCGACTAAGCACGAACTACTGGCACAAGACTAACCTCCAACAAAGCATTAATCAAAACAAGTACATTTCTGATCCCAGAACTAAATGTATTCATCACTTACACAAGACACTAAGACTTCTAAAATCAAATCGTGGATGTCAAATTTTATATACAATTGGGGGGGAAAAAAAATCAGCAGAATCAGTTTTAAGCAGTAGGCCTCATGATGGGCTCCTGATTACTTTCCCACATGCAAGCCCTCACAAATGGATTGGGCACACTCCTGCTGCCACTCCCATTTCCTATGTGACCCCAAGATTCATGTACTGTACCTCTCTGATGGACTCCTCCATCTGGTTGTCCAGGTCTTTAATCTTCAGTTCTAACTCTTCCATATTGTTGAGGATTTGTATCCTCTCCTCCTCCATGCGCCTCACGTCTAGCTTCAGTTGTGGGTCATCTTCAGACACCTACCAAAGAAGATTTTTAGAGTCAACATTTCATGTTTTAATGAACTTAGTACTAACCCAAAGCAGGCTTTTGTAATTGAACAATGAAAGTAGTTACATCTGTATTTTTGTATAAATATATACATACTATATATAGTATATTTCCAAAGGCAGTCTGCATTAGACAAGTATGAACCTTTAAATGAATGTCAACCATAACAGCTATAACTTTTTCCAATGGAATATGAACATTCTTTGTTCGCCTTGCTTTAAATTGCTACACTACAGTGTTGGAACAAGAAGTTGACTTTTTTGGGGGGCTATTTTACCACGTTCTGTACCCTTAAGTGGTACTTTTTTTCATATCCATTTGGATGAGGCTCTAAAAGCTGGATAAGTCGTGCCAAGGTGATTCTTTTCTCTGATTGGAAAGAAAAGTGTGACAAAACATTCTGTTCATCACTGATTCGTAAGTTATTCAGCTCATTATAGTACGATTGTATAGCGCCACTATAGCCAGCAAAGAGGTCCACCTTTAGTATATAATGCTTGTTGAAAGTAAATTTCTTTCATAACAGCATAAAAAAAAACCTCTGCATTGTGTATTTCTGCTTCTTCTTCTTTTAGTTTTTATGGAGGGGTTGTGCATTTCTGTTGAATTCTGTTGATATCAGCAATTGTAATTAGAATTGCAAAGTAAAGCGTCTTGAGTGACATCTAAAACAAGCTCCTCAGAACCAATATTTGAAGTCGGTGGAAACACAAGCGGGAACTACGTGACAAGATCTGCCACACAACATACATAATCCAGATTTTAGAAGCCAAACCCAGCTCCTGAAAAACAACCCCAGATGAAAATCTCCCTTTATCAAACTTCACAGTTGGCTCAGTGAAGTCAGACCATTTGCCTAGTACCCAACTTTTACACTGCTCTAAAGAGGTGGTGTGGTTTCCATCTTAATGATGGTGACGTGTGCTATGAAGGCTCAGCTTTCAGCACATTGTTTAAAATAAAACCAAAGAAATGGGTTTTGTATGGTGGCTGAGAGAAAAAAAAACATGAACAAATCAGAAAACAAACAAATTTAAAATTCAGAAAACACAACGGCAAATTCATAAAAGTTTTTTGTGTTGTGTTTTCTGATTTGTTCATTTGTTGTCGTATTTTCTTAATTATGAATTGTTTAGCTCCTGTCGTCCACCATAGTTTTATATTGAAAAACAAGTGAATATTTTTCAAAGTAGAAAGTGTATATTAAATAAAACAAAATGAAACAAACTAAATAAAAAAAAAAACAAATGAAAGCTTACCATCTAAACTTGAGGAAATATTTAAAAGTTCTTAAAGGACTATATTTACACTCTTAAAAAAAAGGTTTTTCAGTGGTCCTTTTTGAGGCTTTTGGTTCTCCACTGGTTTGTGGTTTTTGAGGTACAGTGGTACCCTGAGATGCAAACACGAATCCCTTCCAGGCTGGCATTCGTATCTTGAACATTTCGTAACTCGAAGCATTCGTATCTACGGGTACCACTGTACCAATATAGCACTTTGTTAGAACTGTGGCTTTTTTGGTACTTGTGGTTCTAAAGTAGTGCTTTGTTGTTTTTAATGTGCTATATACGGATGCTGGTGACATATCAAGCCACAGTTTATTTATTTTAGAATTGGTTCTAAATAGCACTTTTGAAAATTGGTTCTAAATAGCACTTTTCAATGTAGGGCTAAATAGCACCTTTGATAGTTTTTGAAGATACATGTAAATGCCACCAAAAAAGATTCCCCTATGTCAAAAGAAACAGATTTGATTCTGTATAGAACCAAAAAGAGCCTAATGGGTCTTTAGAGCAAAAAGTGCTATATAGCACTGTTCAAAATGGCAAAGAACCACTGAAGAACCTTTTTTAGAGTGCTGAATGCTTCCTCAATCATTTATACAGCGTCAAAATAGATTTATTCTAGGAGCTCTCTGAAGTATTTTCTATATTCATGGCACACAACAATGTAACTTGACTTTTAAAGGAGACTGTAGTCCGTGGCTTGTGCATGTTTCCCATCACCGTTAAAGAATGTAACCTTCAAAATGAACTTATTAGTGGCTCAGGGACAAGTATCGACCCTTAAAGCTACTTTTACAGCTGCATTCTGGGCTGGGTGTCACAGCGAATAGTGTAAAGCCTTTTAATGCAGACCATCTATAGTATGGACCTGCCCTCTTCTGGCAGCTGCACTGATCTGAGCTCTGAGAAACAGCTTTCACTGAATAAACACTAGCAACAAACTGCCTCCAATGGAAACTTGGAGAAACAATGGGGTGGAGATTCATACTCAGTTTCTAAATCCATTTAATTATCCAGGCTATCTATATTTGTGAAATTAAATCTGCATAGAGTTTTAAAGCAACAAAATAATTGCTTGTTGGGAACTGTTTAAAGCACACGTTAATGTATTTGGCTGAGTGGAATATCTTTCTTCCCATTGTGTGTGGCAGAAATCAACCAAACACCATGCGCGTGACCCTGCTAAATTTGGATGGTGTTGTTTGTATCTGCTCATCGTGGTTTATTATGGAGGGCATACCTCTGAGCTTCTTCAGCTGTGCCTGTGTGGGTTAGATGCTGATCCAGAAAGATTGTTACGCTAACTGTGTTGTCAAAAACACCTAAAGTATGGTAGTACACATCAATAAATAGAAAAACAACAGAACCACCACATGACTCCTGCACAAAACAGTAATTAGATTTGAAGCAGGAATGAAGACCACCACACATTCCTTTGTGGATTAAAGTATGCGTGAGGTTGTGTGAATACCAAGGAAGGGTGGGAAACCTTATAAGTGCTCTAGAAATTAGCAGCAAGGAAATGAACTGGATTTAGAAGCGATTCAATTACTTGAGATTAAAACACATACTGCAATAAAAAGATGAGGAAGTGGAAGCTTTAGAAGAGAATAAATCTGATCTATTGGCCAATTGATGTTTAAAGGATTCACTTTGGCTATTTATTATGTGCATGTATTCATGACCCAGAAATCAGGGCCACCACCTCCTCCTCTGCCCCCAAACCTCAAAGGAAACATAGATTATCATTATTTTCTAATTTATTTATTTTTTTGTAAGAAAGGTCTTCTGAATAAATGGCTTCTTTTGGAGCCACGTCTATTTTTATAAAAGAAATGCACAAAAAAAGAAGAAGCGAGCAAACAGCACAGAAAACAAAATAGGGCTGGGCAATTTGGCCTGAAAATCTAAATCTTGATTAACTGAACATTTGAACTTGGTTGAGATTAATGAAAGATTATTTTATGTATTAGAACATTTTTCCCCTCATAGTTCAAACATCACTTGTTTTTAAATTAATTGAAAGAAATATAGCTGTAGATTCCATGTGGTAGTGCTTTTAAAGGGAAAGCAATTGAAAAAGGTACCTGATAAAATTTGATTGATTATAGGGTCTGAATGTCGATTCCGATTACTTTTTGAATAATCACTCAGCAATACAACACAACATGAAGACCATTGACGTTCTGCAGCTCCTATTTTTCTTTCAAAAGGCTGTACAAACTTGTACGCATGCAGAGTAAAAGAGATGAGCTGCGACAGGGAGATGCAATCTCATTCATTTTCATTTGAGGCCGACGTCGAGAATGTGTGCGACCGCTGGAGATGGTTTGTGTTTGTGGACAGTGATGAGTGACGAAAGTTAAAAAATTTCTAATGAGAAGCGAACATCACGAGAGACATCGGGAAGTATTTTCCACGTGATTCCAAGACTTCTGAATTCAAACTCCATCAAGATGCAGCACCTGCACCAGCTGATGGCTTTTGCCAAGCTGATCCGTGAGAGGTTTACTTTTTGAAATCATTGAGCTCGGTGTTAACACTTTGGGTGCTCATACAAAACTGCAATGTTCTCGTTCATGACTGATAAGCACATATAACAATTACAGGGTTCAAATACGGATGTACTTTTATACTGATCGCAGATTTGAACATATGTCACATTGCTCATCAACCACTCATTGAAAATACAGTGACCCTCCCACTAGCGACGACTCTGCTAGTCTCTAATGACAAGCTGTGATGTCTCTTTTGGTCTGTACGAGGATTTTTTTTTACTGCCAATTATGACTAAGTGATTGTTCTGCATTGCTGTAATGATGCATGCAGTGATGATTCTTTTTGTCCAATCAGTGAGCTTAACAATGGACAAGTCAACAGTCAACTAAATGTTTAGTCACATTTTTTTCTTTCCAATCAGAGAAAAATATCACCTTGACTTGACTTGGCCTGCTTTTAGAATCACGTCCAAATGGGTATGAAAAAAGAACCTCTAAAAAATATACAGTAAGCATGACGAGTCTGCCATGGGGTTACTGTTCAGTGGTAAAGGGGCATTGGCCTCTTCTCTCTTCCCCCTAATACTCCCAGAACATATTAAGTGCCTTTCTAAACAATGGTTAGTTCCTTATTTAATCTAATTATAATAGTGACTGATTTTGTTATGAAAATAAAGAAAAATGGAATACATTTTTGTATTGGAAGAAAAAAAGAAGAAGAAAAAAAACTTCCACAACTTATCAGTATGTAAACCTTTCAATAACTTTTTTAGATACAGTTCAACCTTGGGTTACATATAAACAGTTTCAGGTTTTGTTCCCAGAAAGCAGGGAATGGAAAAACAAATAACAAAAATAAACTATTATTTGGACATGAACATTATTTGATCCAATGATGCTGCATTATTGGTCACTTATTTAAAAAGCATTTCATTTTAATTAAGAGCATTTAACAGGAAATTAATGCCTCACTAATATTTCAAGCTTTTATTAAAAGTCTTTCATTATCTTGTAGAAAATCTGAAAAGATTTAGGGTAAACACAGGAAACAAACAGTTAGCTAGTTAAAGCTAATAAAAGTTTAGAGACTTTACCATTACCTTGTTATTCCGTGTTCGAGGCGATGGAGTGGGAGCAGAGACGAAGTCGGTTGTTTCCCCTTTTGCGCTTATTTTCGGTGTCACCTGGACTTTATTCCTTTTGTCTTTTTCAGCACAAATGCTTGCAGATAGACTGGCTGAGTCTGAGAAAGTGGAGTCATCATCTGACACCTGTAATTTCTCCAGCTCTTTGTTGATCTTCTGCAAGTCTGCGACAGCCAAGCCAGCTTTGTCCTGCTCTGCCTGGCCCAGACCAGAACAAAGGTTGAGGATAGTCTCCAAACGCTGACGTTCCTGTGGAGAAAAATTGGATAAATATGACATTCATATTCATGCGCAACAAGTTGAAAGGCTGTTCTCACCTTTGAAATGCATATAGATTTACCATCAGCAGTTCTAAACATTGCTGCATGTGATTTAAATCAAAACCATATCACTCTAGCAGCTCATACACAACACATCAAACAACATCTTCAAACTCCAAATATCTTCAATAGATAAAAGTTTTTTTAAAGCCATAAACTGTGATCAGAGCAAGATTTATGGAAGCACCAAGAACGAACATCCAAAACCAACCCTTGTTCATGAACAAGGAAAAAAAATGTACGTAATCGAAAGTCCAGGTGCCCATATCCTGAGCCAAGAAAAACGATCTCATGGTTTCGTATAACTGTGAATTAACAACCCGATCTGTAAATCAACAGCTACTAAATCTGACTACTACTAAACAGCTTCTAAAACAAATGTGAACTACTCTAGTGCTCTACTCACCAAATGAGTAGGACACAAGTTGACCACCGCCTCACTAGAGGACATCGTGCCCTCATCAAAAATAAGCCAGGTTCAGTTTTGCTTCCCAAAAACATAAAAACATCTTCAATAATGGATCCACAACATCAGCGCCATGCCGAGATGCTGTCAGAAACACAAACCATCTGATGAGTCGGTGGGAAATGAGATGGAGAGAGAAAGAAAAACAACTGAGCAGAGAGTGAAACTGGACCCAATGAAAACAGTACTGGCCCTGTGCAGGAATACGAGAAGCATGATTCAATCCTTCTGCTTAACGCAAGACACGCTTTAAGCCACGATGCATGAATGCAGGCTTTATTGGATTGCATCCAAATATCGAAATAAAGCTCTATGTCTGAATTCAAGGTCAAACTGCCCCCTCTTGCAGCTTTACAGTGTAACTGGGATGTTTTAGAAGCTTGGATCAGAAAATACAGTAATCCAAATATAGAGCGGGATAACAATAGTAGAGCTCAGATCTACTCTCAGTCTATTATTAAAGCATCAAGAGTGACTGGCTGCAGATGTACATGGTTCTTATAGAGAAATCTGTCATCTCCTGATAAATTTAGTATGATAATGGAAGCAATTTCAGTAGGATTAAAGTAATTCCTAACCTATAGGAAATCTATAAAAAAGAGCTATGGAATGGTACTTATATCAAAGACAGAAAATCTCATTTATCGAGGCTTAATTCACTGTACTACACCTGTTGATGTAGATTGTTTTTGAA
Source organism: Danionella cerebrum (assembly GCA_007224835.1). Classification (NCBI taxonomy): domain Eukaryota; kingdom Metazoa; phylum Chordata; class Actinopteri; order Cypriniformes; family Danionidae; genus Danionella; species Danionella cerebrum. Next base: position 20,237 of record SRMA01025951.1, read on the forward strand.
AAACATTTTGATTAACTTGAAATTCATTTAAAAACACAAGGGTCTACATAGATGGAGACTTAGGAGAGAAGGAGATTTAAAATATATATATTTTACTTAGCATTGCAATGCAAAAATGCCCAAGCTCTGGCAATCCATTTCCAACCTGGAAGATCTGAGAGGAAATTTACTGTAGATACCTTTTTAAACATCACGTTGGCTGGAGTTTTCAGTTACACTGACACGTTTACATGGGCGCACAGCAAAACTAGAACATTTGGATTATTTTCTGAAATATTTTAATAGCATTTTGGGAAACAACACTTAACATTTAACATTTTGTTAAATGGCCGGTGATCATAACCGTTTATGTTTCCAATAACTGCACTATAGATGCTATATAATTACATCGCACATCACATGATTACTGTTAAGTCTCAATTCAACTACTTTTAGAAAGACTTAAAATGTATTTTTTTAGGAAGGAAAGCAAATTTTTGCCAACAATTTCCATAATCTGGAACACAACACTTCCTCTTAAATGTGTGGCCAGTTTCCTGGTTACCAGCCTATTAATTTATTAATTAACTCATTTTCCAACCCGCATATTCCATTTTGGGGTCATAGGGGTCTCCAGCGCACATTGGGCTAGAGGCGGGGGTACACCCTGGACAGGTCGCCAGCCCATCGCAGCAGCCTATTAATCATTTTGTCAAACACTCAAATTATTATTTAAAAATATTATGTAATTAGGGTGGCACAGTGGTGCAGTGGGTAGCACTGTGGCCTTGCATTTAGAAGGTTGTCGGTTCAAGACCTTCCTAGAAGGAGTTTGCATGTTCTCCTTGTGCTTGCATGGGTTTCTTCCGGGTACTCCAGTTTCCCCAACAATCCCAAAAACTCCCAAAAGGTACTCAAGAAAATAATGAATGCTAATTAAACTGATTACATCAGCTCTCAATCTGGCCCAGACTGCACTCATTAATGTCAGAAAGAAGTAAAATGTCCAAAAACTTGTCAGATCAGAGGTGAGATAAACCTGACTAGGCTTAAGTAATATTTTTTTCTTTTCTTAGCAATATAGTTGTGTCTTGTTTGTATTGTGATTCACATTTACGTAAATAGTAGATGTATTAGGGAAGTAACACATTTTTGGGGTATTTTTCTAAAATTAAAAATTTGTCCATTTTGCTGAACGAGACTCAAAGATCCGAGAAATGGTTAAAATGATCCAAACTTCCAATCACTTGAGTGGATTGGGATGCACAGTGTGATTGTGAAAGCATGATTTTGGCTGAACTTTATTTAAAACAAAGGATTACGAGATTTAAAGCTTTCGAGAATGTGCAAGGCTCGTTGAGTTTAGCTTGCTATGCAGGTTATAAACAAGAATCTGTTTATAGACACGATAACCAGAGCTGAAGTCTGTAATAATCTGTGTGGACGTAGTTCTCCACCTGTGGAGGCCTTGCTTTTAGTGCCGAACTCATGACATCAGCAGTCTGTAGTTGTGGTGATATCTAATGAGTGGGCGGCCTGCACTGATGGTCTGGCCTCTGCCCAGAAGGGCGGAACCACAGCAGGTGGCCTCCCTGTACTATGGCATGCAAAAACTTTGATGCCTTTCATTTAATTTCTACGAGGAAAGTTGAAGACCAACATTGAGTGTTTGGAGGCTGGGTTCAACGAAAGTGGATTGGGTTCTGGGCTGTCCAGCTGTCTATTAATAGAAGATTTACACAGCCCCACCTCTGTTTGGGTCTTCCACCACATCCACTACTGAAAAACGAACCCGAGGGAAACCCGCGCATGGTCTGTTTGTTATAACAGAGTGGAATGTCAGGGCTTTCTTGGCGGCAAGATTAATTTAGCTGCAGGTGGGGTTTCCTCATATATCTGAACTCCCCCGAGTTCCCATGAGTATTTGAAATATTACCAGGTTTAAGGTGATACCACTCAAGATGAGAAAAGAAAACAGGGTCATGGAAGAGGAGGAAAAATGTCAAATATTTTTGGTATTTTACCAATCAAAATCTTTTGTTCTTTAGTTTAGGTAAGAGTTATATGCTAATAAACAAAAGTGTAAGCAAACTGGATTAAAATTGTAACATCAATGGGGCTGCATAGGGATATTAGAAAAAAATAATTGTGAAGCTAAATGCTTAATAACCTGGTGTTTATACAATTAAATACTTTTAAAAAATGCTAATATGCCTGAGAGACACTGGTTCGAATTAAGATTTGAACAAATCTTCGGATGGCTTCTCAGCAGGCTGCAGGTCAACAGGTCTGCATCAAGGAAATATTTATACGATAACGCTCCCTGTGTTTGCGGTACAACAGGTGCTCATCATTCCAAACCAGGAAACAGGAAAGAAGAAGACTACAAAGGTAGAATACAATGACAGTGAAGAAGTTCCCTTGGTCATTCTCCTGGCAAAAAACGAATTTGATACGACACTCTGAAACTCTTTTTTTCATTGAATTAACTGTTGGCGTGAAAGCCATATCTATAACAGTTTATTGATCACAAAAACAAGTAAACACAAAAGCAAACATAAAAGACCATTGTAGGGAAGACTTCTCCAAAAGGGAGGAATAAAAAAAACTAAACTAAATGAATGAATGGCCAGGATTTGTTCACAAACTCTTAGATACATGGAAGGCTTGCATCCCTGTGCCAAGCTCATGTAGCCACAGGAATATATACGCAGGGAAAAACAGAATAAGCGATCATGTGACAGAACTCCTTTCACGTGACCAAGACTGGGAGTAAATACAGTGGTAAAACTATGAAACGTGCAAAAAGGCATTAAATAAAAGGCATGAAATTAACGCAATGTGACAACACACAGAATTCCAAAAAAATTTGAAAACAGAAAGCAGTTTCTCACCAGTCTCTCCACTTCCTGTTCCCGCAGTCTTTCATCCCTCTGTTTCTGGTGGTAGTCCTGAAGTTCTTCCTTTCCACTGAGAGAACTGATGCTGCCCTTCCTCTCCCTGAAGCCACTTGTTGCACCAAGACCAGCCTTTCCAAATGACTGCCTCCTTTCCCCAAGCCCAAACTCTACAGGTTCTGAATAGGAACTGGTGGAGGTTAAACTCACTTTCTTGACCTGGCGGGGACTGGTGGCTTCATCTGATGTCATGGTGATATCTGGAAGGGCTGAGGTGTGTTTGATACCAGGTGCAGTGGAGAGCGAGATGGACATGAGTTCTGAATGACCATTCGCACAGTTGGAGATAGAGGTTCCATTTGGGCTAGAAAGAGGTTCATCAGGAGGACGAGAGCCAGATGGCAGGGTGAGCTGGGAATCAGTGGGTCGATAGAGGCGTGGTAGAGAACGACTATGGGAGCTCATGCCTGTAAGTGACCCAGCAGAGTACTTCCGTTGTCTAGGAATAGGCTCAGGTCCCCCATTATGCCCAACGTCTGTGGAAATGAATCGGCGAGCCAGACGGGGGCTAGAAGGCATGCTTGCAGCTCCACCATTTGATGTTTGAGGAATGGAATTAGTCACATTGCTGGATGAGCCATTCCACATCGAAAGTGAAGAGCCTGAGGTTGCGGTACGGCGGCTATCCAACGGACTGAGGACAAGACTATCCTGAGATTGGTTCCGGATCATGGGCCGAGAATAGGAAAGAGATGTGTCTCGATCTCGAAGGTCCAAACGACGAGGAGATGGAGGCACGCTGTTGGATGTTGAATGAGGCACTTTGGATGAAAGTGGCGGGCGATCTGAGCTGTAGAGTCTGCGAGTTTGTTCCGTATTAGATATTGGGGAAGAGGTGCTTATGGGTTGCAACAGATTGGGTGTAGTAGGTGGAGACTGTGTCATGCTAAAGTAGGAAGGGTTTGAATCTCCGTTGGCCCGCAAACTGTTTTCTAGTGCCTGCTTCTTTTTTTGTAAAGTGTCCATCAGATCTCTCAGCTCAGAGACAGAACGCATGCCTCTGGATCCAGAACCACTAAGATAATGATTAAAGTCACTGCTGAACTTCAGGTAGTCTGCAAAGAAAGTAAGACATGGCATTAGAAGAATGTAAGCTCTTGTTAAGGATTGGAAGTTAAGTGGCCAAAAAGTGTTTGATAAGAACTGACAGAATAAAAGTTTCAAATTGATTTACGCATTTTATGATGACGGGTTTGGGATTCAAACCCATACTGCCCAGCAGAACCGTGTGTATATATTTGGTGCACCATTCACCACACAACAGAGCCGGACTAATTGTTGTTCTCTAATTTTTAATTCTTCAAGGTAAAGAAGAAACGGGTTTACTTTTTGTCCATTTTTTCACCTTTTGTGAAAATGAGCATCACATTTATATCTGCACATATATAAATGCTACCACCTGAACAAATGGCTTCAAGTGTCTAAAACCCTCACAATTCTTTAAAACCTTCCAACATTTTAATTGACATGAAGGCTTACCTTATTATTAAAATCTTAACCAAACAGAAAGCTCAAGATTTCTTCCAAATACAATTTTCTTCAAAACTACATTTTATTTTATGTAAAAAAATGCAATATAATACGATTGGACTTCCATGAAAAGCTAATCTGATCATTATTTAATGTTGCTCTTAGAATAATAACTCCTAAATACATTTAATTTAACATCCTTAAAAACTGTATTTTGTCCAGCAAAGATTTAAACAAGAACATATAGGAGAATATTGGATTTGGCCACAACTTCAAATCTATCTCCCTTCCTCACATACAGACATTTCACATCTGTTAACTGGACAGGAGGCAGGCTTCACTCAGCGATGTTGCCAAGAACATGAAGATCAAAGAAATCTCTCTCAGATGATCGGCATAAATGTTCATAAAATTCTTCAATGTGCACTTGCCAAGAATAATCCATTTATCTCTTGATGCTTCATGAGTGCATCCTTTTGACTGAAACAGACCTTTTACCATTAGGATATAGTTAAAGCAAAGACGTGTGGCATCACACAGCTCTGGCCAAATATGGAGGGGTTCTGTCAAATAATTTAGTGATAAGCTTCGCTTTTTATCATAAAGGTTAACCTCGTAAATGCTGATGTATAGCTTATCCTGATATGATCATGAAACAAAATCGACAGCTACACAGAGGTACAAGAGGTGTGTTTTTCCCAGGTTTGCCATGCAAGACACACAATAAATGAACAAATGACCAAGACACTGTTTGTTTATGTGAAGGTTCATTCCTGCACTCTAGCAACAGTGTGTGAGCAAGAGCAGACTGAAAGAAGGTAATGATTTATCACTCAGTCCACCTCAAAACACTCAATCAATGAATGAGGAGAATCCAAACCACATCTGTGTACACTTCACACATTCCACGAGACAGACTGGCTCCCTGAGATTGTGTGGGTTCGCTGACAAACAGTTCAAATCTTGTTTACAATGCTGGGGAAGGCTAAAAATCACAGAGAGGTCATTTAAGTTCACACGTTCCCGGTTATTTTGAAAATGGCAGTCAATGTGCATCGTTTTGTACATCCTCTGAGATTCATTTCCATGTGGACGGTAAAAATTAGTTTTTCCGTGTTTTGTAGATGGGATTTGCCAACATCGCCACGTTCTGTGCTTGGAGTCACTTCTTTGTTTACAAAGACCAAGTGTAAAAGCGGACGAAACAAGGACTGCTGTTTACTGAATATATTTGATCACCGAACAGAGGCAGCCTACTGAATGCTTATTTTAAAAATGGCAAGAACCGACTGCCACCTGTTGATTTGATGTAGTCTTTACAGCAGTTTAAGAGATATTTTCGTGTGAATGCAGATTTCGTGATTTCAAACATGTTTGTTTTGATATGACCTACGTTTGTAGGTATGCGTTGCATCTTTACCAGTTTCTATTCAACCTGTTGACAATAACCCTTTTCTGTGACCTTATATGTAAAGTAGTCTTACATTAGAAAAGAGTATGATACACGTTCAAAAATGACTGTTATTGGCTGTAGTCTCCTAGAATATCCTCAATCATAGTGTGATAGTGGGCAAGATGCTGCAGGAACGAAATGGCAGCGATATTCTGTCAGACTGAGGGCTACCAAGATAGCTTAGCACCGCCAGTGTGTGAATATGGAGTGAATAAATAAGTCCCAATTAGGGGACAAGTCTTTAGGCGTCTGGAAAAGCATATACATTTTTAATGCTTTTAAAATGGAAATTTTATCATTAATGCATTATTATTATTAAATAGGAACTATTTATAATAATCAAATTATTTTTAGTCACTACAATTCTAAATTTCACAAAAAACAAATCACAAAACAAAATTATGTTAAACTGGGAAAACTTTTGTCGACTTAGAAAAGTATTTTGTCAACTGCATATTCATGGTCTATTCACAATTTAGTTTTCATTTGGAGTCTGCCTAACAGAAATTTGTAAACTAAAGCTTTAGCTCTTATAAAAGTCTTGTGCCAGTGGCATAATGTTGAATGTAAAGGATCTTTAGCCAAATACACATTTATAAAGAGAAGCCATGCAGATTAAATTCTGATATGGGATACATGCACTGTGTGTGCGTGTGTGCATATGTTTGTAGAAAAAAGGCTCAGTGGTTTCAATTCCTTAGGCGGGTTAGGTACAAAAGTACAAAAAATGTCCAGTTATTGAATTATAGCTTTAAATGAGTTGGAAGAGAGATGTACCAGTGCTGTAGATCAATGGTGAGACCGGACTCTTCTGTGGCAGCATGTTTTTCATACGGTTTGCTTCCTCTGGATGGTTAAAGCGAAAAATGTACGATTTTCCCAAACAGAGAGTGTAACCTGGAGAGACAAAATAAAACACAGAAACCAATCTATAAAATGTTTAACATTAAAGTCTGTACATGTGATGTAGGTACATCCAGGCCAATCAAGGTGGCACACACATGCAGCATATTGCCATAGGGTTTTTGAATAAAGATTTTGACATTAAATGCGGCGATAACAAAACCAAACCCTTGAGAAGGTACGAACATACAATGCAAGCAGTCTGTGCGCAATTCCTTTTCATGTGATACCCTCCAGTGAGGAGTTTTGGGGAGAAAGGTGGGGTAAAACTTGGAGTCTTGGACACAGTCAATTGGTACAAGGTAGTACTGGCCTAAATTGCCCTGATTGCTTCTCCTGTAACTTGTTGTTTAAGAAGCAGGTCATAAGTATGAAAGTGATGCTGGCAATTGTCTCGAGAAGAAAACAGCGTATCTGTCACTAACAAATATTCACTTTGGTACTTGTGGATCTGGATCCAATCAGCCATATCAGGAACCGAAAAGGGGTTTTATTGGGTCAACAGCTCATTTATGTAAAAGAAATAAACAACTTTTTGGTTTCTATGTTAACGACCCCTTCAAACTTGTCACTTTGCCACAGAATGAGACAAGATGTTGTAAAGATATGCATTATTCGTTCCTCTTTGTCTTTTAGTTGAGTAGAACATCAATAGAGTCTGGATCTGTTCTTTAAACTAATCTGAAATCAGAGACCACAGATGGATTCGAGCCTGGAAATAAGTAATAGAAAGCGGAATAACAGATCATGGAAAATATGCAAGACCTCTTTTTCCTCCCCTATAAAACCCAAATATTTTCTTCAAGAGTCTTTTGGATGGATGCAAGAACACAGAAATGGGAATGAACTAGTCTGAGAGTGTAAAGCCTGAAATCACCAGAACATTGGTTGTACATAAGTAGTAAGTGTGTTCATATTTTCAAGCTGTAAAATTAATTCCAGATGCTTTCCTTTACATTTATGTAGAGTTTAACCAACTAAGTCTATTATTATGTAAGATAATATAATGATTGAATTCATGATGTCTTAAGTTTATTGCAGCAAATGATTGTTTATCTACAATCATCACACTTGAATATCACAATTCCCTCAGTAGAACAAAAAAATTGTGCCCTTTGTTGCTTTGTTAAAATGTAAACTAAATTTTGAAAATGGTATTTTACTAATACGAGTACTTTTTTCACCATTGGACCCATATTGTTAAGTAAATAGCTCTCTGGAATTTCCATCCTTTGTCATTTACATACCAAATCTGTCCCTCACATTCCAAACTCCCAAATCTGAACCTCACATTCCAGATTTGGTACACTGACAAAGTTCTTTACAAATGTTTATCTGGACATCACTTTAAAGTGCTTCAGTATAAAAAAAGTCTTAACACTCAGCAGTGGACTGCACAGGTTTCTAAACAGTAAACATGCATAAAAAGAATCGATTCTGCGGTCATGAAGCAGAAACAGCCACACGTGTAAATGCACCCACACTGGTAAGTGTTTAGTCTGCACAGCTGTTCCCCTAAAGCTAAATAAATAGACTTTCAAATGAACAAAGATTTACAGAACTAAGCTTGAGACAGAAGGTGGCGGTTTTACAAATCTGTTTCATGTATGTCAATGCTAAATACGTTTTGGTAGGTTAATAAAAATATTTCTAAGACTTCCATGAAATTAGTTTACACTTGCAGTTTATTGCAAGTCTTTTCCTGCCCCTCTGCTCTATAAATGAATCCTCAAACACAGCTGCATTAGCTAGAACTGCTTGCTGTTAAACAGTCAATCTTAGATTAAACCTAAGATCGCTTTGATCACTTAATCAACGCTGCATGTTACTGTATGCTCAAATTAATGGATTCTGTCAATAGCACAAGAAAACAATCTAACAAACCAATAAAACTTTTATGATACAACCAAAAGAAAGATGAGGAAACTTTAAGTTTATAATCCAGATATAAGGTAAATGATTGATGATTAAACTAAGCTGGTTATTTGCTTAATAAGTAACACAAAACTAAACATAAGACATTTGACAAAAGAGTCAAAAATATGCAATTACAATTGAAAACCCGTTCTCAATAGCAGCAAATGCAGTCATTTCACTCATATTCATAGGGGAACCACTTTAAGGGTCATTTCACTTTAATGAATTAGGTGCTAAAGAATCGCTATAGTACTGTAAAGAACATAGCAGGGAGCTCAAATACAACAAAGAAATACTGATTTTTTTTGCCTGTGGTTATGGACTGGTGCTATATAGTACCCAAAGAACCAATGTTCATTGTAATGGTGCTTTGTAAAACCGTATGACACCAAATAAGCTACAGGAGCTTAATAGAAAATGATTTCCCTGTGTGTTTGGCACCTGCGCTATATAGGACCTAAAGAATCACTGAAGAATCTTTTTTTCTGTGTGTATGTTCCCATTGGTACTATATGTCACCCAAAGAAACCAAACCTTTATTCAAGGCAGTGGTGGTATTAGACCTATAGGCACAAAAAAAACACCAAGGAACATAGAGGAGCTTATTGCGTTGTTTATGCTGAAAAATTACAATACAGCATCTCAAATACTACATAGAAATCAAGAAAAATCCTTGTAGTTACGGCACTGGTGTTACACATACAAAGCGCCCAAAGATGGGTACCATTGATGTATGCACACTATACATCACCCCTGTATATCATTGATGCGATACATCACTGCCATTTTTCATTGCAGTGGTTCTATAGAACGCCTACAGAAACCCAAAAAAACAAAAGGAACTGAACAGTTTCTTTATGCTGAAAGGCGCTAATTAGCACCTCGGATACCACAAAAAACTGCTGAAGAACATTTTTCCAGTGTATGTGTCAAGTTATAGCATCCAAAGAACCACAGAAGAAACTTTTTTCAGGCCAGTGGTGGAATATAACACCTATGGACCCCAAAGAACCCAGGGAAAAAAAATGTTTTCTCATGGCATTCGTGCTATATAACACCTATAGACACCAAAGAACCACAAAAAACCTTCATTTCATGACACTGGTGTTACATAACACATGTAGATATCAAAGAGTTATGGAGGAACTTTTTTTTCAAGGCAGTGATTCTATATAACACATATAGACACCAAAGAACTACAGAAGAACCTTATTTCATGGCAATGGTGCTATATAACACCTATAGACACCAAAGAGTCATGGACAAACTTTTTTTTTTCGTGGCAGTGATGCTATATAACACATATAGACACCAAAGAACCACAGAAGATCCTTATTTCATAGCAGTGGTGCAATATAACACAAATGGACTACAAAGATCCATGGAAAAAAAAATTCTCATGGCATTTGGGCTATATAACACCTATAGACACCAGAGAATCATGGAGGAACGTTTTTTTCAAGGCAGTGATGCTATGCAACACATATAGTCATTAAAGAACCACAGAAAACCCTTATTTCACGGCAATGGTGCAATGTATCATCTATAGACACAAAAATTTTTAGTTGTAAACTTTGTAAAAGTTTAAATTAACATTTCATAGCGTGTTAAATATTTAATATAGAGGCCAAAATAATCAAGGTGGCTTTAAGGAGTAAATGCCTTTGTTAGCCTTCAAACAGACCTAACGTTATTTAATTAGTGACAAATTAACGCCACACAAAACGATAACGTTACTGTTTAAACGTGCGCGTTAATTTTGTGTTCACTTTATTACTTTCGGGCTGCCTCTTATCCGAAAATTAATTAATTTCATTGAACAAAACAGTAACAATTCAAATCAAACCTTTCAGGAAGTCCAATTGAGCAAGCGCCTCAAATCCGGAGAGAACCTTAATAAAGTATTTCACACCGAAACAAAAACAGACGTCGCGACGCTTCTATCCTGAGCTCAGAGCATGAAACCTGGAAACTCTGCGAACTTAAAGGGGTGGTGCTCCAGCTCCTGACAGACTCAAGAAAAACATAGTGAGCGCTGTCAGCTCCCTGAAGCTTTTGAAAGAAAGGCGAAGTCTTTAATTATCTGCTTCAGTGGTGCATTTAACTTCAGAGCAGTGTTTAAATCCATCTTTGCATTGTTTATTGTGGTTAACACTGGTAAAGAAAGTGAATAAAACGATATAATCCCATCCCTACATTGATAAGGTTAGCTGTGGAAACACCACAATGTTTTTAATAACTTGCTGGCGTAGGCACTTCCAAGAACTGAATAGCTGGCTGTATTTTGCGCAATTCTTGTTGAAACAGAAATCAATTGTAGCTCTTACACAAGACTAGAGCATAGGGCATGATCTGGTTCAAGTTTTTCTGACCTCTCCACATCATCATGTGAATGTAAACACATCTCAGTCTTTGTCTGATCTTATTCAGAAGATAAAACCTGATTTATGGAGGTTCATAAATAAAGAATCAAACCAGCAAATATGTGGTAAATATATACATATTTAATCAAAAGGAATATAACAAAAAGGTAGATGATTTTATCCTTGGTTCTTAACCTTGTTGGAGGTACCGACACCCACCAGTTCCATTAGTGTGTTCACCGAACTCTTCTTAATTAGAAAATTCAACTACTGGGTACACCAAATACCAAGTGATGTTGCACGATCACCTACAGCAACTGATGGACAACCAGGGCATGTCATAACAAATCACATGTGTCAGGTGTGTATTTTGGCCTAGTTCGAACCTGCACGACTGACTCACCGAACCGATCGAAACAAGGTTAAGAACTTTTTTCACTTTTTTTTTTCGCTCAGCGTGTTGGCTCAACATGGAGCAGAGAAGCTAATCTGATTGGTTAGTGGACGGGAAAGAAAAATCAATGATGCAGATCATTTTCTTTTGCCTTTTTGAACTGCAAAATGGATAATGGACTTGAAAAACATGCACGAATGACTGTAAATACAAATTCATGCATGTCTTTGAAGAGGGAACAATAATACAACATGATAGAAAGCTCTAAAAAGTAAATTTTGCATAGTATTGCCCCTATAAAAATCAAGGCTTTGGCTATTCTTCTCAACTTCTTTTATAGTTAGAGCGTTTATTAATAAAATATCACAATAAGTCATTATTTATTAGTTTCTATCGTGGTCAGTGATGTAATTACGTCGAATCTAAGAGCTACTCAAGACATTTCAAAATCTCATTCTTTGCTCCTTCCTGCTCATAAGAAACATGACTTTGTTCTATTAAACTGCAACCTATAGTGGCGAAATATTAGTAATTTAGTGTATCAAATGCATTGTTTATGTTTTTTTTTTCTTTCTTGTTATACCAAACACAAAGAGAGCCGCTCAGTGTACTCATACAATCTGCCACAAATCACAGTGCTTGACAATAAAATGAAGTTTTGCAACAGCTTAGAAGAAAGTGACTATTTTTATTGCATCATGGTGACTGCTGGAGATGGACCAGACTCTACTGAAGTGCTTATTACAACAAGACATCTAGCTCCTGCTGTGTGCTATAGAGTTTAAACTTTACATGCAGGGGGGGTTAGCCTCAAAAATGCCAAACGTTGGCTGTGTGTTGTGATGCAGATGTATGAGCAAATATTTCTAGCACATCGACTGTGACTCTCCCGAAACATAGATTTCCCAGCCCTGTCAATATTTGCTCTCCAGGGTGTCAGCATTGGTCTGGTAAGTGTTTGTCTGACTGGCTATCACCTAGATGTGAAGGAACATAAGTATAGAGGATGATGGATCATTTGTTGAGGAGCTGAAAGAAGCAAAAGAATGTAAGATTCATGGGGAAAACAACACTTTGGAAGCAAAGTTGAACCCAGTAGCTCACTCTCACACTTCAGAACATTCTGAATCACAGCGTCACATTATTAATGAATCCGAAACCACAGCAATTAAAACTTGTGCCACATCCAAAACCAAGAGTCTGCTGGAAAGAGACGTTTATGGCTTTCCAAGACACGACATACTACTTTTAAAGAGCAATAAACTTCTTCCTCTTTGAATCTGTGCAAACTCTGTGTTTTCCAAAGTGAATAAAACAAAAACAGGCAGGCCTAACTGCATTCTGTGGCAAGCTAATCTTCCCATAGTAGTTACTGATGCTTACCTTGTGTGAGCTGTGTGGGTCTGGTTACAGGGACCCCATCGAGCGAACACTGGTGTCCACAGGGGTCAAGAGTGATGATCCCACCTCTGCTCTCAATCCTGCAGTGTTCTGCTTCAATGCCCGGACCCTCAATTGTGATGTCCTGAGGAACAGGGGCATCGTCCCGGCCTATACGAGTCACTCCTGAGATGTAAAGTAAGTGCTGTGAGTTTTGTTTTATGCTACAGACAGTTGTTTTTTATATTAGATCAGGGATTTTGTAACTTTTTTCATCCATGGGTCACCTCTTTATATAAATCAAATCGAATAAAAATGTTCTCAAGTGCAACTTCTCCACACACCTGGGTGGTTCAAGCTATGAGCTTGAAGCAGCTGGCGATCATAAGAGAGGGGGTGGATATAAAACACATTGTTATATAAATATTTAAGTGTTGATAGATTGAAGATTTTCCTTACATCAAAAATATTGTTGATTTTAATAAATAAATATTTTTGTGCTGTTAAATCCTTCACCCAGATTTTGGAGGTGGATGGAGCTTCTTACTCAGCTCTCATTGACATCTCACTCTAACATGGAAGCCGTTTCAATATACATGACTTACTTATCCAGTGCTCTTCTAATATGAAAACTTTAGCGTGCTAGAAATGGCAAGATGCATATGTAGGTATATTATAAGTATTTAGAAAGAAAACTAAATGATTTAGAAACCTTTTAAAGTAACTTTTTTAAAGAGGTTGCCAGGTCAGGCGACATTTTTGGGCGATTCTTTGTTAGTTTTGGAATTACATTGTGGTTTCTCTTCAGTGGTCAGACTTTTAGCCAAACCAAAACATGGTTTAAAATGAGCACAGTCGAGGAAGTGGGAGTAACAGTTTTGTGTGCCTGTCTGGGGGATTGCAAAATGAGACCATAAAGCAAAAACACTAAACTTTTGTTTCAAACACTAAGGCTTATTGATTTTTTTTTTTCGCTTTTTGCTCACATAACAGTCTGTCTGAACAACATTCCAACATGAATGAAGCACCAACACCAACAGCTCAAAGTAAAGATATGGTTATTGCTGCCAACCACACTGATGGTTATTGCTGCCAACCACACTGTCCAGAGTAGAGTCGTCGACAATCTCTCCAGCTAACTCTGTCCGTAACCTTTGAGTGAAGGAAGCCGTGTTCCAAGCCGTGTTCTCTACTGCGATGCTCATTGTCTGCATTTGATGTGTTTGTGTAACTGGGTCAATTCATAATTTTCCGCAATAAAAGCAGTTTTATTTTGTTTTACTTTTGCAGTTTTACTTTTGAGAAAAGTTTCTGTAGTTTAATTGATCCATGAGCTCTTATGTCAAAAGATCCAAAGCACACTTTGGTTTTTATATTTTTTTATGTTGGATGAACTATTGATTGTGATTTTCTAAAGGTTGTTTCCCGCCTTAATTTTAAAAATAATTGTGCCAAACCAGAAGTGCCCTTACTAGTTCCTTGCTTTTGGACACCTCTACATCTTTTTCATTCATTACATTAACAATTTAAGTAAAAACACATGTGTTTTGGCTGTAAAAAAAACCATTTTTATTGTTATTTTGAATATTTGAGTTATTTTGAAAAAAAAGCTCAATAAAATGTCAGTAAACACCTGTAAATAATCTGTTTAGTACCCAATACAACTTCTCCAAGCTGCACTACTCCAAAGAAAGGTATTTACACTTCCACTCTTCTGACCTCTGCTGGCTCACACACTCAACCATTGACGCAAGATCTCCGCTACAGGTTTACCTCAACACCTCATAATGTAATCCTCAAGGAAATATAGTCAAATGTTTTCTTTGTGAAATCATAACATAATTAAACCGTCTTTAAATAACCCATCTAAACGCAGTCATTGTGTATGTGTGTGTGTATTTTTGTAACACTATAACTCTGTCCCACTGGGAGGAAATCAGTTGAATTCCTTGTCCTGCTTCTACCCTGACTGGACGAAGAATTCATTTCCTGCATCGTTCCCAATTTACTCCAGCATTTATCATTGTAATAGTGATAAGATATGGACAATACGAACACCTGTGTGTAATCAGAGACAGGTGAACTCTCCATCTGATAGGTAAAGAATTAATAAAACACACCTGGTTGGAAATAACTCATCTTACAACCCCCTTCCTTAAAGATAACAAAACAAAGGCTGTGTGTTTCCAATATTATATGAAGGCTCGCGGGGTCATAGTGACCAGTCTATTCTTTTCAGACAATTGTTTGTGTTATTTGGGTTTGTGTGTGTCAAATATCATGTGATAGGCAAACACAGAGAGACAAAAGCTCGTACCCTCCTTTAGTGGTAGAAGAGTAATGGCGACACTGAGTCTTCCGCTGCCCAGGCTGACCAGGTGAGGGGTCGCCGTTTGTAGCTTCAGTCCCTTTCCTGTTTCGATCAGGTCTAGTGGTGGAGTCTGAAATAAAGTTTTAGGGATGATTCAGAGTTTCTACATTAGAAAAGATGAAGGTTGTCATTTACCTTAGGAGAACCAAGGGTCTTGTTTGACTCTGGTTTGAGGACATTCACTGGGAAGTCTGGCTCCAAGTCCTGTACCACACAAGATGAATAAAGAGCTGAAATGTTTTGATATACACATACTTATAGCTTGACTCTGAATGTACTCGCAAAGGGATTTATAGACTTCTTCACCTTTGGAGCTTATTCAAGAGTCTTGCAGCACAAAAAATGGAAACTATGTTATGCTTCAGTTGTATTCACATTTAAGTGACAACAGGGTTAAAATCTTTCTTTCATCATGCAAAGATTGAGGAGTGTATAGGATTCAGTTCTCATTTGCAAACAACTGTTTGAATCCAGATAAGAAAAGCTGTTGTGCTTAATGGCTCTCTGGAGTAAGATAGTGGGGCTCAAAGGCTCACAGACAGTCCCTTAGGTCCTGCAACATCAAGAGCTGACACACTTGCACTCTCTAATCTGTCTGTCACATGTAACATAGGCTCGGAATGTCTGTGAAAACTTCTAACAAGGACAAAAAAGGAAAAGACAGAAATGTTCCATGCTTGCTATACTTCCCATGAGGCATTGGGAGTGTTTGGAATACCATGGTGGCAGAGATGTAGTGAGAAATAGCTCTAGTTTGGTCTTGCCATAACTGTTAGTGTAGCAAGAGTCCCAAATGTGCTAAAGAAATAGTCTGGCCCATAGACATCAATACACCGTGAAAAAAAGAGTAGTATAGGTTTTAATTCTAAACTCAAAGTTTATGTGAAAATATACGCCCAAAGTTGTACCAAATAATGTTTTTTAAACCCTCTGCAAATCATCTAAAATAAATAATCTGAAACAATTAATGTCAGTTCACAACTTGATTGGCCTTTTTTTACACCAAAACATAGAAACCTGGTTGTTCCTCAAAACTCAAAAATCGGCTTTCAATAACCGGAAGGAGAAAGCAGCTTTTTTTGTCCAGACAAAAAAAATCTCAAAGTACAAAAATGTGCAACGTTTAGTTGTTTTTGTAAAGAAATGTCTAGTTTAGGGCAGTCATTTATGAAATGAAAACATTGATACCAGGCAAAATCTGAAAGGTATTATCATTTTAATGCATTCTACTTTTGTTTCAGAGTACTTTAGGTTGAAACTGTTTGAGTTACAAGAAATATATTTTATATTATCTATTTTCTGTGACGACTGGTGACCTTTCCAGGTTGTACTTGCCTCTCGCTCGATGTGAGCTGTATACAGGCATCAGCAGACCCCATGACCCCAAAAAGGAATGAGCAGGCAGGAAAATGAATAAAATGATTATTATCTAATCACTATATAATTTATATTATTTTACATTTAGTGTTCTTTTATGTTTGTCTCACAACCCCTTTGTATTTTTACATTTCACTCAAATTCTCCCCAAAATTCCCACATAATAAAAACAAAATATGGTTTTACTAAATCTAAATATATTGGAACTAGTTCTGTCAATGTTCTGTGTAATATTCTGAAAAAATTCTAACTCAGCTTTAGAGTAACATCTGAACATTACAGCCTCTTGCTATTCCTGTTTCCTCAGATACAAATCTGACTTCCGCCATGAGGTCATTGCTTTTCAAACACCCTTGTTTCCAATGGCAGGGTTCAATCACAGCACACTTTCATTATGCTGACACATTATTGATTACAGTCTAAAAAAATGTAAATATGTTTTACTCTTTATTGCAAAATTCATTCATGCAAAATGTGAATATTACTTTAAAGTAATAGGACTGTAACAATTGTGACATTTGTTATCATGTCTGGCGGAACTTGTTTTCACCTAACTTTCCAAAGCAATCTGTGAACAAGCAGCTTATTTAATTGAACTTTGTAGTTACCCTCCTTGTTGAAAGTATCAATGACTGTCTTGAGTTCAAAGAATGTTCTTTGAGTTTACAGCCTTCACTATTATTTTATAGCCTACTGACTAAGACGGGGAAAACAATAAAAAAATCTGGATGGCTAAAATATGAAAATTTTTATAGACACTGAAGTTTAGTTTTCACGATAATGTAATGTAAGGAATCAATGTAATACTGTGGTATATGCAAAAGTCTTCACACCTCTGTACATTTTCATGATTACATTTAGAAATCACTAGCTGTCTGAATAAGTTAAATAGAATTAAATATATCATATAGGAGACACAGTGGTATTTGAGAAGTAAAATAAAGTTTATACGCTTTATGGAAAGTGTGCAAGAATTAATTGAACTAAATTAGGCATGTGCATACATTTTCCAGAAAAGAAAAATTTATATAACATTTTGTGCTTTATCTTTTACAGAAATAACACCCTCTGAAGCCTTATATATTTTCCAATTAGAATCTCAATTCTGGGAAAAGGTATTTAGGACCTTTTGCTTGGTGGCACTGTGGCACAATGGGTAGCACTGTGGCATTCCAGTTAGAATGGTTGTCGGTTCGAGGCTCGCCGGTGACCTTCCTGGAAGGAGTTTGCACGTTCTCCCTGTGCTTGCGTGGGTTTCCTCTGGGTACTCTGATTTCCCCCACAATCCCAAAAACATGCGGTTAGGTTAATTGAATAATCTAATTTCCCCTTAGGTGTGAATATGTGAGTGAATGTTGCCCTCCAATGGACTGGCGACCTGTCAAGGAGTGTACCCCCACCTCTCGCCCAATTTGTGCTGGAGATCGATTCAGTGATGCTCCCTGCTACAACAGATGCACACCGCCCAAAAAGAAGAAGACAACGACAGGGAAGAATTCAAAGAACACATAAAGAAAATCATGGATGTTGAATAGTTTCATGGATGTTGAATACTGTTGGTGGCTAATTACTGAGAGCTGTTTGTCAAAAATGTGGAGAAAAGAGAGGATTTGTGGTTAGCCATTCCTTTCTGTTTTCTGTACAAAGTTGCTATGAAATGTAGGATGAGCGCCACCAAGCAGCTCTTTCACCTCCTTTTCACATCATCAAAAGAGCCAGCTTTAGTTGGTCTTCTCCTTCCAAAAAACAAATCTGATATGTCACTCCTCAACTCTTTTTCGTTGGCACCACTCATTTAGGCACAATGTGTGATGTCCCATTAGCTCCCATGGTTTAATGTCGAGGCGCGTTAGGGCATTGAAAATTTGGAATGAAAATTTGTGTCAATGTGTAGAGGCCTTAAATCTCAGGGACAGTTTTCTTTATCCTTCCCTTAAACCATGATGTACAACAATCAGTGCTTTTAGGTAATTTGCCACTCTGTAAAAGACAAACACTCACAATTGGCCTCCTTTAAATACTTTCTCATGATTGGATTCACCTGTGTTTGGTGATAAAGGGTCACTGAGGATATATATGCACGTCTCATTTTGTTAGTTAATTCTTGCACACTTTCCATAAATCATATTAACTTTTTTTAACTTCTTCTTAAGATCACTGTGTTTGTCTCCAATATGTTTGATGTTTCTTATCCAGAAAACCAAAGATTTATAAAAGGGTGTGCCAGGAGTGCCCAAACTTTTGCATACTTCTGAATATGAGTATTACTTTCTAGAATGAAGTATACAAAATAGTGACTTTTAATTTACACCCAACTGTGGAACCAGTAAAATTAACTATTTTGGAACTGTTTAAAATCACATCATAGTCCCAAAGCTAATCTTGAGCTTATTTCTACTACAAACATAGTTCATTTAAAGTAAATAGAATTAAAACTGGTGCCACACACAGGTCCTGTAAGTTGACATAGCCTCTTTAAGTGCATAAGAAGACACTTGTCTCTAACATGACCTAAATGCTACCCCTGAAACATCTACACATGAACCACAAACCCATTCTTCAACATTCTCAGCCCCTTTACAGGTAGACAGACATGTTCCTACAGGAATATCCTATCTTTTGCTTTTGTGATCTTCTTAGGTATTTCACCCTAGGATAAATACCAGCTGCATTCCTCTCTAGCACCTTTCTGTTCAACCAGGTCATAATCTGGTTCATGTGGGCGTCTGTGGGACGATAAGAGCAGAGTCGCTGTTAGCACACCTTTGTTAGGTGACCCTGACTATGGCTTTAATCCTCAAGACCCGTTGATTGTAAAGCCTAAATGTTTTGGCAAGTTCAGACAGCTAACAAAGAAACCAACCCTTTCATAAAATCTGTGGGTTATTTACATGCAGGAAATAAATCATAAGCGGGAAGGAAGAAGGGGAGAGGGTAGATGTGAAAACAACATTAATTTTATGAGCTGCTGAGACAGAATCAGAGATAATACTGCGGAAATGCACACAGACGTGAAAATAATGAGACATCAGATCTCTGTTGAAGCATCAGAAAGAGCAAGCAAGGACATAACTTGACACAAGGGTGTTTTTGAGGTTGTGTTTTGGTGTAGGAGGACATTTGAGACTCAATTTGTTCCATTTGGAATGATCGCTCACTTCAAAGTCTTATCCAAGCTGCAGGATGGGTGGTGACGCAAAGTTAACGTGTCAGTGGACGGGTGGGAGATTTAAAAAGGGAAACTGTCTTTCAACCTCCGCCTGTTTTCATTCCTTGCCTTCATTCATATCTCACAAGATCACCGGCAAGAATCACTTTCCAGGTCATTTCCAAATGCATTTGGCATAAACTGGTCTTGTTAGTGATGACTAGCTTCATCTTTATGGCCCAGATTTCATTGGATGGTTCAACAGCTCATTATTGAATATATGCCACTCAAAAAATGTAGTATGTAGTTGTTCTCTGCAAAGGATTACTTGAATGATCCAAAGGCTTTTCCATAATGATTAATGGTGTCTGATTCTTACACAATCAAAATTGTCAAGATTTTTTTATTACAACTTTTTAGTAGGATAAAGTTACTCTGTGATACTCTAAAGAAATACATTTTTAGGCCTGTTAATCAGTCACCAAACAAAACCCAATACATTTAGTATTTCATAAGAGAAAATACCTCAAATCTGAAACCCCACAAATCATTTCGAACTTTGCAAATTCATTTTATGGCCGTTATCAGCTGTTTTCAACACCATTTATATTATTTTGAAAATGTCTGGTCCATTGATAACAAACAGCAATAATGACAAAATGGAGATCCACATGACATCGTTCTTTACATTTTTTTAAGGAAAGTTTCATTGAAGTTACAAATTAGTTTCCATAATGTACAAAGACCATTTAAAAAGCTTTTTTAAAAGCTTTTTTTTTTTTTTTTTGCATTTTTTAAAATGCCGGCCAAGGTGATTTGTATTTAAAGCACTTTGCACCTGGGGTGCATGGTATAGAAGCCCATTTCTGCCAGTGAGGTTAAAAGTCTAATTTTAGACAAAAAGTCACATAACTTAACCCTAACCCTTTCATCTCAATTTTTGACTATTTAAACCATCTTTTTTACCTGGCAGAACAATGTGGACCATGAAACCGTTTTATTTTTATATTTTCGGGGGTGTGGAGTTTGTCGTTGTCTTCACACTCTGTCACTCATTTGTTGACAAACACGAAGCATAATGGCAGCCAAAGCAAAGACCTTGCTGTTTAATGGAGATGCCCCTGTCTACAGACTGCAGACGGGTAAAGCCCCATCCACACGATATGGACTGTATTTATTGGTTGTAATTTTTTGTGACACAAATTCAAAAAAACGCGGGTATATGGCCTAAGACACTCTCACTTCCTGGAGTGACATGAAGTTCTTAGTCGTTGCAACCCACTGTGGCTTTTGAGTTTTCATCAGTTTACTCTCAGACATTTTGCGGTTTCTTTGTTTTGTTTTTATCTCTTTCAGTGGAGCTATTTTGACATGAGGTTTCCACCTGTCTTTGGGTAATTTTTTTTCCCCAAAGATCTTTTCTGTTTTTTTTTTTTTGCTAACAGTTTACCCTGTGCTCCAGTCATCTAGTGTAGTTGGATCTTTTGTTTCCTGCTGGAATTAATCTAAGTTTTCCCATGAATTTGGGTTCTTTGCCCAGGGACTCTCTGGCTTTTAACCCAACTCGAGTTATAAAACTAAAGCATATATAACTAATAGGCAAAAGTGTGTGCACAAACCTTGATGAAAACTATTTAATAGTTTTTTTTTTAGAAATGCTCCCAAAGTCACCACGAGTAACATAAACCAACTGTCATTCCTCTATGATTTTCATAAGCTGAGATGTGTTTATGCAAAACTAGTTTCTATCGTAAAACTGTCATTTACGAAAGCTAAGGTAGAGTTCAGGAAATATGGTTGCTAGGGTAACCATTTAGTTGCAAGGAAGGTGTCAATGACGTCATAAAATAGTTTTAAGTTGACACTATGATTAACGTAAACAGCCCTCCAGTTTCTATGATGTTTAATCTTGAGAATATCTTTGTTGCCTTTTCCTATTCATTTTCATAAGCTATTATAAGTCAATGGTATATATTGAGGGTTAGAATACTTTTGCACAATGGTGGGCACACAGACTGATAATTTTCACAAGTGTGGTTATTATGAAGTTTCTATGAGGTTCTCAGATGATCCCATGTAAAGTCAAGGGCATCCCAGCATTCTTTGCAATTTCCCAGAATTCCTTTTTGGTCCCAGTCTGAAAAGATATAGCTACCCAAATCAGACTTATTTGGATTTCTTGGCAAAGTTTGGTGGCTGGTTTTACAAGCTAACATAAATAGAGCTGCGAGTAGATGGAGCAGGTACCCTTTGGCTCAAATGAATGATTTGATAAAGTACAATCAACTTATCATGCCAGTAAGAATAATTTGTTAACCTGCCATTAAAATGGTATCCTGAAATCAGACATGGTTGAGGTTTAAAAAGATACCACTGCACTCTTTTATTTAAGGCACACCCCTGCCTTTTATCACTGAAAGTTCATTTGATCTCTAAGAGGTGATGAAGCAAGGCGGGTATTATGTCCAGTCTACCGCATGTGACAATGATCACATTGTGTCTGGAACTCAGCTTAATAAGGGATTCTCTTCATGGCATGCAGCTCATTTAAGGAGGGTTGAAGCAGCAGCCCCCCCTCCCTTACCACGAACACACTCAGTGATGAGAGATCTAGAGGTGGACAAACGCCCTCTGTTCTGGATTCCTTTGCTTTTTAGGCTTTGACTTACAGACCACAAAAAATCATTATGCTGCATCGGGCTAAGACTTTAAAAAGTAACAACAGTTGGCTTTAAAGAGGTTTAGAACAGTGACA
The DNA here is from genome assembly GCA_007224835.1 of Danionella cerebrum. Classification (NCBI taxonomy): domain Eukaryota; kingdom Metazoa; phylum Chordata; class Actinopteri; order Cypriniformes; family Danionidae; genus Danionella; species Danionella cerebrum. The sequence goes on from SRMA01025951.1 coordinate 42,704, forward strand.
ACTTGAAACAATGTAATTATAGTGTTCGGAAAATGTGTGTTTTGACAGTTAAACTGAAAACATAATTTGCAAACACTGATATAATGCATGCATACTAAAGTGTCTGAAACAAAAGCAGATTAAAGCCCTTTTAAATGATTAGCCCCAAATTCCAAGGTTAAGAAATGACTGAGCTGAATGTTATTACAGCTGGATCGGACTGCAGGAAAAAGACTGGTAAGGAAATCCACATCGTGTTGCGAAATCATATTTTAAACGTTTGGCTCTCTAAAGGGGTTTTATACTCAAGCCATTTAACTTGCATTAATTTGTCGCTATAGAGATGTTTGTGTTTAACTTGAGGACTTATTGATCTTACTTTGGAATTAAAGTCTCTCTTTACTTGAACCATAGCTCTCTTACTCATGCAGATGTTTTTGTAGCCACGGGGCTTATCATTATCAACAGAATGATCACTCAGCACATGTGATTACTGTCTTTGTATCCACAACAGTGATTTCACACCTGTCTGTCAGCGAAAGCTCTGTGAGTCAGCTGATCACAGGTTAACACAACTCGGTCTAATTATGTGAGGAGTGGTGGGATCAAAGTTTTCACACAGAGGATCTGGTTCAGTTGAGCTTCACTGTGTGACTCATGAAGAAATTGCTGCTCTTCTGTATGCGAGGTAATTGTGAGATAAGTGTCATCTTTGATGGTGTTGTACAACATTAGCACCTGGTGTGTAGCTTCTTACAATTGTTAATCATTTTACATCTCATGTAAAAACTATACTTTCTAGATAAAGCTTTATAAAGACATCCACCGTAGCCAATACCTGTGCAGTTTTGATCAAGCTCCAGACTGAAGTGCCTTGTTCGCTGCATTTGTGAACTGTTTCATCATGTTTACTGTTTGATTCCTATCTCTCAATTCAGAGACATGACTCTTTGCTCAAGATGAAATCACCAGATAAAACACGTGTAGACCCATGCTATAGCCTTGTACTTATAGCTGATCAGATTACTCGCCCAAAGTTAAAACAACAGTAGTTTTACATTCGTTTTACATCATATACTTGGCCACTTTTCTTTAAATGTTCTTCTATTGTCAGGAGCTATACACAATCAAAAAGCAGAGATCGATTCATATTCTAATTATGCACATGTTCATATATTTATTTGCCAACTGTGCACCTTGATGTCTTGAACAGAGGGTTGGGATTTACATCACTTTCCACTCGTTCACACCCCTTTAACTGAGACTGAGTGGCAAAACAAGTGGTAAAATGGCTGCACATAATACAGAATAGTGCCAAACAGTGGGTTATTCTGATAAATACAAGCTCAAATTAGAAAGAATCGAACTTGACTAGTTTTCTGTGTATATAAAGATTTTGCTGGAAATTGGATTTCCTAAAAATTATATGTTCCTGATTTCAACACCCCCAAAAAGTTTAAGAATAGACCAGTGCTTCTCAATCCATGACTTCCCGAGTACCATAATATTTTGTGCATAACCCCATAGGGAATGAGTAGGGCTTAATTTCTAATTTGGCAACGTAGATTGTTGCACACAACTCAAAATTGAAACATTGGGTATTGATGACCCAATAGTTCTATGATTTGACAAAGGACCAAATCACTGAACATCTGATTGAAGAAGTGCAGAAATACTAATTAATCATATCTCTGACAGAAAATCAAAACACATGTGAAGAAGTTGAAAGAGCGGATGTCTACAATGCTTTTTTATGAAGTGCACAAAAGCTATATGCAGATGCACAGGCTATGCCATAGGCTCAATGTCGAATTATAAATCATGATTAAATCACTGCCAGGTCATTTTTATTTAAGAACTTAATGCATTAGCATCAAATATGGAAAGTATAAAAAATCGGATCCAACATTTGGCTGCAGCAATGCAGTTTAATATCCGGTAACAAGTGAAGTGAAGATTTTCTGAACAGGCAACTTCTTAACATTATTATTGTAGAATACAGACAATACATTTAATTAAGTACAAAGTGTATTTTAGAGTAAATTCATCAATTTCCTCATGAATAAAAATGTAGTTCGTTTGGTTTAATTTTTTTAATTCAGTGTTATATTAAATAAATAAATCAATCAATATGTATTTAAGTACGTGATTATCTGTTTGTAAATACTGTAAAAAGATTAAGATAGAAGACGAAAGACATCGGTAAAGTTGGAGAGATCTGGTGAGAACATAAATAGGTTAAATTTGTTCACGACACAATTTCTGTGAATGTCAATTTTCTATTTGTCAGTAAAATTCAATTGTTTTCCATTGGGTTGTTAAATAACAACTCATTTTTTTGCAGTAGATTTGAATGGGTTAATGCCAATGCTCAAAATAATAAAGTAAACTTTCATACAAATTATATAAATACTACTCTGGATCTAGAATCCCCCCAGGACAAAAGTGATCTACTAATCCCAAGTTTCCCGTACAACTTATTTAAGCATCCTTTAAGAAAAAAAAAAATCTATCATCACTGCTCCCCATCAGCAAAAAACTAAAACTCGATATGCTGTTATTTAAACTAATGTCAAAAGTCTCACCATTGCTGAAACGACGTCTGTAATTTTGGATGGCTGCTCCCAAAAACTGTGATTTGCACCCTTCAAATATCCACAGCTCTTACAGATGATAGAAAAAGTCTTCTAAAGGTTTAACTCCACCTCTGTTCTGAGTGTTTAAGTAATGAAAGAATAGAAACAACGTGGTCAAAGTAATTACAAAGTTATTAAATAAGTCCCGTGGCTCTTTGGTAACTTGAAAGACGCTGTCCTGTTGGTCTTACCAGCGGCTACTCCGCGGTGCCTTGGAATGCTCAACAGCTGGAGCCTGATTGCGCGGAGCCAAGCGCATGCGCAGTAGAGAACTTGGCGCGTGCGCTTTTCCCAGCACAGACACTCAGCGATGTTGACACTCAGCATTTAACCATTATCCTAAATTCTATCGACTAAGTTTTATTGCTTTACGTGAATTTAACTAGTTTCGCTAGTTAAAATGAAACTATTCACAAATACTAGTCACAAAGGGAAAATTAGAGTTATTTAGTATATTTAAGTTAGTTTTGGTGTTGATTTTAATGTTGTGAATAATAATGATAATCTTTTCTCCAGAATTATTTATTATTATTATTATTATTTTTTTTTATTATTATTATTATTATTATTTCTTATAAGATCACTGACATTGACAGTTTAGAGGTACACATTCACCTGCCTTATAGAACTGAGTGAACAAAGAAACATCAAACCAATATTTTGTGTTACTAGTTTTTGCCTTCAAAACAATCTATTCTTATAGGCACACATGCTCATAGTTTTGCAGCATATGGAATCACATCAATTTCCAGCAACTGTCCACAACTGGCAGAAATCAGTGGGACCATGGTACACCCATCTACTGTCCAGAGAAGTCTGGCCAAAGCTGGTTTTCATGGAAAAAATGCTGACAAAAGCCATTCCTCTGATAAGAGAACTAGACTTAAATACAAAAACATAAGTAATGAGGTATACAGAAATGGCAGCAGGTGCTTTGGACTGATCAATCAAAATGTTACATATTTGCATATTTGGCAGTAACAGAGACTAGAGTGCAGCAGAATTTTAATCTTTGTTTGAAGTTTAATCTTCAAACAACAGTGGAGCGTTGTGGAGGTTTCATAAATGTTTGTTTCTGCATTTGGAGTTGATGATCTGGTAATCTGATAATTATCCATCATGCAATATCACCAGGGAGGCATGCGATTTGCCACAAACTTATTCTGCAACACGATAATGGCCCCAAACAAACAGCCATTAAGAATTATCTAAACAAGAAGTACTGGAAGTGATGATGTGACCCCCACAGAACATTGTTCTCAACACCCTCATGTCTTTTTGGGATTTTATACACAGAAGATTATGTGGTTATGGTTCTCCTCCTTTTCAAAATTTGTGGGTAGGTGTCCCTAGAAGAACTGTTACCATCTTGAAGGGTTGTCACACCAATGATTGAATTGATTTAGAGTTCTCTTTTGTTCATTCACTGAATTTTGTTCATTGGTGAAAATAATTGATAATCAGTTTTGATTAAACTATAGATTTTGATTGATAAATAGATTTTATTAAGTAGTTATTGCACCAACGAAATGAAATTTGTTCAATAAATATGCTGCAGTTATGTTTTCTTAAATAAAGTAAGCTTGGCAAAATGTTGGTTGCTTTTAAAATTTGAGACAAGCGTCCTGAAATGTTGATTTTTTAAATTGCTTTGTATAAAGCTCAGATACCACCCCTCACACACTTCATCAAGTTTAAGATTAGAGCTCACTTGGCCAAAATCTTTTTGAAAACAGGAAGCTCCAGCACACGCTTGTTTAGTATCACAAATGAATTCAATTTTCCACTTAAAAAGAAACAAATGAGTGAACTATTTACAGTTTAAACTGTAAAAGAACTTAACATTTTGATTTTAGTAGATTGTCCAAATAATTTTTAAGAAAACTACCTGTAGGTGCAGATATTTCAAAAAAGTAACCCAAAAGGTAATAATGCTTTTATATCTGCAATTATTAATTTTTATTGATCCTTGTGAACTGAGTGTCCTTCTTCTCACCCATCAGGCCAAGAGAACCCAACAGAAACACAACAAGTGTTAAGAGATTTACAGAAAACCCTTGTGGATCTCAGTGTTTATGTGCTTTTCACACAGGCCACAGGGTGTACATAAAAACACTCTAGTGTGTGTCCCTTTACGTAAATTACTACATCGAGGCTGACATGAAAAAATCCCTCACATTCTTTCATGATCTGGTATGAAATAAAGACATTTAAATGGGAGAGCATAAAGGGTGAGAGAAAGGACGAAGAGAAGGAATTTTGTTTGTTAAGTCCCTAAAAAGAGCATAGTTTCATGAAAAGAGCAAAGAACAGCATGATTTAAAAACACAGCTGCTCAGGCCCAGATTTTGAAAGATGGCTTTAATGACCAAGAGTTTCATATTTATTAATTATAGTCCAAAAGGAAACATTCTCATTGTTTTATTTGAGGGTTTTTATCAAGAAACCCAGAAATTGCATCTGTCTAAAACTCACAGAAATTGTTCACTCAGGATGGTTGATATTAAATGAGATTTATCATCAATAAGTACAACTTTCTTTCCACATATCACTGATCACAGGTTTTAATCAGTTTCAATTAAATATTGAGACAGCACTGTTTATCATGATATTACACAATCACTTGTGTGGATTATGTTTAAATATGGAAGACTCTATATATTTGGCATATTCCATATTTTCATAACATAAACAAATCAGATATCTGAAGTTCTAGCAGCAGTGTTGATTAGATCTGTCTCACTAACCCTCATTCTGCGAGCATATAATTTGCTCCTTTGTTGGTTTCATTGGGAGATGGTGTGGTGATGTTCTTTCACATGATCCTGTTTCTTATCAGATGGGTTCCTCATCTAGGAGACCCCATTACAAATCAAACCATTTAAAAGAACAGGAGGAGAACCAATTGCAAATAATGTAAGCATGTAAAATATCGAGATTTAAATACATGAAGTTGGCCTAGTTTTCTTCCAATCAGGTAAATGATTCCATCGCCCAGACCCCCAACAATGATCTTGGTAAAAAGGATGGTGCAAGAGAAAAACAAAACCAGTGAGATCCTGGCCAGAGGTAAACTGGAACCCTGTTACTCTGAAAAGAAAATGAATGTTCAGTAGCAACTCAGGCTCAAAGCAATTAAAGCTCATGCAGGTGCCCTGTATAGGCCACAAGTTTTGAGATAACCACACAACAATGAGTGACCTCCATTGCGTTTCACGCTCAACACATACTCAGTCTTTTTGGGAGTCCCTGAAAAGGTCAGGAGCATTTGGGATCCTTCAGGAGAAGGTTATTTAACTTAATGACTGTATTGGCAAAGTCCACAAGTTCTACAAAGTCTGAAGTGATGATATTGACCCCATCCTTGCCTGGCTTTTGAGCCTCAACCCATGTCATTATTGTTGGAAGATTCCTGAAAAAGAGACAGGGACAGTGCATGTGAGTTTGTATTTCTAATGGAGGCTTCCTTTGAGCTTTCTAGTAATTTACATTTATTCATTTGGTAAATGGTTTTATCCAAAGCAACTTACATTTCAAGGAATGAGCACTTTTGGTCAGTTCTTGCTTTCCCTGGGGTTTGAACCCACAGTCTTTTTGGTTAGAGTGCAATGCTCTACTGAATGAGCCACATGAAACTCATTATCTTGATTTAATTAAAAGCACATTAAAATGATTTTATACTGAATTTATGTTATTTTATACTAAAAATGTTTGAGAATATTTTTGTAGTTTTTACTGTACTTTAAGCAATGTTTTGAATGAAAGTATAGTGTGCAGAAATCATCCAAGGCAATAAAAAGAAACTCCCATTTAGAGTGCTCAGCATTAATAAGTAAATTCAGCTACAATTAATAGAAAATGTGGGCCATTGATTGCAAACAAAATTTGTTAGTTTTAGTCTTTTGGTCACTCCAATTATAGTCTTAGGAGAAAAGCCACACTTGAGACTACAAAATTCTAGACGTTCAACCACAGGTGAGTCTAATGATTCATTTAAAATGTGTCTTACAGATAAAGGGTAATTACTTAATAAAAAAAATCCCTTCCCATTTCATGCTGTCAACAATAGCTCCCCATGGAAGAGAAATATTTTTTTATGATATGATAGGCCAAGCGATATTGCGTGATCACCGGCAGCTAGTGATGGAGATGCAAGGTGTGTCATCATGTCATCACTGAACCCCTGGGGTTCAATCAAACCCAGTTTAAGAACCACTGCTCTTGAGTAATGAGAGAAAGTTCACTGTTTTTGGAACTAAAGGTTTTTAAAATATCATCGTAAAGGTAAGGATTTAAAAGAGAAATGCATGGTGCCTACAGTAAAACATGGTGGTGGTAGTGTTCTTATGTGGGGCTTATTGAGTGCTGCTGGTCCTGGGGAGCTGTATTTCATTGGTGGAATCATGATCTCACCAACTCAAGATACTCCAAAAAACCAATCTAAAATTACTGTTGTATTTCTGAAGACGAACAGTCTTCAATTGAAGGTAAATGAATGGCCAATGTCTCATGGTCTGAACCCAATTGAACACCTGTGGGGAATTCTGCAGCGACAATTTAAGCATTACTTAGAGCATTCAGGCTCTAAAAGAGGTTATTCTTGAAGAATGGAAAAACATAGATGCTGCAATATGTCGCAACTTGTTCATTCCAAGCCTAAAGACTTGGTGCCATCCTTAAAAATCATGGTGCTCAACTGCTCATACAAAATACTAGATGTAGGAGTTTTTGTTGTGGGGTGTATTGATTTTTGTTAAAATAAATTTAATTAAAACTGAAGATTTTGTGATCTACAAAGTTAGTTTATTCCATTTGTTTCATGGTATGGAGTTAAAAAGGCGTTCAATGAAACTCAGCCATGTGAAAAGTTTGTTATTTTGTTCATTAAAATCATACTTTTTAAAGGGGTGTACTCTTTTATGCCAAGTACTGTATCTTTCCTAAATGTAGTTACATTTTATTTAACCTGGCTTGTTAGAAATAATGTTAACATACTCTGTAGCCAGACACAATTGTGGCATGGACAAAACCAGGAAATGGAAAGCTCAGGCTGTGTTTATCACTAACAATCCAACTTCCAAACTGTTTCCTCTGAGACCGTCGTCTCATCAGGATGTCCGCTAAGACAGCACAAGGCTCCACACTTCTGTGGTGCCCTGAGTTTATCTGCTGCTATCTGCACATAATGATCAGAGCTCAGTGACAGACTCTTATTCTAAACAGCCATTGTGCGCCAAAGCATGCTATGTCTACCATGCGTACTATAGATCAAATGTCACCAACTTTACAAGCTGCTGAAGATTTTATTAGAGGTTTCATGTGGACTCCTGCAGTTTATGTTTGTTCTCAGTGAGGGAGTCCTTCAGACTGGTGTCACTCCAGCATGTGAAATTCTAGTGCTATGCCTGCCACCTGGTGGAGGATATACTGTAGCAAAGCTGAATCATGATAACTTGCTCAAACAACGTTGTCTGGTAAAGTAAAAGTGAAAGCTCATCTAAAACAAGCATATCTTTATACAAGTATAAACTAACTTATTATTAAATATTCCATCAAAATTGTGTTGTTAAAAATCAGTGATGACAAGCAAAAAATTCTTAACTTAATAAAAATAATTCTCACTTTTCTACCAAGTAGTTCCTCAGACCTTGCACCAGGCCCTTGGCGATGGTTTTGACACGGGGTGTTAAAATGGCCTGTGACACATGAAAGCTGCCATATTTGGCTCGTTCCCCCAGCGTTGTCTCCAGGAACTGAATGAGTTTAGTGGTGTCTGTTGTATTTGCCCATGGGGCAGGCATTTTGTTTCCAGGCCACATTTGAGGACAGTCTTCACCAGATGCATGGTGGTAGAAGACCAGGACCTTGGAAACCAAACACAAATCTGGTTTAGTCATTAAAACACCACTTAACATGATAAATGATCAATCTACAGGTTTTTACAAATATTTGAAGGGATATTGTGTCTAGTGTTTCCATTTGTGTCCATTTGTGCACCTGTCGGGTTCCATCAGAGAGGAAAGTCAGACATTAATCCTGAGGTAATTAGGGTCAGTTCACCACAAGAATAGCTGCTTTAACTCAACGCTGACACACAAAGAGATAAAATTCTGGAAAACAGCATATTAAACTGATTCAGACTGATTCAGCAAAATATAATACTTTTTTGGGTCACTAAAATATACAAATTTAAAAAATGTGTATTGGTTGTTTCACGGAGCCTGTTTTGGACAGAGTACCTATCCCAAAATACAATGACAACCCTTCTGACCGTCCATGGCCAAACCCATAAATGACAAAATAATAAAACAATCTACATTCATTACAACTGTCCTAAATGGCAAAGTTGGCCACAATACAAAACCTCAATTGGTACCAGTCTGAAACATGATTTTTTCATGCTGTAATGTTTCGTATTTGCCAGGGGATCAAGTTTTAGTCAGGGACAATATTACAGATATTATCTAATCTCAAGAAACAATTAAATGTTCATTTTATTAATTTCACATTTATATGTTAACATTGTCGTTTCCATATTTTTCAGACAGTGTCTACCTGGTATCGGTTCTCCCATAAGTAGTTGAGGGTGATGTCCTCCACCACATCAATCTTGCAGAGCTTGTGACCAAATACATCCTTCAGCATCTTGATTAGATAGCGATGATGCTCTTCGTCCATTGCATAATGATGATTAAAGTCCAAAAAAACAACCTCTTTTTTGTGCGTGTTGAGAAAACCGTTGATGTCATTGAGGCCATCTCGTACTTTGTGTCCAAAAAGTCCATGAATGAAGTAAATTTCATGACCAGGCTCTCCGGGTTTAGAGGAAACGCGAAGGTCAAAATAACGGATGCCCCCTTCCAGCTGTTCCTTGAAGGTCAGGTTCTGGGTCATGGACCACTTTCTCATCACTTTCTTTGCAAGGAAGCGAAAGACAGTGGCGAGGTATTTCACGTAAGCTTTCTGATCTGGTCCAACTGGAGCTTGTTCATCCACCCAGAAGCTGAAGGAATCATGAGACCCTAAAATGGCAAACAACATCAATGAAATATGAGAGATTAAAGGTACACGTTAAAGGTAACTATGGAAAATCTGGCTATTAGAGGTTGGATTTTCAAAACAAATTGGACCAGGCCAGAAATACAGCCAATAATCAGCAAGATACTATGTAACTAAACCATACCTCACATTGCTATGGTGCAGAGAACGGAGCAGCATGATGATAGCGAGGTATTATTTAAATAGGTATTGATTAATATTCTTAAGTATTGGTTCTTTAATATGTTATCAATATTGTTAATTTATTATGGATTTAAAATGGTGGGAAATACAACACGCCAATTACTGGTAAGTAATTTGGTAATGAATACTATCGAGGGTCATGGGGGTCTGCTGGTGCCTACCCCACACTGGATGAAATGGGTTCAGAATAGACTGAACACCAGTTCCACCAACAATCACCATTCACATTCATGTTTAACATTTGCATTTTAGAAATGTATGTTGAAGTGTAAAGTTATCTCACCAGGAACCGCCAGGTGCTTCAGCGGCATTGAAGTGAGGGCTGGGCACAGACAGCCCATCCAGTCAGCGTTGGAGCTGTTTCCAGTGGGTCGCGTCTTCATTTCCTCCAGAGGAGTGATTGAATATGCACAAAGCCAGTTCGACACCTATCCGGGCCAAGCTAATCCAGCAATTGTTGATCGCCACGAAATCATTAGAGTCAATCCTGTCAACAGTGCAGGATTTAAATCAAGATGACAATGATTTAGTCATTACAAATGTACTGGATGTGTGAGGTAGACTGCAGATGGAGAGCTAGCTACTCTACTTCTACAAAGTTAATCTTCTTAAACTGAAAGGGGAATCTTTATCCGCCTTCTAGCTTCCCTACTGGAGTTTAACTGTCTTGCTGATTATCTGAGCCCTTGAAGTTAAACAGGTAACAGATGGAACGCATCCCCCTCAGAAGGCTGTCATGTTTAAAGGTGAGTCTAGACATTCACTTTTAACTTTGTTGTGGTTTCACAAAACTACAACAATAAAGACCCACACACGGGTAACCAAAGCTCCATCTAAATTGCACACATGCAACAGATCATTTTGAGAGATAGTTTGTATCATAAAAAAGTGCTTGTGATAAAATTGTTAAATTTTATGAATAAAATTGTTATTTTAATTCTTAGCTAAATATTGATCACGAGCTGATATTGTCTGAAACATGCAGTTGACCATTGGATGCTGGTGGGACTTAATAAAGGTGGCCAAAATAAAGTTTATGTCAAGAGCACAACCCATGTTTTTGCTGGATATCTAAAACTTTCCAAAAAGCTACATTAATTATCTTAGGACAAAATAGCAGTGAGCATACAACTCACAACACATTACAGTTTCTCAAGACATTGTGTGTGAAGACAAATACATTGTCAAAAAAAGAAGCACTAAATAAAATGAAGTGTGTTAAGGCAACCACGTCCATAATAGTAGAAAAAGGTACATGGGTATTTATTGAACAAAAGAAAACTATTCATGCCATTTGTTGCTTTTATAATAGCTTTTTCGCATGTTCAAAGCAACTTCCGGTGTGAAACTAGTATCGCAAGTCAAGGCGGTGGTGACTGAACACAACGTATTCAATGCCACCGATGGAAATACTTCATCACATCTTCATTGTCTGTGAGTGTGGGCATAGAGTAAGTTTCCGTTTTTAAAATATAATTGAAAATGACGAGAAGCATTTAGAGTGAACAAATTCATATCGAGATTATCTGGCAACCCGCTCCGACGTGAGATGAGAGATGGAGCATCCCGCTTATCACGGACCGATCAGCAAACGGAGGTGCGAGGAGCTGCTCGGAAAGAGAGGAAAGGACGGGACATTTCTCATCCGGGACAGCGAGACAATTCAGGGAGCCATGTGTCTCTGTGTGCTGTGAGTTGGACAACTCTTTCAACGTTGCTTAGCTCCGAGTTACACTGACAACTTGCAAAATATTGAAACAAACATAATTCTTAAGTCCTTCAATACTGTATTGCTAGAGGAGACGTTTTCGTGAAAATAAATTCAAAATTTCTAAATTGTTGTTATTTTACAAGTGCTCATTCAGAAACTACATAAATATGAATGAAAAAAGTAAAAACTACTACTTTTGTATTTTCTAAAAAAACACTACCAGCTATTTCTCACACTTCTCTAAAACGGAAAGGTTTTTGGTGGGTTAGAATGATACACTTGTCAGCATACTTTTATCGGCTTGTTCCTTTTCGGGGTCATGGTAGTCTATTGGGTAAGAGATGTTTTGAAATGAATTGATATTCTAATACAGTGGTACCCCGAGATATGGGTGGCGTTCCTATATCAAACATTTCGTATCTCGAATCAAGTTTTACATGTAAAACGCCTAATCTGTGCAATGGCTCTCAGAAACAACAGTATAAGTTGATAAAAAAAGGAAAACCAGAAAAAAATCAAGTAACGTTTCTTCAATCCTTAAATCTACACATTGTTAATGTAATAAATGATAATAATACATAAGCAAAATACGTAATATGTACACAAATGTGAAACCTTGCCTTTCGAGTGAAGCAATGTATCGGACGAGGTGGACCGGATGGCAGAAAACATTACAGCACCACATATGAAAGTTAACTTTCTCGAGATACAGTATTTCACAATTTATTGACACCAACATGGTTTCAAGCACAAGCGCAGACAGATAGAGAGACGCTTCTAAAAACACGCCACTGGGTTTCTCTAACTTGCGCTACAGAACAGCACTTTCCACATTATAAACGTTATTTCTTTTACGACACCTTGACTCTAACATTTGTTATAGCACATTTTGTTATAGAAGCGCAGTGCGACGACAGACTAAACAAGTGGATTACAGAGCAATACTGCTTGTGGTTGTTCGTATTTCGTTATTTCTTTCCCAAGAGACGTTTTGTATCTCGAAAATTTCGTAATTTCGAGTGCCTAGCTCCATCTAGCATGAAACGAAAGGCAATGATGCCCCCCAGACATCTTCCTAGATATTGCAAATCCGCCATTCACCACTCACTCTCACAATATTTAGAAATGTCCTCCTTAAATGTCGTCTGTTAATGTAGAACAGCTGCTAAGACTATACATCATTAGATTGATTCCCTAAAAAACGGGAATCAGTTTTATGGCTTGTTTAGGTGTTAGATTAACACTATAGTACACTCTTAATCAGTTGACTAGCCTCTCGTAAATATTTATCATTCTGACAGATAAAAGTGCAACAATCTCTTGAAATAACCCACCTTTAACTCACATTATTGGCTAGCGTGTTGTGAAATAGTGTTGCTCTTTAAAACTGGTGTTTTCTACTCTAGTTGGTGGAACAAGTACCTGTATGGTCACTGTACTTGTGCATGTCATGTTTAGAATATTTATTTAATCTAGAGTAATGTTAGTTTTACACAATCTTATCATTTTAACAGTGTGCATAGTTATGCAGGTTGTGTTTGTTTTTTGCAGCAAGAAAAAAGTGGTCTACACATACAGGATCCTCCAGTCTCATGCAGGAGCATACACTCTACAGGTAAAATAATAACATTTCTTTTTTAGTTGTTTCATCTTTGCTAATGAATTGGTTTGATTAAGAGCAATTAAAAATTATTCAACAATTACACAGTATGATTGTGACATTATAATTAATTACAGGCTAGATCGGGTGTAGAAGAACAGTTTTTTAGGAATATTGAGGACCTTATTCATCATTACAAGAAGAAGAATCAAGGCTTGGCAACACACTTACGGCGTGCAGTGAAAATAAAACAGCTTCAGCACCTTGTTCTTGAAACTCCAGAAGCGATCGTTCCAGATGAAGAAAATGATTATGAGGGTGAGTTAATACTACAAAACCATCTCACGATGACACTAGATGCCACAGATATTTGAAACAGAACCGTTACTTTAACTTGGCTAAAAGTAACTTTAAACACATGCTCTTTGTGTCTTTTAGATGTTGACTGCTCAGCAGACTATGTTGTTGTTCTGCCTTGATTGATTCATCAAAATGAGATTTAACCAGAAAAGGAATCAAACAGGGATTTCTCGTACGGTCCTGTTTACTAATGGATTTGTTGGAATCAATCAAATGAATCACCTTTTTGATGTTTCACAGAATACTTTTTTCCATTTACAGTTTATAAAATTGTTATTCAAGACCTTTTCAAGTTCATTATATGATATTGTCCATGAAGTATTGCTGGGAGGATGAACTCCCATAACTCCACACAAATCCACAACGCATTACTTTGTTTAGAGCCACAATGATACAATGTTACATGTCCATTTTATGTCAAGGTAAATCTTTACAATAGAGAAATATTGTGTATATATCTAGTTGTGTATATATCTTGTTGCAAACAGATAAAGTTTATATAAATATATAGGCTGGAATAATCTACAACTTAAAGAGTCATGTTTTATAACATAGTGATAAACCTGTTTGCATGTTGTGTTCAATAAACATTTTTGTAAATAACACTGTTATTTATTGTAACTCAATGCATATGTATATAAATGAAATATGGGTGTATTTCTTCAAATTGCCATTTTTTTGCTATCTAACACGTAATGTTTTGATAGACTTCAAAAGAAGTGAACGTTTAAATACTTTTAATATGACATATAATTTAAAGTTATTAAAAGGCAGAGTTTAGTTAAAACACCAACATAAAGTTAATGAAAGACCAATTTCTTCAGAGAATTTTTTTCCCCCATAAATCAGAAAAAGTAGTAAACATGTTTTCTGGCATCCATAAATGTATGTTACTGTTGGTATAATTTGTATATAGTTGAATAGACTTTTGTTAGAACTATGCAGAAGAAAATGATAAATATTTTTTCATTAACTTAATTTTTATGCTGGCAAAATTTCATTTTCACAAATATAAATTCAGTAACCTCAAACCTCACTTTTTTTGTTTTTAAAACTGAACTTCAAAACTATTATGAAAGTATCCAACACTTCCAACAATTGTAAAGCGCTTAAATTTAATCTTTTTTATGACTCTTTAATCTGAACTCCCTCATCCTTGAATCTGAATGTATTTATTGTTTTTCAATGCTCAATGTAATGATGTGCTACCCCTGGCTGTGATGTGTGTTTGTTCCTGGTTGTATGTACCTTGTAATGTTTTCAAATAGGCAGTAAAAAAATAATATACTTTTGTTGACAATTTAAAAAAAATCATGGAAAAATATATTAAAAAATATTTAAAGATTGATACAAAGGGCGAGAGGAAAAAAAGAATATTAAAAGAAATACAATTTATCTAAAATAGTTCAATCATTGACTACGCAACACGTGAGACAAGTTACGTCATCACGGCGTCTGCGTCACTTTTGGACTCCAACATTTCCTGCTTGGTGAGGCGTTTCCTTGATAAATGTTTGTTTTTCTTGTTTTTTTTTTTTTTTTTTTTTATAAAATGTATAGTAGGCTCTGGTCTTTTATTATATAACTTTATCTCATCGAATATTGATATGTTTTACTTAAAAACTCAACGTGAAATAATAATGTTCTCTAAAAGTAGTGATTCCCCCCCCCACCGTTTCTCTCATCGAATGGACTCTTCCGGTGGTTCGAAGCTTGAGCGGGAGGAAGTAGATGTTTTGCGGTCGTTGAGGATTATTTTTGTTTTTCAGTTTTTAGTGAAAACAGCGTCAAATAAAGCTTATATGTTTTTACATTCACGCTACACAAATGCGTGGTATTTGTGCCTGATATTCTTCGATTAATCTCTTCCTATTCGAAGTTTTTATCATTTGACGTAACGTTAGCCTATGTTCTACTGTATGTTTACAAAACAAAACTTTACATAGAAACAGTTTACCTTAACTACTACCGTTTCTACTTGTTTCTTCTACAAGTGTTTTTTTTGTTTTTCTTGTTTACTTTTGATCTTAGCCATTATAGTATTGTTTTTAAGACAAAGTTAGGTACTACTTGTATTATAGGATGGACATATCAACCAGTTTGAAGTCCCTTCTGCTGGCCATTCGTCAGTATAAAAATAACAGAAGCCTTTTAAATGCGTCACAGCTGCAGAAACAGATTGAAGTAAGTGTTTTTAAAACCATTTGTGTTGTCTTATGTACTTTTCAACTTAATGAAAACAATTAAGTTCATCACTTTCATGTAAAAATGACAGGTGGAAAATAGATATGTTTTAATGTTATTTATTATTTGAGACAAAAGACCATTCATCAAGTTGTCACACCCCACCCAGGCAGAATAATGTTTATACAGAATATACAAGTTTAATAACTATTTTTGTTGACTTTTTTTCCAGGATGTTTCTGCGCTGAAATGTGGTGGGGTGCTATTCTCAGGCCAAGTACTGCCTAGTGAGTGTCTGAGTGGACTCATGGAAGTAGCTGGAGACCCCAACAGCAGTCACAGCCTTACTGGGACTATTATATCCCTACTGGCTCAGTTTGGTACTGAAACCTACTGAAAAGTTGAACATTTCAACTTACACCATAAGTTATTTTTACATGATTGCGCTTTTGTTGACCCAGCAGCATTTGATGGTGAAACCAAGGAGGCTCTATACAACAGTTACAACTTTCCTGGCACTCTAGCAGCCATAATCCACTGCAACAGGTCCACTCCAGAAGAGCCTCTTGTGCTCCAGGTAAGGGTGCTTCTGGTTTATCTCCCTGGTATCACTCTGAAACTAGATCTTTATTTTTATTTTAATAATACATTTTCACAAGTTGTTCATACAACTTGTAATATTTTTGTCATCAGGAATTATATTGTAAAATGCTGGATGGGTGCTGTGTTGGTAACTGTCCACAAAAATTTTAGTTTTGGTAACTGGGGCCTTTTTTTGAACCAATCGTAATCTTGCACAATACTATATATTTTTTTTTAAAAGATTAGATTCATTTGACTTTATTGTCACATATACAAGTAAAGTGCAGGATATAGGCAGAGCTATATAAAAATATTTGTATGTGTTTGAATATAAATAAACTATAAATAACTTTTTATCTGATTTTTGAAATATTAATAAGGTAACACTGTAAAAATTTTCCAATTAATATTAAGTAAATGTTAATATATATATATATATATATATATATAGGAGAGAGAGTATATATATATATATATATATATATATATATATATATATATAAACTAAATGTAATGTATAATGTGTACAAATATTATTATTTTGAAATCATTTTAATGCTGTTTACACTTGATATTTTTAAGTATTTACATTTTTTGGGTCCCTTTCATATAAATTATTTTTAAGGTCTGTCAAAGATCTCTGTCTAAAGTTTTTTTTTTTGGTATAATCTTTAATTTGTTTTTAATTGATCGCTGTATTTCAGGGAGAGAGTAAATTACTTTTTATACATTGTATACATTAATAAACTAAATGAACCGATACTTGTGTTTTTTAAAAATGTACTTTTGAGATGAGTATTTTTGTGAATAATATTTTTATTGGTCTTCTCACAGTGCCTAAATGTGCTGCAGTGCTTGACTTACAATCTGAGGACTGTGAACTGCATCTCTCACATTCACGAACTCGTCAGCTTCTTAATGCAGCATGTGTAAGAGCCACATTTTTTTTTTAAAATTACAATTCTGACAAACTGGGCAGCCTTTATATACATAGGCCTTTGTTATTTTTAGTTTGTCTATGTTGTAGTTGTTGCATTACTTTACTGTTTAGTTCTACAGCTATTTTGGAACCTACTGTATTTTTTCATTTTTATTTTTTGCTAAATTGATTAATCGAGTTACTGGATATTAAACTTGGTTTCATTAGTACACTTAAAATACAAATCAATGCAAACAAAAAAAACAACCCAATTGAAATCAAATTATTTCGGAAAACGAACCACAGCGTTCCCTTATGTCCAGAGACAACCTCTCATGTTTTTTTTGTTATATCAAATTTTGACACCCAATATGATGGGTAATTTTTTTTTTTTACTCAATTGTTTGTTATATTTAACTTTACACTTGGGGCTTCTATAAGCCATCGCTTGATGAATGGACTTCCGTTTCATTTACATCATAATACTTGATTCCAATTCCTGCCTTTTTACCGATTTTCAACTATTTGGTGGTAACACTACCACAAGGGCAATGGCTTATTGTGCCCACCTTTAGCTCTAAATGCTTTACAGAGATAAATGTCTGAATTGAAGTAAAATTGCAGACGTAGCATTTAATTTTGTTTTAACTAGCAAAAAGTTTGTAATTGTACCAGTTGACTGACATTAAGAGAACAGTTGTTGAGTAGAAAACTCTCCACAAGTTAACTTCTACTATCAGATCTATTCGTAATGCTTCCAAACTTGAAACTTCCTTAGGCATGTATCGGTTCCAAACAATCCCTCTTTTCCTCCTTTTTACCAATTTGATTGCCTGCATTCTAAGCATAGCCAGATCAGACTTTAGCTAGTGCCATACATCAGCAACAACACATTAGTTTAAAAATCATCAAACTCTGTACGTAGTTTACTTTGGAGTACATTAGCCTTTGAGGTAGAAAGCAAATACCCAAGGAATTGTTTCAGCCATAATACGGATTAAATTCAGCATGAACTTAGTATAGGCAAATGTAACAAAGATATCTGAAATAATATATAATATCTGAAAGCAACTGAGTACATGAATAATATAAAAATTTGTAAAACCAGCGTAAGGAGGCGGAAGCGCAGCGTGACGTGAGACAAACAAGTGGAAAATTGATCAGATATTTGTTATTGTCTGTATCTCGAATTTTTCTTCGTATCTTGAAGCAAAAAATTTTCAGCGACACCTTTCGTTTCTCAAATGTGTTTACTGTTGTGCTTTTTTGGCACTAAAAGTAGGAGGAGCTTTGTATTAAAACATGAATTGCATGTTAGGAGCCGTGTAGCACAGGGGACCTCACACTTTTGAGCTAAAGATACAGTTAAAAAACATTACTATTAAAGAGTATAACTTGATCACAGAGCACCTTCACATTTAAAGCAAGCACAAAACATATCTTCCTCCATCATAGAGCTATATTACACGCTGCATGAAAGGTACTTTTAATAAATGTTGATATAGGTTGTTTAACACTAAATATAATGGTTAAAGATTTCGCTCACAATAAGCTGGCTCATGGATTAATTGTGTGTTAATTTTAAAAACACATCCTCTACTGATGAAATTTAGAATAATATGTCTAGGTAATATTATGTAAAATATGGTTCTCTTGAACCAAGTTTGTTTTTGTTCTTTCATATACAATTCCAATTGATAAATCATGTAGTAAAAGATCATTTAAAAGATTAATATCATGTGTAAGTCAAATTCTTCTGAGTCAAGTTTTGTTAGAGAAACTATTTTTGTAACACATTAAGAGGAAGTTGGGGCCTAGAGGGGCATTGTAACAAACCACAGCTTTGAACAGAATGACTGCTTTAATAATGAGGTTGTTTAAAAGGAAAGTCCAAACATCTTTTAAAAAAAAGATCTTAATCTTCTTATCAAATTTTTAGAATCCACTCTAAACATTAACCTTCTCACAATTGAAATATATGAAGTGTTGACAAAATTATCAGCAGTAGCGGAAAATCCAATAAAATGGGGCACTTTTTTTAACTTCCCTTGTGTCTGTCCGTGCCCTGTGTATATTCACAGTTTAATTATCTTGCCCTCTCTGGAGAGTGTTTTGACGCCTTGATTGCCTTTTAGGGCCAAATGGAAATGGTATCAATAGCATTCAGAGACCAATCGTTCAAATCCATGAAGTGTACATATGATGCCCCCTTCAAATTTCAGTCTGCCTCCTCTTTCACTTCTAGAACCGGCCCTGTGAACATAAGGATTACAAGCAGATGCTCTGTTGCAGGTTTTACAGCTAAAAACAACTATTCTACCTACAATCAGTCTTTTCTCAAAAAAGTTGGCAACAATGAGCAAACCAGTGTTTGGACGAGCACATCTGTATTAAATCTTCTTTTTACAGAAGAATTGCATAAAAACAGATACATAAACACTTGTTTTACTCAAAAATTGGTTTGCTCAAAAAATGGCAACCATTTACAAAGTTCCTTTGAAAAGATTTCAATACTTGCTTATTTCTTTTCATATTTGTTTTACATTGCATTTTTTTCTTTCTCCTGCACTTGTTTTTGTAATACAAGACCATGGGGATCAGAAAGTCATCCATATTCAGACCTTTTTTTTCTAGTGAGAGAGAGATGTCGATGATTCCAGACTGAGAAGGCCGCTCACTTCCACAACTTAGGTGAAGCGTTTAACAACCAGGAAGATATTTGGTCAATTGGAAATCAGTTATCATTACAAATTAAAAACGAAAAGGTTAATGACCCCTTTAAAACTGGTTCTGAGTTAGTATGCATTAACAACCCTTTTTTTTTAATCAACCTCAATGATCTTTGTCTTTAGCCAGTCAACCAACGATGACATTTTAAAAGCCTGTCTTGGCTTGATGGCAAATCTCTGCAGACATGACATATCAGTGCAGTCACACATCAAGTCTCAGGTATAAACTATCTACAAATGGTGAAATTTAGAAGTATTGTGGTACTTATTTTCCTCGTACTTTCCTCAGAGTAACGTGAAGGCTTTCTATAGAGCCTTGATTAATTTCCTGGGCCATAACTGCCTGACAGTAGTTGTCTTCGCTCTGTCCATTCTATCAAGTTTAACTCTCAACGAAGAGGTTGGCCAGAAGGTGAGTCAACAACCTTTAATGTTTCACTTAACAACGTGTTTGTGTACTCATTTTCCATGTGTGGTTTTGAGGTTGTCTATCTTTCTTTTGCAGCTGTTTAATGCAAAGAACATTCATCAGACCTTTCAGCTCATTTTTAATATCACTGTTAATGGAGATGGTACGGTAACCAGGAATTATGCAGTGGATTTGTTAGTGGATCTCCTGAAAAACCCCAAAATTGCAGATTTTCTGACCAAGTATGTAGAGATTAAGGTATAGGGCATTCATAGGGCATCCTCATTCTCATCACATTTTCTCTTACTAGGTACACACACCTCCCAGTTTGTCTATCTGAAGTTCTTGGTCTGTTGCACAGCAAAGATCCGGATACTGCATCCAAGGTGAAATGATCTTACCACAGGTTGAAGATGAAGTATCTCAGGTAGATCTGGTTGAGCTTAAGAATTCTCTGTGCAGGTTATGGAGTTGCTGGTGTCCCTGTGCTCAGTTCCAGTCCTGCGAAAACTTGTTTGTGAGGCTGTCCTCCGTCCGTTAGCCCCTCGACTACAGCCTGGAACCAGAAAAGCTGTTCAGACTCGAGGGTCTGAACCAAGTTTAGCACTCATTCACTGGGTCACTTCACCTCTGGATGGACCAGAACAGTGCTACATGCAAGCTCTCTCTCTTCTTACTGAGCTTTTTGAAGTATGCCATTGATCCCATCTATTTATGTAAATGTTGTTTGGAGAAATATTTACAGTTGTGCTCATAAGTTTACATTGGTTTCATTTCTTGGCCATTGTCTAAAAATACGAATGATAAAGCGAAAGCAGTTATTCCACTCGTAGTTAGTGGTTAGTTGAAGCCATTTATTGTTCAACAACTGTGTTTACTCTTTTAAAATCATAATGGCAAAAAGAAACATTGCAAATGACCCTGATCAAAAGTTTACACACCTCAGCTTTTACTATTTTGCACCCCCCCCATCAATGACAGCCTGAAGTCTCTTGAGGTAGTTGTCAATGAGGTTCTTTATCTTCTCTGTTGGTTAAGCAGCCCGTTTTTCTTGCAAAAAGCCTCCAACACGCACATGAATTCACATAACCAATGACTTGACCTTGTGTTTTGGAATGTTGTCTTGAAATATCCAGTAAAACTTATGAGCAACTTAAGTCATTTTTATTATTACAGTCTATTAATTATTACAAAAAAAATGTACCTTTCTGATGACTATAATATATATATATTTAATATAAATTCAGAATGTTCATAAATTTAATATTTTAATTGTGCTACTTTGAAATTTGTATTTGGTTATGGGGAATAGTACAAAATAGTTAAAATAATTAAAATAGTTAATCTTCCAGAATTTTATATGGTTTTCCATCGCAATATTATCTTAATAATATTCACATAATTAAAACTGGGCCATTAGTGATGTACAAAAACATCTAAAATCATTTTAACAAAACAAGTCAGAACTTCATTAAAATCCATAGTTTAACTGATTCTTTCTGCTTGTGTTGCAGGAGGTGATTGGTTCCCCTCTGTGCAGCTCAGCTCAGTCCTTTGTGGAGCTGCTTCTGCAAGAGGTGTTACTGTTGATCCAGTCTCCGGACTCCTTAGAGGGAGACCAGCTGCTTAAGAAACACTGTCTCCGAGCTGGCCGTGTTGTCAACCTCCTGCTTGATATCCTCACCTTAGATTCACAAACTTTTTGTCATTATCACAATATGTTTTAGTTTTATCCAATCGCAGACTTCTCATATAATTGCACCTGATGTTTATATTTATTTTTATGTTCTTGTTTTAGAGGCATGCTTTTGGTTTGGCTAAGAAAAAAAAGTTTGTCTGATTATTTGTTGAACTCTCACCTTGACTCTTTCACTGCTCTGTGGTGACGATACTCTGAGGATGCTGGTGGCTCAGCGCCTCAGTCCTGAAGTCTGTGTCTCACAGGTGGAGCTACTGCTTTCCTACAGTCAGGACCTTACAGGCTCCTCCTGCTCCATATCCAACTATCAGCTACGGTATTGATTCTGGAAGTTATTCCTTTTCTGAAAATAAGTTAGTTACAAGTTTATATTAGTATATACTAGGGATGCCACAATACTTTTTAGTTTAATGACTCCCTTACGTATGAGTATTTCAAAATGCCTGACAAACTTCTTGTTTACATATATGAAACGCATTTCTGGAGCAAATATCCAATCAATAAACCTTGTGGAGAGCTGAGCTCCCTCAGTCAGTGCTGTGAGGAGACATTCATACAAACGAGTCATAAAACAGTTCATTGCTGAGTCTTTCAAAAACATCTGGTAAAAATAAATGTGTATTAAAAGATTTATTAGCATGTTTTTTGACCTTGGGTGCGTTTCAACCTGTTGTTGGAGACTTCCAAAAACCAAATGATCAACTTTTCAAAATTATGATATAGGCTCTTTTACAAATAGCGTTATTCCTGTAGTTTACTGGGGCTTTAACAACCAATCCAAAGTGTTGTACACTAATCCACATAAGAAAAACTGCACACAATAATCACTACTTACACACAGCAAGGTTGGTTTCTATTCCTACCCCTTAGCAGTACAAATCCTACAAAACCTACATGAATTGGGACTTCCCAACAAAGCTGTATTAGTCTGGTAAAGGGGTCTGAAATTTAAACAAATGCATAACCCCGGATGGTTTTAAAACATTGTAAATTTAATCAAATTAAAGTTTGACATGACATAAGTGCACAACATCTATTGTAACGGCATATTATTCCTGCTTCAATGTTTTATTGGTATCTTTGGTCTACTAGAGGCCACTTTACTCATTTCTTTAGTCTTTTGTATACTCCGATGTCCAGACATATAATGCTTAAAGATTAAATGATGTACAATAATTGACAACTTTGTGTGTGTGTGTGTATTTGTAGGCAGGTGTGTTCTTGGGTGGTGTTGAAGACTCTAGAGTTGATGAGTCACCTCAGACAGCAAATGCCGGACATGGAGACGTCTTTCTACAGAATCCTACAGGTACAGGACTGGTATCCTCTCCCAGAATTTCCATCATCTCTACTGTTAGGTTTACCCCTTTTTTGCAATTAGGACCAGCGGATGGTGACACCACTTTCTATGGCACTGACATCTAGCTGCAGGGAACATGTCCAAATAGCACTTCGAATATTATTTGAAGCTGCCCCACTTCCTGACTTCCCATCTCATGTGTAAGTGAAACATTTAGGGTTATCATTCAGCTAGTGGCATACTGTATAAAAACAAACAAAACCTTAATGGTGGGTAGTTGCCAAAGGGTAACTAGTGGTTATGGTTCGAAGTTTTTTGAATGGTTAAATTCAGTCAATAATAAAAACATGTAAAATTTGTTTACTCTGTTAAGAAATAGCTGTTCTTTTGCTTGTTAGCAGAAAAAGTCTATAGTTGATGGGAATTATGAAAAATTTAATTCATGTTTTGTGTCGGAGCTTTTAAACAACTCCTATTAATGTGGTTTAATTCCGTTTGAATAAGAACTCTTTAAAAATGCCTTGAGAGCCAGGTATGGTTGCAGGTATGGTCAACCCCCTAAGAGGAATCACAAAAGAATGTTTCTTTAAACATACCGTATTTTTCGCTGTATAAGACGCACCCAATTTTAAATGAGGAAGATCTAGAAAAAAAAGATTCTGAACCAAATACTGTAGTAAAATATTTTATATCAACTGTGTAAAAGTTAACAGCAGTTTTAAGAACAATTATATGCCAAACATGTAACATGAACAGTCAGTAAACAGTAAAAGTAACAAAAAAGGCTGTAATGTTTCATACCTGCTCCTTACGATCCGCGCTATGGTAGGATCGACGAGCAGAGATGGGCGATGACGTCAGCGCACACCGACGGCTCCGGAGTGTGATGGGAATTTTCCTATATAATACTACCATCTAGTGGTCGTTTAGAGAAATGTAATTTGAGAAACTTTTAAGAGCACACGTCATACTTCAGTCCCGCCCTGAGAGGCTCAAGGTTCTTTTCCAATGCGGATAACCCGTGTGTAGAAAATGCGTTGAGACTGCTAAATCTTTACAATAAATAGCCGCATTTGCTGTGTTCTCTCTCAAACGGTCTCCAGTGTTTATTATCAATTTTTACCATAACAGGAGCTAGGCCGAAGCCGCGGCCTCTCTTACGCCTCTCCTACGGCCGTGAGCGCCCTCCGCTCCGCGGCGCTTTGCATTCGCCGTATAAGACGCACCAACTTTTCACCCTCAGTTTTGGGGAAGAAAAAGTGCGTCTTATACGGCGAAAAATACGGTAGCTATATCTTTCTGCTTGGTTGGCATTTGGAACTTTTGCATGTCTCCACAGCAAAAGAACTGGCATAAATAGAGGATTTTTGAGAGAAAGGAGCAGAGAATATGAGCTGATTAAAGAGGTCACACTCCCTGTTAAGAGGCTTGTTTCAGGTCTTTGCATTTTCAGGCTTTTTGAACTTTTTCAACAAATCAATGAACTTTTTCTTTTGGAAGAAATTTGATGCAACCTTTATTTAATGTAGATTTTCAAAGGTTCAAGTTCCACAAGCGCAGTTGAGAAATGTATACAGGAAATCACAAAAGAGCATTTCATACTGCGCCATGTTCACTTAGATGTGTCTCTTTATTCTCTGTTATTGAGAAAGAAACGAAAAAAAAACTGTGGCTCTCTGTTACATTTTATTTTTAATAGAAAAATCATTGATTTAAGATTTTTTTCACATTGTATACAAACATTCAAATTCTACCAAACTGACGCTTGTTTTACTAGGTACATTTAATACATATTTAAATTTAAGCCAACAGCATTCTTATTTAAACACATTTTAACATGTTTTAATATAGTTTCAAATGAATTTTTCCCATTATCTTATTACCAATCCTAGAAAGTAAATCTTATTCTTCCTTTTTTAAAGTCTGGGTGACAGTATTGCAGCCAATAATGCCTATCGACAGAGGGACGGCGAGCTTTCAATCCGGAGCGGCAGTTCTGCTGGGGAAGAGGTCTCCTTTATCGGAAAGAGCTTTCCCTTGATACATGCGGAACCATCTGAAACTGCTTCTCACAGTATCGACAGCCTCATTGAAAAGCTTCAGAACGGAGTGGAGGTGATTGTTTCTGGCTCTGCTTGAGGTGCCAACGATTCATTATTGTTGTGACCACAATGTTCCACTGAAGTTAGAGAACAGAGAAGTCACGCAATAAAGACTTAAATCTGTTGCAGCTACAGGAGAAAGTCAAAGATGTGCACATGTCAGAGATCATAGATGTGTATGAGCAGAAGCTTTCAGCGCTGGCGGTGAGCAAATATAAATGTTCTGTGCTTGAAAGCAGGTTTGTTATCATTGGTAGTGAATATGGTTTTGTGCACGTAGAGTAAAGAAACCCGCCTGCAGGACCTCTTGGAGGCCAAAGCGCTTGCACTTTCTCAGGCTGATCGGCTCATCGCTCAGTATCGGTGTCAGAGAGCTCAAGCGGAAGCTGAGGTTAGACACTTTTTTTTTATGCATCATAGATTTTAGTCTCTGTATTTGTTTTAAGGTTTCTCTTTTTTTTTCTCTGTTCCTAGGCACGAAAACTGGCATCTCTGCTCAAAGACACAGAGCGGAGGAGGGAGGATCTGCAGACAGAGTTGAATGATCAGCTCCTGGAGGTCGAGAGGCTGAAATCTGACAGCCAGCAGCTTCTGGAGCACAATGGCCGCCTGCAGGCTGTTGCTGACCAGCATCAGGAACTCAAGAGTACCTACAACCAGCTGCTTACTAGGTCATTCTCTCTCTCTCTCTCTCTCTCTCTCTCTGTTAATTGTAAATTCTGTTAACTGTTTATATTGGACGTTTTTTTTAAGGTATGACAAGAGTGAAGGGATACTGAAGGAGCTACAGGCCGCTCACATCTCCCTTACTCAGCAGGCAGAGGGACTGAGAAAAACAAATGAAGGATTGAAACTCCAACAGGAGAGGTCAGTGGTGATGGTTTTGAATATCAAGTGTTATTTGTAAGTGCCAAACTCTCTTTTTCTCTCTGAATGTGTAATAGGAAATGGCTTAAACTGCAGTTAATTTACTGATCACTTGAGGCAGGTGCCAGAAGTGACCAGATTTACCTTGAC
>SRMA01025951.1:70320-85639 GCA_007224835.1 Danionella cerebrum
TAAATAAATCCTAACATTGGAAAGAAACAAACACAATTCAACAATCGATGGGAACAGGTCATTTATACAAGATGCAGAATTGGACACTCTAGGCTCACACACCAGTTTTTAGTAACTGGAGATAGTCGAGCTGAATGCCACTCATGTAAAGTTCCTCTATCTATAAAACATATTCTAGCTGACTGTCCTTTTTTAACCCCCATCAGAAAACAGTTTTATTCTTCTACAACTCTAGATCACATTTTTAATCAAGTAGATCCAAATTTGGTATTAAAATTTCTAGGAAGAGCTGGTTTTAAACATTTTATCTAATTCAATAACATAAATTGCTCTCGCCCTAGAAATAGCCATAGAAGCTGGAAGGGCGTTTAAAAAACAATGAATGAATGAACAACAGCATTCTTATTTAAACACATTTTAACATGTTTTAATATAGTTTCAAATGAATTTTTCCCATTATCTTATTACCAATCCTAGAAAGTAAATCTTATTCTTCCTTTTTTAAAGTCTGGGTGACAGTATTGCAGCCAATAATGCCTATCGACAGAGGGACGGCGAGCTTTCAATCCGGAGCGGCAGTTCTGCTGGGGAAGAGGTCTCCTTTATCGGAAAGAGCTTTCCCTTGATACATGCGGAACCATCTGAAACTGCTTCTCACAGTATCGACAGCCTCATTGAAAAGCTTCAGAACGGAGTGGAGGTGATTGTTTCTGGCTCTGCTTGAGGTGCCAACGATTCATTATTGTTGTGACCACAATGTTCCACTGAAGTTAGAGAACAGAGAAGTCACGCAATAAAGACTTAAATCTGTTGCAGCTACAGGAGAAAGTCAAAGATGTGCACATGTCAGAGATCATAGATGTGTATGAGCAGAAGCTTTCAGCGCTGGCGGTGAGCAAATATAAATGTTCTGTGCTTGAAAGCAGGTTTGTTATCATTGGTAGTGAATATGGTTTTGTGCACGCAGAGTAAAGAAACCCGCCTGCAGGACCTCTTGGAGGCCAAAGCGCTTGCACTTTCTCAGGCTGATCGGCTCATCGCTCAGTATCGGTGTCAGAGAGCTCAAGCGGAAGCTGAGGTTAGACACTTTTTTTTTATGCATCATAGATTTTAGTCTCTGTATTTGTTTTAAGGTTTCTCTTTTTTTTTCTCTGTTCCTAGGCACGAAAACTGGCATCTCTGCTCAAAGACACAGAGCGGAGGAGGGAGGATCTGCAGACAGAGTTGAATGATCAGCTCCTGGAGGTCGAGAGGCTGAAATCTGACAGCCAGCAGCTTCTGGAGCACAATGGCCGCCTGCAGGCTGTTGCTGACCAGCATCAGGAACTCAAGAGTACCTACAACCAGCTGCTTACTAGGTCATTCTCTCTCTCTCTCTCTCTCTCTCTCTCTGTTAATTGTAAATTCTGTTAACTGTTTATATTGGACGTTTTTTTTAAGGTATGACAAGAGTGAAGGGATACTGAAGGAGCTACAGGCCGCTCACATCTCCCTTACTCAGCAGGCAGAGGGACTGAGAAAAACAAATGAAGGATTGAAACTCCAACAGGAGAGGTCAGTGGTGATGGTTTTGAATATCAAGTGTTATTTGTAAGTGCCAAACTCTCTTTTTCTCTCTGAATGTGTAATAGGAAATGGCTTAAACTGCAGTTAATTTACTGATCACTTGAGGCAGGTGCCAGAAGTGACCAGATTTACCTTGACTTCAAAGCGCATCACTTAAGGCCTCTACACAGTGAATCGAATTGTGATTTGCATGAATCGAGACACGCAGTGAGATGAACACTGAAGCTAACAAGCTAAAAATCCTAGTCAGAAAAACTTATGCAAATATATATTTCCCCAGTTTTATAAACTCACTTTCCAGCAGTTCAATGAAGCTTTGAGTCAGCTTGCAGGTCCATTCAAGAAACATTCCTCCTCCTTTTGCTTCTTTTTAAATACGACTCACTACTGTTGGAAACTCAGAATCGAAGACCAGAAGATTTTGGGGTAACAGGACAAGTTTAATGCTCAGAGTTACAGTCATCCACAATCCGTCAACACAGCAAACTAAAACATTCTTTCTTTTTATCTTATACACTGGAAACCTTTGGGGGCTGCCCAGAAAAGGAGTGGTCAGTACAAAACATGATCAGATAACAGAAGATTGTAAATCAAATAGCACCTACCTAATTCCACCAGCCCCCAACAAGGACAACATACTTTGGCTGGTATTATGTAAAAAGAGTTTGTCTATCTTAATAAGTAATTCTCTGTAAATAACAATCATTAAGTGATGAAACTTAAATACCAAATATAAAGTTAGACACGTAACTTTTGGCCACTGTTAAATAATTATGTAGGAAAAGCAAAGCTTACAAAGGATGTTAAATTTGTAATCCTACACTACCCACAATGCAACAGGCAAAGACCAATTAGGGGCAATATGCAAATGCCAAACATAGTTAAGTTAATCTACTTGCATTACATTAGCAATTGCAAATACACACGCATCAACTGAGAGGCAAAGCAAACCCTGCAATTCCTCTACATTGATAGAGCCCATGGTCACATGACCTACTCAATCCATTCAATCCCCCTGTAATTTTTGGACTACGCTGTTACTTTTTTCACATGCTATGACCCCCCCTGCGGCTTAAGCACAGATGTGGCTAATTTAAATATTGAAGCTATATATTTTTGCGAAGCAAAGCCCCCAAAGAGACACTCTTGCAGGAAACACAGGGTGAGACAAGGGTATTGCACGAGACAGAAATGTGTGCACATTCACAACCATCTAAGGGTTGAGTATAAAAGCATGTCTTTGAGATGCAATGTTAGGAATAGTTATTGTTTTAGTGATGGTGAGCTTTCATCAAAATAATCACAAATATTATTAGTCGTTTCAGCGTTTTGTAGCATATAATTTACAATATAAATTAAACATAATTTAAATCTTTCATTACTAATTTTTACAGATTTTTACTCTTTGATTTCTTAGAAAATCCTCAGTTAATGGAAATGTATTTTTTAGAAATGTTCTATTACCATGTAATCTTTGATCTCAGAACACTCGAGGAGGTGGCAGAGAAAGAACGGCAGATAAAGGCCCTCAAAACTGATGTTCTGGAGAAAACAAGGAATATAGCGGGTGAGGAATGAGCTGTAACTTTTTGTTGCTTTCAGTGCTTTTAAGATTGTGTTTGCATTTATAAAGGTATTATGTGTTTCAATATCTAAAATTAACTTTCATGATGTGAGACATGTCAAGCAGTTATCAATTTCTGATTATTTTTTTAAGACCAGAGACTATTCTGATTTGCTATTAAAGGGGTAATGTACTGCATTTTTTTAACGTTCTAAAGTTTCTAATTTGAATTCAGATTCTATGGATATCAGGCATTTTATATCAAAAGCAATATTGTTTGGCAAATCAAGGCATTTTACTTCTGACTTTTTATTTTTTTTCTAAAAGAGGGTGCAACTGTTTTTGATAATTATTGTAAATTTATGTAGGGCACTGTTTGAAGCAGTACAATGTAACTAATGTAGACCCATTTCTGGAAATGTGCAGCACTTAATTACAAAAAAATTCACACGTTCACCCAAGAAAGGCGAAGAAACCCAGAAATGGTATGAAGAAAATCAAAAAAAGGGACTTCCTTTTTTTAAGTTCCTTCTTCAATGCTGAAGGAATGCATCGTGTTTTTAGTCATTATCTGGGCAGTAATGTAATATATTTAACATATACCCTCTATACTGGTGATGTAGCCTGCAATAAAACAGCTCCTGGGATTCAACATTTATTTTTAGCCCAGTTTTCAACGGAAATGATTAAATATCTTTTCAGTAGTTCCAGGTTTGTCATCAATATCATGGGTGTCTACCTCTACTTCTGGGTGTCTTCCCAAATAAGCTTCATCACTTTTTCAGTTCAATTTTCCAACCTGCCTTTTCCCTTTCGGGGTCACAGGGGGTCTGCCGGTGCACATTGGACGAGAGGCGTGGGTACACCCTGGACAGGGCGCCAGTCCATCGCAGGGCAACATTAACTCACACATTCACACCTAAGGGGAATTTAGATTATTTAATTAACCTGCCCCATGTTTTTGGGATCGTGGGAACCCTAACCCACATCAACACTTTTTCATTCCTGTGAATTGGATGAATCAGATGGAAAGATGGTTGCTATCATGTTGGTGTGACTTGATTTTATGATGTTGCATCTATGGTGGTAGTCACTTGCAGATAACACCCCCACCTGGTCGAGAAAAGAATGTTTCATTTTTCCTGTGAAATTGTGACCTCTAGTGGTGAAATAGTGCTTATCCCACATTTAACTAATGTTCTCTCTAAAAGATCTTCAAAATGAACTGAGGAGATACAAAGAACAGCTCCAGGAGATGGAAGAAAATATTGCCATCCTCAGGAAAGAGTTAAACAAGACTGAACAGGCCAGGAAGGACGTCAGCATCAAGGTACCGTCAACACCTCTCTAAACATATTTGTTAGAGCAATAAATATCAGAAAGGCTTGACGACGCTTTCTGTTGGCATAATCTTGCAGGCTTCTTCTCTGGAGCTGCAGAAGTCCCAGCTAGAGGTCAAAGTGGAGAAACTGGAGGAGGAGCTCAGCAAACACACTCATATGATCGCCATGATTCACAGTCTCAGCAGTGGCAAGCTGAAGGGAGACACCACCGCTAATCTTTCTCTATGACTGTAAAAATCTCCCTCAGCTCTTAGAAAATAACTTATTTACCGGTTTGTCATTTTCTATATGTGTGTCCATGTTCCAATTTAATTAATAAACATCTGTAGAGCATAAATGGGTAACGGATCATTTCCTATGCCTCAATGTTGCTATGATTGATTCAATATTTGATTATTATATGTGGCCACTAGGGGGCAACCTTACAACATAGTGAGCAAGATATTGTCAGTTTTGTCACTGTTCCAGATCATCACAATATAACAAACAGTGGTTGGCAGACCTTCTCTTCCTCTATATCTTCAATGATTTAAAAGTGAAATGTTGGAGGATTTATCAGTTTTGCCCTGATGTTTTAAGCTGTGCCATTTATGTTAAAGGTAGAACTTCCTCAATAAACAATTGATATTTGTTTTGGTCTAGAAAAGTTATGGGTTCACTTTTTAGAACCATTTAGGTTTAGATCCTCAGCCAGAAGCTACAGTGGGTGATTCCTGATGGTTGCATTGATTATATGTTGTATTATCAGACTGTACTTTGGTTTTTGTTTTGACACAACCGGATTTATGACTCTTATATGACTGTCAGTCAGATGGGCATTGCCAGGAAATTAAAACGGAAACTACTATGTTTTTACACTTCATCATTTAGTTTTGTAGAACTATATACATTTTTGGAGGGAGGATATTTAAATATTAGAATAATAAAGCTTATATATAATAAATGTAACTATAGCAGTTAGTGATGTTAAATTTAATGGGAAGTATTAATTTGGCTCTTCATTTTTCTGATTATAGTTTCACAAAGCACTGTTTCTATGATTTGATTGAGCAATAAATTTACATTTCTTCATAAGAACGTTTTCAACACAACCCAACAATTTAACTTCTTCCAAATTCAAAGATATTTCAACATTGCATTAACTTACTGACAACAAATACCACACATTAACACACAGTATTCTAATTTACTCCATGTTTCTAGAACAAAGTTCATTTCGAAAGTGCTTGGGTACACTTTATGAACTTGACAGAGCAAATAACCCACAACACAAACTTTCAAAACGTATTTATTTTGAGATATATTAATTTTAAATAAACTGACATTTTATTTTCATACATTTCCAAAAATAACAACCATATCTTTAACTTGAACAATAAAAAATGTTTCAACACACTTGAATATTTTCAATTTTTGAATATTTTCTAGCCATATTTTAAATTAAATCCTTTGCTTTTCACTTAAAGTGTCAATGTGATTACTTCAAAATTGCGTTCTTCGTAGAAACAAGCTTTTTAAAACATTTCCAGCAAAGTAAACTTGAACACAAAACCTGAACTCTGTAAACATACACAATTGTGCAAAATAAAATATGAAAACACTTCTGCTTTCTGTATGTATTTTAGTACTGTTTTAAAGAAAAAGGCAGAAGCTTGTTTCCATGGGAACAATCGGTTAAAACAGAATCGAGTTTGTCCACATTGCTTTCATCTCAGCTGTGATAAGTCACTTCATTCCTTTAAATGGATGGTTCAGTTTTGAGATTTGTTTAAAACAAAGAAAAGCTTTATTTTCCCCCAAAAGTAAGAAAATGAAGAAGCTCCACGACTGTAAGTTTTTTACTTTCTTTTTTTTGGCATACTGAATCATTTTAGATCACTCAAAGTGACGAAAAAAAACCTTGATACCAAAGAATGGCAAGAATGCAAAGTATGATAAAAACGAAAACAAAGGAGGGAAGTACAGACAAAAAACAACTTGAAGGTTTTTAAGATGGCGGCAAGCACCATTGTCTTGAAAGTGGACTTTCTATTAAATATTCACTGAGCTCTCGCTGCTTTCTCCCAGCACACCTTTTCATTCAGAATCCTTGCTTCTCTTCATGCTTAGTGGTGATTCCTCTTCAGTTTTCCAGTATCTGATCAATTTGTTCCATTGGTTTTTTCTATTTTCATATTTTGTCGCTCTTCAGAAGTACTGTCTGGTGTGTTTTGTCCATCCTTGGCACACATCTGTGTGAAAAAAGAGCTCAGTTTCAGGTTTAAGAGAACTACACTCTCCAAAGGTAAAAGTGAGATTCATCTGAATGTGTGAAAAGGTCAGAAATAGTGAAAAAAAAATTAATTTACCTGCAGCAGTCTTCCTCTAAATTTTACCACCAGGATTAGAACCACAAAAATGATAACCATAATAGTTACAATAGGTATAATGATGTTCATGCCTGTGTGGAAAGAAATGTGATTTAAAGGTAAAAATAATATATTTTAAAGCTTTTGGAGTAGATCTACCTCCTTGTAGAAGTTTAATTTTCATGATGTGTCTGGACAGAACTGATGCACAGTCCCATGTGTATTCTCCTTCTTGCTCCTTACTAACAGGGGAAAGCTCAAGAGTTCCAGCTTCTGGATTAAAGGTAATCCTGGTTTTCCATTCCTCCGATATTTCTTTTTTTGATGTTTTGTGGTCGTATTGCAGAACGATAGAGGAAAATCTCAAACTGACTGTGTAATCTTTTGTTACTGGACACTCAAAAGTGAACTTGTTCGCTTGGGGACCTAAAGCACATGAAAAAAAATCATTTGTGAAATGTTAAGAGTAAAAATACAAAATATTTACAACAGCATTGTAAAATTTCCAGTTTAACCAATGACGTACTTCCCTCCATTCAGAGGTTTGCACAATCAAATGATATTCAGTGCCCAATGATGTTTACAAGTGATGGTGCCATGGGTCTTTAATTTAATGGAAATCAGTAGCATTGGAACTATACAAAATATTCCCCATAAAGATGAAAAAGGTACTCATTCGAGGACTTTACCTTTGTGTTCCAGGGTGGCGTTATAGAGCGTCTGTTTGCTGTCTTTACTGGTAATCAAGCAGCTGTACATGTAGGCCTCGTGGGTTGCATCCACTTTAATCATACTTGTAACCATAAAAAGGTTTTCTTTTGTTTTCCGGAAGGTGTTGTTTGGCTCATTGAAGGAGTTTGTGGAGGACCATTGGACGTCGGGCTCTGGATAAACTCCACTGGTGGTACAGGCCACAGTGTCGTCCACTAATGTGATATTCACTAATTTCACTGGAGCTAGAATCACAGCAAGACAGAAGCAACTGTTACTATCTGGTGATTTATAGTCTAGTTTTTTTCTTGGATCATTCTGTAGAATGAATCAATCCAATGCAATGACAAGTTCCCAGTTACTAATGACTAGTGCTTCATCACAATCTAATGTCGGTTCTTGAACTGGTCATTTTTGGAGTACCTTCTTACTTCTCAAGGGAAACTGAAAAATACACGTTCAATTAATCTTTTGAATGTAGCTTTGTCAGTCGTTGCCATTTGGTGGATTTTTGTTACCTTTGAAATAAAGTGCCGTTTCTCTACCTTCCCTACGCAACTAGGGCTGGACGATTAATTTAAACGTAATGGAAAACATAACCTAAAACGAACATTAGAATGTATCTGGCCGAAGTGATCAATAAAACAAAGCATGAGCTGTTTATTATGCACTAAACTGTTTTGATTATGTCAACATGTTTGATTACCAATATGTTGTGTGCATCTGAAAATGGCTTCAAAAACTAAAGCACCGTGGCATAACATACAAATAAATAATAGCATAGCATTGATAAATACGTTAAACTCTTTTTTTGGTGGGTTACGTTATAAAGTTTTTTTTAAAACACATTCTTGGTAAAATTTAGGATTAGTTTTTTTTAACTAGGTTCTGATTGTGGGCACAACAGATGTATGTGGGTGGGTGAGAGAGGGTATATCTCCCTAAAAAGATTTACTGAAACGCTTCAGGTAGTATGAACTTAGAGATTATTTTCCCATATTTTTTTGTGGTACCTACGGGTAACAATCAATCATTTGAATAGTTTCATGACTTATTTTAATCAATTTATACCCAGCTATAGCTTATGAAAATATCTTGGAGGTGTCATGGTTTTTTGACTGCTTATAGGCCTTCGACTAAAGGCCTAAAAAGGGGTATAATGATGCACTCTGCTCATTAAATAATATGTACTGATACTATCTCGCAAATATTAACAAATTTAAAAAGAAGCTGAATTTAAAATGTTAAACTTTAAGACTGTAAAGCTAAGAACTTAGTTTGTTTTAGTGCATACTATCATCCACCCACTAGAGGGCTGTGCAAACCTTTGGGCTCTGAATATTTTATGCATAGTGTTTCAATATTCCTTTTTTCTCAATTAAAAGTTGCTGTTTGTATACCGTCTATTGAAGCTCCTGGTTGATTTATCTCAGTAACACCACGATACGTATTGTGACCTTTTTCTATTGCCATATATTGTGCTGCAAGATATCGTTTCTAAGGACGGCACAATACTTGGTTTCATACCGACCTTTCGAAACACACTCCTCCATTCGCTACAACTTTGTGAACCGTGTAGGGATGTCCCGAGCCGATCATAAAGATCGGTATCGGGGCCGATCGAGGCATTTTTTAACTGATCGGAATCGGCTCTATGTATCGGACCGATCGAATGTTTACGTCAGCTACGTCACGCACGTGTCGCAAACTCGCATGTTAAACTCGCATGTTGTTTACTACTTGCAATACGGTGCTAAGATGTCTGCAGTGTGGAAGTATTTTAAGTTGGAAAGTGATTCTAGTCTGGTAGCTACATGCAACGTTTGCAATGCGAGCTGTTGTGTGCTGCCCCTTTAAGGACGTTGATGACGTGCTGAGAGCGTGCGTGAATCAGGAAGAAATATGAGAGACTTGCATGTTTGTGCTCGTGTTAAAAAAAAAGGTTCAAGCTCTACAAAAACCTTCATTTAATGCTTATTTATTCCCAGCGTGGTAAGCTAATGTTTAAAAAAGTATATTTTGTTTATTTAAAAGGGATTTCATAGATCGCTATTTGTTGTTTATATTAGCGCCTAAGCGCCTAAATAGCGTGTTTAAGTTTTGTGTGTTGTGATGATTTACATGTCTTTATCTAATAGGTTTGTGACATGTTGAAGTGTTCTTCGTAACTTAAAATGTGTAACATTTTCGTTGTTGAAGAAATAGAAATGTTTATTTACTGATTGTTATTTAATACCCCATGTAAAATATATTATTTTCTCTTTTTTTTCTAGTTTGACGCGGTGGTACTAGCAAAGCAGCCTTTAATACTACCAACTTGATAAGGCATCTTAAAAACACACGACAGAATATTGCGACTTCACTGAGCTGTAAAATTGAGATTTCATATTTGTGAGAAATAAAAAACTGTAAAGGAACAGGTTGCTTTCAGTTTTTTTTTATTGATGCACTGCTGAGCTATTTGGTTGTCAAGAGTACACACTGGATTGATTTGAAAACCTGCATGCACTTAAAGTGTGCAATTAGCACAAGGAAAAGACAAGCATCGGATCGGGACTCGGTATGGGTCGATACTTAAAATTAAATGACTCGGATCGGATCGGGGGCTCAAAAAACCTGATCGGGACATCCCTAGAACCGTGTTTTTCGGTTCCTTGTTTGAATAACTCCTGTATGTATTATTATTAGTTTCACGTGTGAAAAAACATGTTCCGGAATAAAACGCATGTCCGCGAGCAAATATCCAATGAATGAACTATTATCCAATATCCAATTTAAATGTCCAATCAGCAAGCACTAAAGTTAGAGGAGGGAGGGACTTCGCATGTTTGACACAGCTAGGAAGGAACTGTCAGCGCTGAGGAGACAGTGCTCCCTTTTTTGCTGGGTTTGCAGAAGAATATGACAAAGATGGAAAAAGAATGGTTAACAAAAATGTCTCTGTGTGCCAGCAATGTTTTATCAGTTGTTACTATACAAAAAGCAACATATGAAACACAAGCGCTGGTCTGCGTCATCCTCAGACACCTGCCCCTGGTGTCCATACCTTTTGCCTGCTTTAAATCCCTCTCTTCCTGCACTAATTGGATCGCTGCTGAATAAGCTCATGTCCACCTTGCTACAATTGTTTATTTTATTGTTTAGTGAAAACTTTTCTAGATAAGTCTTGTTGTTTGATTTAGCAAAATAAAATGATTTTATCATTATTTATCTGTTCATACGATCCATACAAAGAACCGAAAACCGTGGCTACAAACTGCGGTACGTACCGACCCAAGAGCTTTGTGTACTGTTGCATCCATAATTGTTACACTCTTTTATAAAACACAAAGTGTTTGATGCCAGACAAAAACGTGTGAGTCAGCAACCAGTTACTGATGCTAAAGATGCTGTAATTATCTCATGAGATTTTCAGATTATTTATCAATGAATAAAAGCTTGAATCTAAAAATCACGATCATGTTTCCTCACCTATGTGCTTTCATTTAACACTCACCTTCCACAGATACCAACACAAACGCCTCAATGTTACTTTTGTCGTCGGCAGAGTAGCATCTGTATCTGCCTTCATCTTCAATCCTGATGTTCTTGAGCCTGAGGGACACATTGCCTTGGTTTTTTTCAGCTGGTGTCGGAAGGGATGTCCTTCCTTTGTACTTTTCCACTTGGTAACTAAGTTGGTCTTGACCGTGATAGAACGAATGCACCACTGCGTCATCTTTGTACCAATGAATGACACTGGTGTAGCTGGATTTACAAGGTAAAGTACATTCCTCATCATAGATACAAGTAATGCGGGTGTCTGAAAAATAGTGAAGAACATGGCAGACTTTCAGGACATAATGAAGTACTATTAAATTCAAACAATACTTTGGTAAGGAATCATGAAATGTTCTGTATTGCAGGAACATTTAGACCTTTTCAATCAGTTTCAAGCTGATTTCTTCTATTGCTCAACCCTAACCAAAGGTTAACAGCATGTGTGTCTCGAGATTATATGTGAAGTAATAAACACAAGGAACCTCATGACGGTCACATTACAATTTCACACAGGTTTATTAGCGAATTGCTGTCCTCAGATAAGTGCTAAAACCAAAAGATTCCAGTGACATCACACAATTTTAAAGTCTGAGTTTATTTACTTATAATAATATAATAATTTAAATAAATGTTTGTATATACATTAAAGGCAAACGATTATTGAGTAAATCATGACTTTAAAGACTGGAAAACATGTTAAATGTCCTATAAAAGTACTAAGTAAAGCAGACAAGTTATGAAACAAGTTAAAAACGTTTGCACAATGCCCAAAGGTTTAGAAAGTTATGCCAGCAAATCTTGTGTTTACTTTCAGCTACAACAAATACGTTGGCCAAAAAAAGTAGGCATCACAAATGTAGTGGCATTTTACACAAATACATTTTGTTTTATGTAAAGTAAACAAACTATTTTACGCACCACTGATAAGTTACCTGTGTAAAGTGGCATAATATACAAATTAATAATAGCACAGCATTGATAAATGCATTAAAAAAAAATTCCGGTGGGTTGTTATGCTTCTCACAAAGTTGTGGGCAAAACCTTTTTTTTTTTTTTTTTAAAGAAAAGAAAAAAAAACCCATCATTGGTAAAATTAGGATGACAAACAGATAAGTTTTTCCAAAAAGTGGCTTTTTTAAAAAAATTAAATAAATAAAAGTTCTGATTGTGGGTAGAACAGATGTATGTGGGTGTATCTCCCTAAAATGATTTACTGAAAAGCTTCAGATAAAACTAAACAAGGGATATAAACACTTTGCTCATGATATGATATATGTACCCTGATATGATATACATGATGATATTACACAACAAATTTAAAAAGAAGCTGAATTTAAAACGTTAAATGTAAAGCTAAGAACTCCTGGGTCCAGTGTGATTTGTTTTAGTGTATGGTATCAACAAAAAGTGACTATTTTATGCACCGCTGGTAATTTAAATACACTGAATTAACAAGTAAACAATTATTAATACAGTATTTAGTTTTCTTACCTCCAAATGACACAGGCAGAATCCAGAGTAAAAACAATAACTTCATAATCACATCTTGTGAAATTTAGTTTCGCATGTTCAGTCTAAAGAGTGAAAAATGTGGATGAACTTGATTTTGGAATCTGCCCTTGTGATGTAAAAACGCTAGTGAAGTGAACAAAGTTCACTGTGGAGAATCACGGTGTCTCTAAATGTACGTAGGCTACGTAGTTTTTTCGCGTAACCTCATTGTTTTCTAATCCTGATAGTTTTTTTTTTCTCCAACCGCCATGACCCTTTAGGGGCTCCGTATTATTATACGTAAATATGCTAATGAAAAGAATAATTAGAGTATATATATAAATAAAGCAACGATTTCTACTTAATTTGTTTCACCCGTTCCTGAAGCTGGCACACGTGGACACTAAACTTTAAAAGTGTACTGTCAATGTACAGATTAAAATAAATGTTTAAAATATTGTGCTGTAGTCTTTTCCCTTAATCTATCATATGGTTGACTTTTATAATATGAACGTGTTTCTTGTGATTAAAACTGTTGGCCTAAATACAAAATATAAAATTGTTCAGAGTAAATAATTATTATACTTGAACCTTTTTGAATTGTCAATTCCTGTGGTATCGTGGATAATTATTAAATATTTACATATTCATTTCTGCATAGAAAAATACTGTTTTGTGATTGTAGTTCATTGAAGACCAGTAGAGGGCGCTATGGTGATTGAGGTTTAACTGGTTAATACATATAAAGAAGAAGTGTTGTAGAACGTAACATATGTGTAACGTAGAAGTGTTGTCCCCAGAAACGTTAAGTGTCAAAAGCTAACTTAATTTAAAGTTGCAACAATACCTGTTATGAATCTAATGTCAAATTATTTTTACATTTAAACAAAAACCAAACTGCGGAATTTAGGATTATTTTTTTGTACCCCTATTCTATTATTAAC
Source organism: Danionella cerebrum (assembly GCA_007224835.1). Classification (NCBI taxonomy): domain Eukaryota; kingdom Metazoa; phylum Chordata; class Actinopteri; order Cypriniformes; family Danionidae; genus Danionella; species Danionella cerebrum. Next base: position 83,828 of record SRMA01025951.1, read on the forward strand.
GCGTTTGCGCAAGTGAAAGAACCTGAGATAGTGAAAGGAAAAAGGAAAAAGTCACGTGTCGTGTGCTATCCAATAGTCCAATGATTTTCGAAAGTTATCTATAGTGAACAAACTTTAATTGTTTTTTCTTGGTTCACATTTATTTTCGTTTGGTAAAAAAAAAACTAGCGGAACAGGCGTGATTGACAGCTATGATTGACAGCTACACAGAACAGAGCTGACTTACTGCTGTCATAACAAGATCATTTATACTGCCAACCATCAAATTCAGAGAAGTCGCCCTCAAATTCAGCTTTAAAATCACAAAATAAATTGTATATAACAGGCTGCGTGTGAGAGGGGCGGAACTCTAAATTTCATAATTTCATAATTAGCAGGACAGCGCTTATGCGCATGTGCAGCCGTCAATGTTAGCCTCCTCTCCAGCTCAGTAATGGGCGAGAGGCAGATGTGCACCCTGGACGCTAGTCCGTCGCAGGGCATGATAAAAATGATTTTAGGAAAGAAAAAACACTGGCAAGTGTTTAAACCAACAATTCAAAGAGTAAAATGTTTTAAAACAAATCTAAAATTATGCAGTACATTTTAATAATAGGAATTTAAATAACTAAACTTTCTTCACCAAAAACTAATAAATTAAATTGATTACCTACAAATTATTTAAAAAATCAATGTTCCCTTTTACCAGTCTTTGAATGAATGTAAGTAATTATTTACATTTATTTCCCTGCTTTTCTACAAAAATCCAACATTTTTATCAAAGGTCACTTTGTTGTCTCAATTTTGTATTGCAAAAATGGATTGCATTCAGATAATTTGTTATGAACACAAACTTTCATTATAATATTATAAAATATATTAAATATAACAACAGCAACAACTTCATCAAGAATTACAAGTATAATAAAAATGACACAAGCCAACTATCTCTTCTTTTGCACAGTAAAGAAGTTGTATAAAAGAAATGGAAATCATTTTTAATGTCTTCTTGGAAGTACTTCCATTATGCAGATGTCCTGAGATGGGGCTCTAGAGGGCACTGCGGAGGAGAGATCAATGTGTTCAGAGAGATGAAGTTTAGAATTATGCCTTTTACTTCTCACAAACCTCTGATTGGTTGCATCTCTGCAGCATCTTCACTGTGATGTCCTTTTAAACAGCCAACTGTTTTTTTTAGAAGAAAATAAAAAATATATATTGACAATATGTCAAATATAAAGATGCACTGGAAGAGCATTTTTTGTAGACTTACATTTGTTTATCAACAAGAGCGTTGCGACTGCTGTACAAGTCAAAACCATGATGGTAATAACAGGAATCCACCACTGGATGGCGCCATTAGATTCTCTTTTCGCTGCGAGACAGGTAAAGGTGGAAAAAGGTATAATACGTCAACAATACTTCGTCAATTTCCTTGACCTATATATATATATATATATATATATCTTCTTCTTCTTTTACTTTCGGCTGTTCCCAGTTTAGGGGTCGCCACAGCGAATCATCCTTTTCCACCTAACTCTGTCCTCAGTATCCTCTACTCTTGCACCAACTACTACCTTCATGTCCTCTTTCAGCACATCCATATATCTTGTCTTTGGTCTTCCTCTTGACCTCTTGCCTGGCATCTCCATCTCCAGCATCCTTCTTCCAATATAACCACTATCCCTCCTCTGCACATGTCCAAACCATCTCAACCTGGCCTCTTTGACTTTGTCTCCAAAACAACCAACCTGAGCTGTCCCTCTGATGCGCTCGTTCCTAATCTTGTCCATCCTAGTCACTCCTAAACTGAACCTCAACATCCTCATCTCT